>CM055406.1:104026376-104037091 GCA_029228625.1 Pseudolycoriella hygida
AATTTTTTTTTGTTTGAAAGATCTGGGCATGACCGACAATTTGTGGAAGAAACATTTTTCGATTTGAGTCTTTGGACTTAGCTAGGGCACTAAAAAAGAGTCTTTGTTAGGGCCCTACGTGTTTTTTGTACATAACTCGAGTAAATATCTTCCGATTTTCAAAAACGTTTTTTTGTTTAAAAGATCTCGGCACGGCCGACAATTTATAGAAGAATTTTTGCCTGTGCTCAAGGCTCAAGTGGGCCTCATGTTTTTTGCTATGTTGCAGAGCAAATTGAGGCAAACATTTTTGTCTGTGGAAGTATGTATCCGAGGCCTCTATTTAAGGCCCTAGGTCAGTACTAAGGTCGGCCCTAGCCCAAAAAATAGTTTTTTGCTATGTTGTAGACAAAATTGAGGAGAACATTTTTCTCTATTTGGAGTTCAATTTTGTGTGTTCGGAGAATTTTTTTACACCGTTACTTCGGACGGGTCTTTCAAAATTGCCCTACGGGCAATTTCCAATACAGTCTACTGTGAACGCAATATTTACTTAAATACGTTCCAGTCTTTTCGTAACATCAACTCTTTTTGCCGCATCTATTCTGATACATACGGGTCCCTTCTATGTTTTTTATTGCTGATTCGTCATCTAAGCACCATGATCGATGTTCCCCCTCCCTACTCTCCGGTCGAAATTGGAGTGGTTACAAACATCGTGATAAACGCATAAGACCCCTTTTCAAAGAACCTCGTTCTTGGTACGGGTGTAAGGGGACGTCCACATATTACGTGAGGGGGGGGGGGGGGGGGAACGTAAAAGCGTATGTGTATGAAGTACGTACATACAAAGAAACTAAAATTTTTGTTAAATAGACTAATAATTGTAGTTGTGTTTTGATCAGTATTCTCAGCCATGTAAAGGCATTTGCGGGCCCTGTATTCATAAACAGTTCCATATTAAACCATGCTAAGTTATGGAAAATCAATTGTTTGCTCTGCTGACAGTAGGGACACTAATTCCCTTATGAAAGCCGATTCGAAAATCGTTTTATCGACAAAACAATGAATTTGATTTTAATTTAGAAATGTAAGCACTGTGGCGCCAAGAGTTGCTACAGAAAGTTGATTCGTTTGTAAGCCGATGTAAAAGACGGTCTAATAGTTCGCTTGCTTTCGGTCTTTAGCACATTTCAAACCAGTCAACTCCAGAACGCAGCGTCGTGACGCACTCCAACTTTTAACGCCAGACATCCTCCTTCGTTCATAGTGAAAGCCAGACAGGTGTCACCTTAAAAAGTTTTGTGCTACTGGCTTCAACTTACGTCACTTTTTGACACGATACTGTCCGGCTGAAGAAGCAGGTTTTGCCTTGTGACAACTTTCTGATGATTTCGTACTTTATACCCATTAAGGCGTTTCGCATAAACTCTAGCCAATCGATTTTGAGTGCAAGGCGTGCCTCAAAAATTACGCAAAATTTGAATTTAGATACACTGCTGCAACGGCCTCTAATAAAGTGTACTTTAGTGAAAATATTTCAGGGGAATGATAACAGGGGGCGCCAGTTATATCAAATCAATTATTTGAAGCCTCAGCAGCAGTTCATGGATATTCAATTTTAGCATCATTTCGGTGCAGGGCTAGCTGTCAAAATCGATTGGCTACAGTCTGTATCGAAGCGACTTATATAGTGAGTTTACGTCCTAGAGGGAAGATCAGCTTATGGCCTGAACTAACTTGGTATGCATTCGTTTTACCCTAAAAGTTGTTAAAGCTTTTAAATTCGATATTTTTAATTCGAATTTTTAAGTTTTTCCGTTCGTACGATGGGGGGAGGGGGGTATTTGATCAAAATGTACGGATGCGTACAGGAGGGGGGGGGGGGGTTCGTATTTTCTTACGTACGTAATATGTGGACATTGGATTGTTTGCTCATTTGTATCTAGATACGTTCGAGTCTTTTCGCAACATATACTCTGATGCGTACGGGTTCCTTGCATATGTTTTCTTTACTTAAGTTCAAGTAGCTCAACTGCTCACCTGTGTGGATTTTCTGATGCGTTTTTAAGTTGACCTTTCGTGTGAAAGATTTCTTGCATTCCGGACATGTGTAAGCTTTTTGTTCTGAAAAACAGATTTTAATTTTCTCTTTACTTAAGTGCGACTGCTCACCTGTGTGAATCTTCCGATGTATTTGTAATCTGCTCTTTACCTTAAAGGTTTTATTGCATTGGGGACAAGAGTGAGGTCTTTTTCCTGAAAAACATAATTTCATTTTTTTCTATGCAACTATGCAAAGCGGCTTTAACAAAAGAAGTGTATTGTTGAATCCGGCTTGCAAGGTTTTTATACTTTGCACGGCAGTTAAGTGCGCATGCCTCAACCACTCACCTGTGTGGACCGCCTGGTGGTCTTTTAAATGATTACTTTGTATAAACGTTTTCTTACATTCCATACAAGGATACGGCCTCTCACCTAAGAGAAAAGTTTCTCTTTATTCAGAGCTTATTTGACTGTAAGCTGCTTACCAGAATGAGATCTCATGTGTACCTTGAGGGTGAACTTAAGGGCGAAAGATTTTCTACAAATGTCGCAAGTGAACATCCTCTTGTCTAAATTTCAATGTAAATTAGTAACGAAAACGACGTGAAAATTTATTGAAACTAACCCGAGTCTGGCTGTCTAGTGTTATGATCCTTGTGAAGAGACTTGGCATTAGAAGAATGTCTGGACTTGTTGACGTCACACGAATCTCGGCGTATATTTCCTACCTGAGGAAAGCCAAGGGCGGAATTTATGTTAAGAATAAGACGTGAGACGAAACGGAAATTTTGTATTTTTCCTAAGCAGACGCATCTCCTCAAATAACTTGTAAGAAAAATTACGCACCTCTGATTGGAGATCTTGTTCCCTTAATTGGTCATTGTGTTGCTCGTCGAAATCAGTCTCAGTGAGATCTTCTGGTTTTACTGGAGGTTCTTGCGCAGAGGTGTTTACAAGTTCCTCATGTTCTTGCAATAATCTGAGTTCAAGAAAATAAATAAATTTAACAAAATGCAATAAGAGAAGAGAGAAGCTTTAGGTTTATTACTTTTCGATAAGGGAGATGTCTATAGGTTCTAATGTTGAATTGTCGAATTCACGTAGTAGAGTCTGAAAAATGATTCGATCTTTTCGTGTAATTTGCAATTTCTGTATGAAATTCAGTCGGAGTTCATAACCTCCAACCGAAAGTTATAAATGACAAAACTCTCAAGGCTCTGTGGACACGTTTCCATTGATTTTTAATCAACTCATACCTGTAGCTCGTCGTCATCAATGTCCAAGTCCATGTCCATGTTACAATCCATAAAAATAAGAAATTTCACTCAATTGAAATGCAGCAGCCGAATGAAAGTTTAATTCACAATACACAAAGCCACAAGTGGACAAGTGGAGAAAAATGAAGTAGTGAATCGAATTTCAAAGCCTTCAGATGTCGTGGTGAACCATTCTCAATGACTAGTACTTTTTCAAACATTTTGTACAAAATTCCCAAATAAAGAAGCGTGTACCGTGTGGCATCAACTCTAGTTTTTATGCAAACGTTTTGCATTTGCTAGCAGTTTTCATTTTAATTTCTAGAACCGCACAAACGTTTCTGCGGAAATTGTTCTCATAGGTTTCGAATGAAAGATAAGGACATCAGAACGATAAAACCAAAAAATAGCAATTTTTTGAGTGGCTCGAGTTGTAGAGTTCATATAGAACACAACTCGTTCAACGCAACCGTAAATAAAATTCCGCAAAGAGAGGTAAACCAAAGATTTTGCTTAATCGCCGCATACAAAATTTTTGAATTTTGATGTTTATTATAAGAGTTGCAGCAATGCTCTATGCAACGTCAGCGTACCATTGTTGAACGTTTGAACAAATCATAGTTTGCCATACATTTGAAATGTCAAAAATCGCACGTTCAATAATGGGTACATGGTACATTTTTTTATTGTTTTTATTGTAAATTGTTTAAATAATAAATCGAATTACTCTTTCCATATCTAGAAAAACGCAAAAATAACTAAAAGATTAAATAAATATAATTGTAGGTACGCTTTTTTTGCAGCTTTAAGTCTCTGTTACAAACAATCCGTTAAGACGTATTTTAACACTTCAATACTGCCGATTGATTATTTCAACATGTACCAAACAGCAACTTTGTTTCAACGTTCGCTTAGATACCCGCGAACCCGGCAATGGAATTCATTGGATTAGAGTAGATTTCAAAGAGTTGGAGATCAAGATAAATGAGGGTAATAGGGCCGTTGCTAGAGATAGGGTTGTACAATGAGAAACATACGACATTCATAAGTTATTCATATGAGTCATGTGCGTATAAGATATACACATTCGTCTTCATCTAAGAAGGTATTGAGAACTCAATTTTATTTCACGCTATTTATGGCGCGCACTCATCGTACAATCTATGTGGTCATAAGACCAGTACGGTCATAGGGGAATAAACATAAATACTCAAAATTTCGTTAAAAGATTATATTCCGTTGAGTACTCATTCTTGAGCCTACAGGGGATTCCGCGGAGGAAATTTTGAGAATAAAACTCGACAGAGACACTATTTCGTCGCATAGGGGCTCCTTCACCGCAACTCGTCAGTCAATGGCAAGCGATGAAAAGAGTTGTCCCTATGCGGGCCATCGATACAGTAGTGACAACACAGGTCGAATCAACAGTTTGAGTTTCATAAGCATTTTTGGACCCGCAGTCCGAAATGACATACATTAGAAATCGATACCTCTAACCGAGACAAATAGATACGTCAGCACTTTGTCCATCACGACCATCAGCATATCAAGGTGCATGACTTGACTGAAGATAGGCACTAGATGCCGAAATGTTGATCCCTTCTAATTATCTCCATAACGCAACTGTTCTACATGTGTTAATGTCTGAACGTCATGTCAATGACAAAATAATTCAAATAAGAGCTTACACGTTCATAGTAAAAGTAATAAGTAAATAGGCAAATAAAATATTCTGAGCAATATCGAAAAACAATTGAAAATTGAATAATCTGCTCATATTAGAAGAGCAAGGTGATACATAATGAGTTGTATTCTAAGATTATTATGATGTTTGCAATAAATCTTTTGACCTAATTTGGTTCAAACGAACGTTTTGCAATATTGAAAGCGAAAGTTTTGCGCCGACGTAACCTCTCCCCCTCCAAACTTCGGTAATAGATCGATCCCCAAATGTAACGACGTTATCGAAAATATTTTGCATCTTGCAAAAGCACTCCAAAGCACAAGCCGGCGCCCCTGTTTCTAGTTGGGTCGCATGATAAGCGTCACGTTAAAGAGATGAAACACCAAGAGTGTAGATGTTTTCGGGGAAGAATTGGAAAGAGTCGGACATGAGTAAGAATCGGCATATGTATTAAGGTGGGTCGAATTTTAACTTTTACTTTTTTTCCAAGTGCCTCACCCCACAAATGCATAATGTATAATGGTCCCACAGATTTTAGCATTTAACATATTATAAAAACGCAATGTTTGTATGTTTGTGAATAACGCTCAGCGTTACATCCCGTTATTTTGGCGTAACGCAAAACCCACTGCCATAGAAAAAAATATTTTTTGTGTATAAAACACCCGACATGCAGGAATGAACGTGGAATGGAAGAATCGAAAGAATATTTCATATGCATCGAGCGTTTAAAGAAGAGTGAAACGAAAAAATATTTTATATGCAAGCGCGTGTATATAGTGAGTATAAAGGAAGAGGTCAAAATAACGGAAATATGATACACGCGTCATGTGGTTTGTTTGTTTGTATTTGCATTTTAGATTAACAAACAGGCACTACCTAATTACTTATTAATCTGACAATGGTTATTAAATATAGGTAATTTTTTTTTTAGTTATTGATTTTTAAATTAAATGTTTTTTATTTATTATTATGAGTTTATGATTTATATTTGATTTTTTTTTTTGTTTTTTATTTATGATTTTTTTTGGTGTGTGCATATTACAATTTTCTTTTGTATGAAATAAAATGACTTGGGTTTTTTCGTGAGGAGGAGATGTTCGGTGTAAAGTAAATATTTTTTGTATTTTCTTTTTTTTTTTGATGTGAGATGTTTGGTGTCAAAGGGAAAGTTGTTGTATCGGGATGACCAACAAAGTGACGAACGATAGTATAGGACGGAATTGGGGTAAAAAGCGTCCGCACTCTAGAAAGCTTTACGAGTGCCCTCGTACCCACCCCTCCAAAGCATTCAGAGTGTCCTCGCGGGGTGCCCCCTAGGGGGCTAACGGGATCGACTAGTGTTTTGTAGAAGAACGTTTTTTTTTTAAATGCGATCTTCGTTTGCCTCTTCTCGAAAAACTCTTTTTAGGCGTAGTTCCACGAATTATGGCATAAACATCAATGTTTTCTTGAACATATACAGGTCGAAGGGAAACTTTTTTCGACTAATTATTAGTATTCCGATAGTACTTCAAAATGCCTTCAGAATATTCCTCTTCAGAATATTCCAAAGAGAAGAATTCAATGGTTTATTGGTGCATCTAGACGTTAGGAGTGGATTATGCATGAAAAGAGTTTTTCGCGAAGAGGCAACAGAAGATCGAATTTAAAAAAAAAACGTTCTTCTACGAAACATCTGTTGGACCATCATACAGCATTTGTGGCATCAGGCCTTTCGAAAAAAAAATTAAAATTAAAATTCGACCCACTCATTTACCTTAGTCTCGCCCACACTTACCATCATCGCGAACACCTCGCATGGGCCATTCAACCTTCATACGAGGCATTAAGTAACTCCTATAATGTTTGCTTCTGTTACCGGTCAAATTCCTAGTCCAAGTCTCTCTATTCTTTTCAAACAGCATCTCAAAGCCTATGAAAGAAAATTGGATCCCTTTACAAACTAGATTCATGTTTCCTATTAGGAAACTGTAATTAACCAGCTCTATTTATCTGGCTTACTTTTTACCACGTCAAATGTTCTTAACCTTTTACGAACGAATGGCAAGATCATCAACGAGATGGCTCAAGAGAGTGATGTAAACAAACAAATGTTTTCTCTTTTATAGCAAAAAACCGTATGCAGTGGTAGAGTCATTTCATTTTGTGACTAGAATAAAGAAGCCTTCAACAAACGAAGTAAAGTATTACTTTTTGGTAGAGGTGATACATACTGTGATATATTATGTATCAAATCTCCCAAAAAGTAAAATTTACTTCGTTTGTTGAAGGCTTCTTTATTCTAGTCACAAAATGAAATGAATCTACCAGAGCATCTACAGTTTTTTGCTATAAAAGAGAAAACATTTGTATGTTTACATCACTCTCTTGTGCTATTTCCTTGATGGCTCTTGCCATCCGTTCGTAAAAGGTTAAGAACATTTGACGTGGTAAAAAGTTAGCCAGATAAATAGAGCTGGTTGATTACAGTTTCCTAAACATGAGCCTATTTTGTAAAGGGATCACATTTTCTTTCATAGGCATAATATTGAGATGCTGTTTGAAAAGAATAGAGAGTATACTTAAGTATACTTAACGACGACGATTAAAATTTTATATCATTCAGACCTCACACCGAAAGTTGCTTCGTCTATAAAGATTGACTTTGAAAAAACAACGAAATAATTGAAAACTTACCATCTTCCATTGAGCCGCGGTTCTTGATGGACCCAATGTATTCAGCTCCTTTGCGGTGGCTTCCCAAAACTTCACTTTAATATGAGCACCATTGGTCCCGGTGAAACGGCCAAAGGCTTTCACCATGTTATTTTGAAGTATCTGGACCAATCTTTCCTTCTGGATTTCTGAAATCTTGGATCTTGGCCTGCCATCAGTCTTGCTTTCTTCGATACAGCATCCTCCTCACCCTTATTAATCATTAAATGTTTTCTAGCGGACTTGCTTGTAACTTCACGAATTGAGTGTTGAGCTGAATTACTTTTCTTGGCGCTTAGATTAGCAAACGTTCCTAGTTTAGTGGTGATTGCAGATGGACATGTGTTTTCCGGTAACGTTTTCGGTAAGCCTTCCGGCGCTCCTTCCAGGGATTCTTCCTCCTGAACGTCGTGAAGCGTAACTGTTTCGTAGACGTTTCCGTCAACAAAGCATGTAACTGGATCAGGAGTTTGTTGAAGTCCACTGATTATTATCGGTGTGCTCGTGAATGACTAAACAGGTTCTCCAGAAATTTGATGCATGATAAAGACACTCTCTACTTTGTAAATCTTGATGTGGAGTGTGAGTGTGAGTGTTGAACGCTTCATACGTGTTTTACTTGCTCACGTTTTAAATTGATAAATAGTTCGTCAATTCGTAATTTTTAGTTGGTTAAATTGATTTGTGATAAAATTTAAGTTGTGGTGTTATTGGAATTCGTCAAGTTCATTCAAATCATCATTTGTGTTGACAATATTTTATAGTTAAAGAAGTGATTAATTTAAAATTTTTGTGTATACGCAATTAGTTACGCACGGTCAACGTTGCATGTTAATTGGCGCACTATTTGCGTAAACGTCAGAGTTTTCGAAAGGACTAGTTGTTTGTCCCGTCCTTTTTACACGTCTATAATTTAATTTCTTTTTCTTTTGGAATTTTCTTTTTTGATGAACAAAAAGAAAATACCCGCCCAGGTACCAAGTGATTCAATTAATATATTTATTTACACTCATTTTGGACTCCTTTTATTTCAGTTTGATTTTTATATAATACTTATAATTTTAGTTTGATTGACTTTAGTGTATTTACAATGAACGAACTAAGGAGTTGCAGTCGTGATGACTGTCCTCCTGGAAATGTTAAACTCGAGAGCACTGTGAATTGTGGTAAGTGCAAATCTTTGATTCATCTGTTGTGTATTGGCATCTCGAGACCAGCTAACGAGGTCTTGATTTCCAAGAATATATTTGTACTATGCAATGCTTGTTTGTCAGATAATTCTCCCTTTATTGTTTCCTCGAAACAGGTGACTCAGAATGCGTCTTTGACGCCCAGGAATTCTAAGGGCTCTAAAAAATCTTCCGATGTTACGGGCCAGTCTAACCAGCGCTCCATTCTCGAATTTATTAATCCTACTTCGGCTAGTAGCGACTCACTAGAGATGCTATCTTTACTTCGTGATATTAAATCTTCAGTGACTGATCATCGCAAGGAGACAAAGTCTTATGCTTCCGTTTTATCCGAGATTAAGATGGCAACCACTAAATCTGTAACGGTCAATAGACCTCTTTTCTCTAAAGTTGCTTCAGGCTTAGCTTCTTCAAGTGATTTGAACAGCTTCCCGTCATTAAATGCCTCAGCTAAGAAGCGTAAACTTCAGCCGTCAATGCATTTCACTCCCAAGCGCGTCCGCAGTGATGCGTCTGAAGTCTCCCATAAAATTCGCCAACGCAAGTTGACCTCCGGCACCAATTTAGACACCAACCATGGATTGGGTAGCCCAGTTAAATCTCGTCCAGTGAACAAACTTTCAAAATTCATTTACGTTTCTCGTCTTAAGCCAGATGTTACTGCGGAATCGATTTCCTCGTACATGAAAACGAGAATGCCCGAACTTGATAACAATGATTTTAGCTTCAGACTTTTAGAAAAAAGAGATCAAAAGCTGGACGAACTTACGTTTATTTCTTTCCGGCTAAGTTGCACAGTTGAACTCTTCGACAAACTTATGGATCCTTCTTTCTGGCCCTCTCATGTCCAAATTGGAGAATTTCAGGAGAAGAAGAGGAGGACCCTAGACAATTTTTTACAGCCTACGACATCTCCAGCGACAACATTCACACAGGAGAACTCCGACACTCTTGTGACGCCAGTTTCGACACAAACTTCAGAGGTTCAAGAATCAACCGTAGCGGTTATGAACGTCACACCAACGATTTAGCATGCAAGGCTATGTTTCAGCCGCTTATTTCAGATTTTTTCAATTCTAAAGATCAGCCAGTTGGACTTACCGCTGACATCGTAACTAATTTGCCACCTATAATTTCAGCTAAGACTTATTTTGATTCCGTTAATCCATTAAGTCTAATCTCATCGTTTCAAAAAATGATGTCAGATTGTATTATCAGAATGTTCGCGGATTAAGAACTAAAACTAATAATTTACTACTAATTTACTAATAATTAACGATGTCATAGCACTGTCTGAAACATCGCTCAATTCGTCTTTCTTTGACAGTGAACTGTTCGATCTTAAGCAGTTTTCCGTTTATAGAACTGATCGATCGAAATTAAATAGCGAACATCTGAGATATGGCGGTGTTTTAATCGCTGTACGTGCATCTATTCCCAGCGAATATGTTCTGGTGCCTGACACCGACAACGTCGAGATGGTTATAGTTAAAGCCCAGCTTCTAAATCATTCGCTTTATGTCTGTTGCCTTTACATTCCGTCTGGCTCCTCTGTAAAAGTGTACACCGAATATCACGCTGCATTAGAAAAGGCACTGAAATCTTTAGATCTGGATGTTAATGATGAAATGTGTATTTTAGGAGATTTCAATCTCAGCCTTGTTGATTGGATTCCTGACCACTTTAATGACAACATTGACAGCATTGATGACTTGATCAATGGTCAAGACGATTCACTCGAAAGCAATGTAATGCTCCCCACTAATGTCGGTGAAGGAACGAAAGCCGATATCATCTATCTTATGATGAGTTGCAGCCTTCACCAAGTTAACAGCGTCCGCAACCATTACGGAAATATTCTGG
>CM055406.1:104056289-104117431 GCA_029228625.1 Pseudolycoriella hygida
ACCTATCGCCTCATTAACAAAACATATCAAATTCGTACTGACTGATCTGCCCTTCATGAACCCATGTTGTTGAACTGTTATCATTTTCTCAAATTTTTTGGTGAGGACTGCGCAGACCAAAGACTCAAATAGTTTCCCAAATGTCGGAAGAATCGCGATTCCCCCGTAACATTCGACATTGGATCTAGAACCAGCTTTGAAGACGGTGACTATGACTACGTAAGATTCTTTCCATCTAGCTGGAAAATGGCTAACAAGTGACAAGTTAAAAATGTGATACAGAGGCGTACTTAATGCGTTTGAGCATTCTCTCAAAAACAACGGAGATATATTGTCAGGACCATCACCTTTCGAAACATCGATGGTGTTCAGTGCTTCTAATATTTTTCCTTTGTCTAATGACATCGATCCTACATCAACTAATTTACTCAGTCCAAATACATGATTCTCCTCGCGATCGTCATTGATAAATATATCCTTGAAGTATCTGGCGAACAGCTCACATTTCGCCTGCATATCAATTGTTTCGAAATTACCAAGTTTCAAACAACTAGGATATCCGACCGTCTTTTTCATAGTGTTTACGTACATCCAGATCTTTGAGGGATTCAAGATCGAGGCTTTCTGCGTTTCTTTCAGATACGAGGAATAGGACCGTTTCTGAGCAGAATCGAACTGATTTCGTAAGGAACAATAGCGGATGTAATCATTGCCAGTATGTTTGAACTTCTTTGAACTCATCCGATTTTTCAGATTCAGTAAATTCTGACTATACCATGGTGGATGAGGACCGGCACATTTACGTTTTAGTGGGCCATACTGCTTGAAGCCTTTAACCAATACATCGTAAAAACAATCTACAGAAGAGTCAACGTTGTCACAGCTATCCATAAGTTCAGCCCAGTTCACGGACGCAAGATATTTGTTCAAGTCGCTAAAATTCGCTTTCTTAAAGTTGTACTCATGTTCATCTGGATTAAAAGTAACCACGTAGTCACACCCAACCGTGAAATCAATGTCAATCGGATCGTGGTAAACGTCTATTTTAACTAACGGAGAGACTGACTTGCTGATCTTCACACCACACGGGTCATTACTAAATACGAGGCTAAAATCCGCCCCTGGAAATTGCAAACGTGATTTACCTGGCTTAGACCAGCTCCAATCAGACTATACAAGACGTCGGCGTTAGCGCTAGAGTCGATATCATGTGGTAGAAATCCATGAGACATACTATCTGCATTCACAGAAAAACCCTCCGAAACTATACCGGAATCATCAATATCCGGCACTCACGTCACGTTGGTCATGTTAAAATCCCCTACGACATAGAACAAATCGTTCACGTCAATGTCAATAAATTCGATGATCCTTTCTAAGGCTTCAGTGTACTGATTGTACACAGCAATTGGTGAATGCGACGGTATATATAAACAGCAAATATAAGCGTTCACGTTCTTGAACTTCATTTTAACAAGCACGAGTTCAACATTTTCTATAGAAGGGACAACCACTCGCTCACTGGGAATGTCAGCCTTCACTGCAATTGAAACTCCGCCAAACCGCTCATGCTCACTACTAAGACTTGATCTGTCGCATCTGTACCACCGTCAAAAAATGATGAATTTAAACCAGTTTCAGATAGCGCTATAACGTCGTAACTGCACTTGGTCGATGACAGCGTGATGTCTACCGTTTTCCCTCGAAGTCCTCGTACATTCTGGTAATACATTCTTATCTTTCGAGTCAGTGTTGTCCGATTTGAACAAAAGTGCTTGTTAGCAGGCATTGAACATAGGATTGAGTCAATAGTATGATTCAGTCCAGAACTAGCAATTCGAGAATTGAGCGTCTCACATCGTTGCCCAAGAAAATTGTCTTGATTGTCAGGTGTTTCAAGTGGAGCATCATCCACGAATTCGTCGTTGATTAAGCTTATGAAACTTTGAAGTTCAAAATTGTCGGCATGAATCAAGGTTTCAGTCAATTCGTTAACTCCATTCCAGTAAGATTTGTGCGAAAATCCGGCTCTGCATTGTCTAAAGGTGTTTCCAGTATAACTGGGTCGGACGATAGCGTTGCCGGAGGCTCACCCGATCATGATTGACTAACGGACGATTCAGCTACTGCCGCTTCGGCAGACAAATTAGTTCTTACTAAAAAATTATCCATCGATACTTCGTTATTTCGAGGCTTGAATATGTAGTCACGAATTCGCACATTCTTCGGCGATGTGGTCGGTGTCATTAAAATGTTATAGTACGTTTCAGGCGCTGAGATTCTGAATTGCAATAAGTTAATAATAATAATAGATGCATCCTCCCAATTCCCACCTCAATCTACCCCATGTTACAATAAAATTGTTTGTAGTAAACGTATAGGACCTTTGTATTTCGTACGGGTCCAATAATCCGCCGTTACAACCCGTCCGGGTCAGAGGCTAGATCATTTTACTCACTAGTTCCGCAGTTTTTTGTGTGCTTTTGCTCACATGGATTCTCTTAGCGATCCTTTCGTTACCGACGTTTTTACTGTGTCCGATTATGACTTCCTTTTAGGGAAAAATAGTCTGAAGATCGATTGAGAGTCGATGTCAGACATATGAATTGCTACTGTCGCTTATAGTGTAACGAAATTGTAGAATGTAGCAATTGAAGTCGCGAACACAGTAGATACGCATACACCGTACGGGTCTACAAATCGTGTCTATAATTGTCATCTGTGTTTACTTTACTCATAGTTATAAAATATCCCTAAATAAATGTCAGCGTTTTTTGTCGCATTGTGCATGTGTATCAATCACAAAGCAAACAAACCATTCACTTAATTTATTTATTTGGTTTCATTAAAGAGCTTTCAACTTTTCGTATTTTGACGAGAACATCAAATGTATCAAAATTGAAAACTTATTTGTCAATTTTGATTAACTTTTGTAATGCTTTTAAGATCGTCTTAAGTACTTCAAAATGAATCGTCTGACGATGTGCTTCGACATTCGAAACAATGTAGAAAAGTAATTGATTTCCCCATCATGAAACCGCATATTACTTTTCCGTATTGCGTCGTTGCTGCCTGTTAAATGTTTAGTTTGAATGTTTAAACCCGCACGATATGTTATGTGGGTGCAATGCATTTCTTACTACGTTTGTAACGCTACGACTTTGCATTTCGCAACCGTCTTTTTCGACGCGATTCATCAAACACAGTTTCGAAGAGCCAATTTACGCTTGTTTTTGATTTGACGAAAATAAAGTCACACAAAAAGTGAACAAATTCTAGACGTTCCAAAGGGAAATTTGGAAAAATAGTGTATCTCAATATATCCCAAGATGTGTACGTACGCGCCGTGGAGCCTAAGCGAAAGTACACATCGACTGTGCAATGGGGTATATTGAAAGTTATTTTTTTGAAAGAGGTGAGAGTGTGTTGGTGCACGTGCAAGTGACGGGAAAATACTGGTAGTACCAATATTTTCCGTCACTGGAGAGAAAGTCTATTTCCGTTGCATATTTTTGAATTCTATCTATGCCAATTTTCAATGAAAACATTTAAAAAACATAACCAAAGACCCCTACGTATCAGAATAGATATGGCAAAGAGACTCGAGCGTATCTAAATATACAAATAAGCAAACAATCCAACGTTTTCTGTTCTTTTATAACTGTAAGCATTTCAAATATCCATAGAAATTTCCCAAGGTAATGTCAAAAGCCCAACCGAAGTACGTCTCAGACCATTCAAATCTAGAAAAGCTTATATCCAAGGACTGGGCCATTTTCCCCTGAAACACAGGTTCTCTAAAATTTTATTCTCCATAACTTTACCTTTGGAAGCAACTTTCTATCTCTCATAGTTCTGGAGATTCGGGTCATCCTGCTCAATTATGGAAGTGACCATATACCAGGATTGGGCCATATTTCACCAAAACCCTGAAACACGTGTTCGCTTAAATTTAATTCTCTACAACTTTACCTTTGGCAGTAAATCTCCATATTGCATAGTTAAGGAAATATAGACGAAAAACTGTTTTGGTATATGGCCAACAATCTCAATTTCGTCCATTCCATTGGTCATTGGTCCCAGTGCCCAGACCCCTGACCCGATTGCCACAAAATTTTTTTCCCAGTTTTGTGACATCAAATGCTTTCGTTTGGCACCAAAATGAGGAATTTCCGTGCTATACTTGCTGAGATATTTGCGAAAAGGTTTCATCGACCCTCGTAAATTTCATGTCCGACCTCCACTTCTTCGACCATATTTCCGGAACTACTTGGCCGATTTTGCTCATCTTCGAACATGAATCATGGGAGGCATAGAGGCTGATCCGTTGAGCCGTTTGGAGAAAAAAGTGGAGACGGACGGACAGACGGACATTTTTTTATTGCTGATTCGTCATCTCTTGACGATAATAGATGCATCATAAAATTGTTTGTAGTAAACGTATAGGACCTTTGTACTTCGTACGAGTCCAAAAACTTTTTTTGGGTGTTCTGGACTCCTACAATTTTCTGTGTGTGATAACGAGATCAATCTGTGGCCTTGCATTTGCCTGTTAGCAACTCATTGTATACATTGAATTTGCGCCTGCCTTTTCGTAATTTTCCTGAAATTGTCGCGAAACAAAGTTTTCGACATTTTCTCAAAAAATTTTGAATTTAATCGAGATATCCGAAAATTCGAGAAAGACTTCTGAACGGCAGGGAGTGCTCAAACAGAAGGGTTCTCGGATGATCTTGCTGTATTACTACGGGGTATAAGCGTAAATACTTTATGTGGGCTACTCCAAACAGTTTTAAACATAATATCGGAATGGTGCGACAGCAGCGAACAAAGCATCAACCCGAACAAGACGACAATGATTCTGTTCACCAAGAAACAAAACAAAAAAGAACAAAAATAGAGGGCTGATTCACCCCAAAAATTAAAGGCACACCGATAAAGCTAGTGCAATTTGTCAAGTATCTTGGAATAATAGTCGACAGCAAAATGAGATGGATCCTCAATTTAGACAATCGCATTGAAAAGGCACAAACAATGCTAGGATTACCTCCTTTACACATTCTCATCAAATATGAAGCTATCAAGCTCCTCGACAGACCTGCAAGACAACAAGGACATCACAAAAAATCAGATCACACTATGATATGGATTAACACATCCGAATTAAATACCTCGCTGAAATGGCCATCAGACAAAATTACTCCAGTATACAAATTTGACAGGCAATTTGAAATAAAAATCCCGAAGAGAGATGATTGGTATAACGGAACACTCCCTCCTAAGTATAATATGGTTCTGTACACTAACGGATCACTTAAAAACCAATCAGCGGCTTTGTGCATACACTGCACCGAAATCAACTCTGACATATCTCTCCCAATAGGAAAACATTGCACAATCTACCTGGCAGAGTTAAGAGCCATTATTGAAGCATGTCTTCTGATTTGGGAGAATGCTATATGTAACCGTACTATCTCTATATGTTCAGGCAGTGAATCAGTACTTGATACATTATCCGGAGTTGCTTTTAACTCGGCATTAGCTCTAGAATGTTGGGAAACTTTGAATAACCTAACTAAGGACAACATCATAGAACTCATTTGCGTACCGGCGCATTCGGGTACTAAGGGCAACGAGAAAGCCGACGAGCTCGCCAAGATAGCAACATCTATGAATCCAACTTCACCGGAACCGATATTATGTATCCCATCCTCTCATAATGAGAGAATAATCGTAGAACTTATGAAAAATGAAGGGGCTAACCACTGGAGCACAACGACCGGTTGTATACAGGCTAAAAATTTTATCCGCCTCAACTCTACATACACTAAATACCTAATTAACTTAAGTAGAACTGGACTGAGAACCTTTACAGGCGTTATGACTGGACATTTCGGCTTAACAAACACCTTACAAGTATAGGCAAACGATCGGATCCGAGCTGTGACCTGAGCGAATTTCACTCAGACACAGCTGAATATTCAACCGTCATTAAATTAATGCATCTATTTTTCATTTATCTTCAATAATTTCGATTGATTTTTATGCATATATTGTTCATCTTTTGTTTTCTCTTTATTAATATGTTAATATGCGATATAACATCACAGATTTTTCGAACTGTTTAACAGATTAAATCTGTGTGATTCACTTAGTTACAAAATAGTTTATGAAATACGCAAATTAGTTCAACTGTAATGTAGTTCATAAATGACCAATAAACAATTACAATTACAATTTTCTATGTTACTGTCCCGCTTACATCACGAACAGACGTAAGCCTTTAGGCAATTACACTATCAGATACAATCTGATAAAAAATCTGCACCCACGTGACATCCTGAACTACATCGCTAGAGTACAGGAAGGTTTCATAACTAAAACACTATAGTGAGCACAATGGGCTCGATGGAGGCCTCCGTGCGCGTTTTGTGCGGTTGCGCACAAAACAACTATTTTAATAAAAAAAAGGGAGTGCTCAACGGCACTTAATCTACGAGTTGCCATGCTACGCGTGGGTAAAAGTAAACTAACTTTACATAAAATACACTCGACGACAGAACTTATTATTTGAAAAAACACACAAAATATACTTAAATACCATCAAATTGACCTTAGATAGATAAGCGGGTGAGGTCGTCGCGATCTCAGCATCTAGGCCTCCAATAGGCCTGTTGTGCCTGCCCGTCATGAAGTTAGATTCCAATATACGTTTAGGTGAAATATTTTTAATGTATTTAGCACATATGCTCCCAGAAACTTGGATCTAGCTACTATGTAAGCTGGGAATTTGCAAAGAAAATGTTCAACGGTCTCAAGATCACCACACTAGTTACAACTGGGGCTATCGACTATACCTATGGTGTGAAGATGTTTATTGAGGCTACAGTGTCCGGTCATTATATCCGTCAACCTTTTTATCGCGCCTGCTAAACGAAAATATTGATTTGGAACGATATTTACTTATCAATGTACAGTTCTTAGCTTGTCGACTGATCACTCTTTCACGGATTGACCTTACTCTGAAGAACGGAAAGAAACACGCTCGCTTCAGGTTCGGGGCCTATACGAGCGGAGTTCGAAGGCAATCCGGCTAGTTACTTTATTGCCACGATTTCCGTGAGGATTGGGTAGGTAGATAGAGTAGCATTTGATTGTATATGGAACGAAGGTGTGGGAGCTCGGGGTCATATACCAGTTGTGTAACTGTCTACCTATCAAGTACGTCCAAGTCGTAGCTTAAGATTGCTACTTGACGACTTGCCTACGGGTTGTTGGGGAAACGGACCAGTAGGTTGAGCGAAGTGTTACCGCTTCTTCCTCGTAAAAAAAATCACTGTTCAAGAAACTCTACAACAAGAGCCTCGGGTAAACGGACAGATTAGGAGAAGTCTGGGCCAAGATCGCTCCAGATGGAGAAACGTTGTAGAGTCAGTCACCCGCTTGGGCTAGTAAGGCTGATGAGTAAGTGAGTAAGTATACAGTGGTCATATGCCGGAGTGGAAGAGAGATTTCCTTTCCAATTTCAGAGGAACAATATCCTGCTACAGAGCTACCTTCTTGGCGCGAACCGTCCGTATACCAGTCAAGAGAGCTGTTGGATTGCCCAGGGGGATCGACGAGCCAGACATTCCTAGGCGGGAGGGACTCTTCAAATCGATATACTGGCGCTATTGCTTCCAGGCATTTCCAGCTCTGCTGTTTCCAGCGTCATGGTCTTCCATATCTTCGCGCGTGGCCAAAGTTTGACGTTAACAAAGAGCCGCTAACTTTAAACCTCAGCCATGCCATTCCTTCAATATGAATGTGGAGTGGTGGGATATTCAAGATTGCCTCCAAAGCGGCAGTAGGCGCATGGCTCCAGTTACTCCTGCTAGAGCGATTCGCTTGAAATTGACCTTAAGTACAAGAGATTATTAGACTCGTAAGGAGTACAAGCGAACTCATAGGGCCACTGTACACGGGGCTTATTAGGGGCCATTCAAATAGTGCGAACGCTTTTTTTGGGGAAGGAGAGCTTTGAGAAAAGCGTGCGCTCCATACATTTTGATTTTTTTTTCATATATTTTTGCGTGCAAGGGTGGAAGGGGGGGGGGGTAAAAAATCCGTCTTTATTCGCGTGCGCACTATCATGGGCGCGCGGTAGCGATGCGCCCGTAACGCAAGTCCCCATACGAACAAAAAATTCGGAAAATTTTTTTTCGTAGACTTCGGAACCATATATACAGCTAAGTTTTGACTTCCCCCCTTGCGACGTACCCCCCGGAAAATATTTTTTCTGGATTCTACGGAAAATTCTAAGGCGAAATGTCTTTTCACTCATTAAAATCGGTTCGGTAGATCCGAAGATACGACCTTTAGAAAATGATCATTTCCTATACAAAAAGTGCTGTTTCATAGAAGCCAAAGTTAATGCAAACATTCTACGTTAGTTAGTTAGTGGGTTAGTGCCATTTGTATGAAAAACCACTTTTTTGGCTCGTGCTCGAAAACGGCTAGTTAACTTTTCTCGAAATTTTGTAGGGATCTTCGGGTGGGCATTCTACGTCATATGAGATTTTAAAAAAGGGGGGGTACCGGCCTCGTTTGGGCGCCAGGGCTCTTAGAAGGCGCTATACAAAGCCCATACGTATGTGTTTGTGTGTGTAGTGTGTATGATAGCACATTTTGAATGAGGCAATGGTTGTGTGTTCGAGATAGAGGTTTGGTGTCAAAGGGAAAGTGGTTGGGTTGGGAGTGTAGGGTATCAGGGTGACCGCCAAAATGGCGGAAAATAGGCGGTGGTTCAAAAAAAACTTTTGATATGTTGTAGAGGAAGTTGAGGTGATCATTTTCGCTCATGGAAATAGTAGCCGCCGCGCTTCGGTTCGGCGGCAGCGGCGGCTCAAAATAATGCAAAACATTACAAGTCGCAAGTCCTCGTCTCTTCTTCCAAAACAACTGATATCACAATAAAAACCCTTTATAAAAGGGAAACGTGACGCAAGTCCTCGTTCCTTCTTCCAAAACAACTGATACCCGCCAATGTAATAATTTTTCTACGCTTTCAGCTTTCATACGCAGAAATTTGATTTCCTGTACAAAAATATGCCACACATCCCATAAAGTCAAATTTTTGCATTGTGAAAGCTGAAAGAACAGAAAAACTATAACACTGGGGGGTCCGGCATTTGTGACGCATTTTTTTTAATCAAAAGTGAAAATATTTCAAAAGAATTTTTTGCGTTCCGAAGCTGCAAGCGTCACAAAAGTTGATATCAGTTGTTTTGGAAGAAGGGACGAGGAATTGCGTCACGTTTCTCTTTTGAAAAGGGTTTTTGTTGTGATTTGAATGACTTCCAAAATGGCTAGACCGACGCGACGGTGGACTGATTCATTGATTGTCGTTTTTAAATGTCAAAAACGAAAAAGTCACTAAATGGTACATTAAAGTCTAGTCTCAGTTCAAAGATGAACCAAGTCGGTGAAATCCTTCCGGACAAATTATTGATTTGAACCTCAGCAAACGGTGATAATAGTTAGCAGTTTGAGTCGTACGGGCTGAAGGGTTCATGAAGTTAAACAAATTCAGTCAACTTTACCTTACTCATTAGGAGGCGACTTTTAGGAGAATCGCTTTTCAAGGTGAGTTGAACAGTACGCCTCTTCTACTCACAAAACTCTAAGACTTTGCCGAAGAAACCAATGTTCAATCTCACAACTTCAGAAATAATTCTAAAACCCTAAAATTTGATCGCCCTATGTCCGTTTCAATATCCACACTTCCGGGGGGCTTTCGACACTATTAGCCGAATAGAGCCGCTAATATTTTTCACATAACTGGTTTCAGAAGCTGTCGATTTTTTTAAAAAAGCATTAGGAGAGTTCATCTGTTTTGCAATTCGTAAAATATTTTTATTACGCATTTACTTCACTATTGAATTTACTCATTTTTCAATAAATCAATTTAGAAAGAAAATAAATTGCAAACCCATTATTACTCGTACCATCCAAAAAATTCGATGATTGACTGTGCAAGTGAATTTCTTTTTTGTTTGCAACATGTGACTGTTCATGTTATTGAATTCGATGATTCATTTTCCTCTAAAGAATTCTCTCAAACTAATGACGTCAAGTAAACGAGTAAATTGAATTGCATAGTTTCATCATTCTTCGAAAATGCTTACCATGCCTCAGATGTTTATTGTTATGGTATTGCCAATGACGTCAGTGAAGGTGAGAAACGAAAAAAAAACGTGTAAAGTCAGTTACGAATGAAATACGAGAGAGCGAACGTCTTTTCGTTTCTTAAGTGTTTGTAGGTTTTAAAAATCGTTTCTGATCACTGAATGTAAGGTGGCAGCTGAATTTTTAACGGAAATTTTGAAATCACTTCATTTGTCTAAAGGGCATTGTAAGTTCGGACTTTAATGTACAAATTGATGCAATTTTTATTTATGAGTAATTTTTTTCTTGTAACCGTATACATCAGCAAGTGTTAATGTTCTCTCAACCAAATTTTTCGACAGTAATAAGGGGGTCGTTCATAAATTATGTCACGTGGAAAGACGTGTACCATGTTACGTTACATTGTTCATTTATATTCATCGATTTTGAGCCATATTTTTTAGATATCGAAAATAAAAGATACAATTGGCCATTCCACTCTAATATTCGACCGCGAATAATCGCGGCACGTAAAAACTCATGGCGAACTTTTTCGCAGCCAAATTTTACAGTGAAGCTGTAATAGAAACAATACTAAAACTCTAGAGCCTATGATGCAGCACAAGTTACATCACCTTTCAATGCTAATTTGCTAATGGCATTTTTTGGAAATTTCCGCTGTTTTTTAATAATTGTTTCCGGACGTCAACAATGGGAAGGAGGGGGTCTGAATAACATAAATTTTCACGGAATGGCCCCTCAGCACACAACTAATGGTTGTCTTGGGTCAGCAAATTTATGTGTTCGTAAACGGGACGCATAGACAAAAAAATGTTTATGCACAGACGTACAAAAAACGTTAGATTTTCTCACAGAGTATAGAACCAGAATAACTCATTTAGGTTTAATTTTGACCGTTATTATTTTCCTTCTTTATTTCCCAACAGTCGAAAAAATTCAGCTAGGTCGTACGATGTTTCAGCGTCAGTTCAAAAAATGTATTTTTAAAATGCAAGGGCTGCCAGGTCACTTTGTCCGAGTTACGTATAAAACTTTTCATGCAGATGGTTGCAAAAGTTGATTAATATACACGCCTTTGGTGACGGCTTTCGTCAAAGTAAAAAAGCGTGGATTCATTAGCGGGGCGAAAGTAACTATTTTCGTCTCAAAGTTCCGGCTAATGTGACAAACTGACAGTGAAACAAACGATGCCATTTCATTCTTGTTTCGAAAATAGCTTTTTTATACTAAACTAAAAATTTATTGCTTTTTGTTTAGGCAACCACTACGTACGTTTGTGAAAAACATAATATGATAATTACAAAAATAATATCATTGCTCCAAACGACATAATTTTTGCAATAATATTGAGGTCACAAATGAATGTATTTGCTTGCTAACAGAGCCGAAAATAAAAAATGTCATTTCGAGGGGCGGGAGTAAACTTTTTTTTTACTTTCGTCACTTTTAGCAAAACTTAATACTTCATTCGGATTGCACCTCAGTGTAACTAGCTACACCTCAGTGCAACTAGCTGCACCTCAGTCCATCACCCCCATCCATTACGCACAAAGAGTCATATTTGACCCATTTTTGTTCTAACCGTAACGCTTGTCTCATACCCCCCTCTGCTCTTGCGTTACCTATTTTATGAACGGCCCCTTAGAGATTTTAATTCACCACTATGATAAAAGCAATCGTAAGATTTATAGTAACCACAAGGGTGGAAGGTGTACTGTATGAGATTAAGAGTTGTTTCAGGCCTCAAAGAGCGTGTCAGTATCAGAATATCTGCCACAGGAAAGCTATTGAAAAGCTTTATGCTTCATCGATTTGAAGAAGGCATTTTACCGGGTACGAAGGCGAAAATCGTTCGAGGTTCTTAGCGAGTAAGGTATCAATGGGAGTTTGGCAGCCATTAAAATCATTTATTCAAAGCAGTAAGAGTAGATGTCGCGAGTCTTTCGAGGTTAATGAGAGCGTTCTCCAGTGATGATGTCTCTCTCCAATTCTATTCATAATTTTGAGTAGATTTCAGAATTTAAATATTTAAGAACCATTTTTCCAGAGGATAGAAAGCTAGTTAGGGAATGTGAAGAAAAGAGGAAAATGGTAAACCCAGTCAGTTGCAGTCGCACGTTTTCAAAGGGAAGGTTTTAAGTAGCAAAGTTAGCTATCCACGGATCAATCTTCAAGCCAATGATTTTGTATGGTAGTGAAATTTGGATGATATCTCAGGGTTCTCAGGAATGTGGAAAAAGCGAGCGGTGATCCACTTCATTATTTTTGGTATAGGCTGATGGAATTTTTGGAATTGAAATGAAATTTTTAGAATTAAAATGGAATTATTGGAATTATTGGAATTTTTGGAATTTTAGTGGAACTTTTGGAATTTCTATGGAATTTTTGGAGTTTTTGGAACTCCGGAATTTCTGAACTCCGGAACTTCGATGAAACTTTTGGAATTTCTTTGGAATTTTTGGAATTTCTGTGGAATTTCTTGAATTTTTGGAGTTTCTGTGGAATTTCTGGAATTTTCGGAACGTCTGAATTTCGGAAATTTCATGGAATTTTTGAAATTTCGATGGAATGTTTGGAATTTCGATGGAATTTTTGGAACTTCTTGGAATTTTTGTGGAATTTCTTGGAATTTTTGTGGAATTTTTGGAATTTTTTATGGAATTCGTAGATAACCCCTCGAGAAAAAGTGAATTCGGAGAAAGCAGTTGGGTAATCATCAGGAATGACGTTATTGGGGGAAAGTCTAGGAGTTTCGTTGCTGAAAAACTGCTGCTATTTGTTGAATCTAATTGTTCCATTGAGGTCAACAGCCAGACTAACTGAGTGTGAATTACCTTCTTTTATTTGAAATGAGGAGAGAAACACAAAATTTGTTTTTGTTTTTAAATGATTCCTTCGGTTGTATGCATCAATGGACAACACTTAACTTATTTTATAAATGAGTTTCCAAATTCACGAAATTAGTCTTTTTTGAGCTATCGAAAACTCACATGCCTGCTGTTAGCCTGTCGTCAGTTTGATGAATAAAGTGTTATTAGGTTGGCACCTCTCGCTCATACACGTGCTTATGTTTACACCAGACTCTAAGCCAACGCTCATGGTTGTGTCACAATTTCTTTTGTTCTTTCACTTGACCACGTGCGTTTGTTTAGCACTAGTATGTACCCACTTTGGCATTTTCAACATTGTGATTTTTTATTGTTGGTACTCATAAAAATGCTGTAACTGAATATTTGGCGCTTTATTTTGATTCGAGATTTTAATTTAAAAAAAATATATGAATTATTTGTATATACCGTAGAAGAGTTTTCGCTAAAGGAAAGGCTAATTTATCGATATAAAATAAATGTAGCGACACTTCCGTTTCTCATTGTAATTAAAAATCACAACAAAAACAAAAACCCTTTTTAAAAGGGAAACGTGACGCAAGTCCTCGTCCCTTCTTCCAAAATAACTGATATTAATTTGGGTGACGCTTGCAGCTTCGGAACGCACAAAATCCTTTTAAAAGTTTTTCACTTTTGATTAAAAAAATGCGTCACAAATGCCGGACCCGCCAATGTAATAATTTTTCTACGCTTTCAGCTTTCATACGCAAAAATTTGATTTCCTGTACAAAAATACGCCATACAGCCCATAAAGTCAAATTTTTGCATTGTGAAAGCTGAAAGAACAGAAAAACTATAACACTGGTGGGTCCATCATTTGTGACGCATTTTTTTAATCAAAAGTGAAAATATTTCAAAAGAATTTTGTGCGTTCCGAAGCTACAGGCGTCACCCAAATTGGTATCAGTTGTTTTGGAAGAAGGAACGAGGACTTGCGTCACGTTTCCCTTTAAAAAAGGGTTTTCGTTGTGATTGTAATGTTTTGCATTATTTTGAGCCGCGGCTGCCGCCGAACCGAAGCGCGGCGGCTACTACTTACATTGGCGAAAATGATCCCCTCAACCTCCTCTACAACATATCAAGTTTTTTCTTGAGCCGCCGCCGCCACCGCCAAACCGAAGCGCGACGGCTACTACTTCCATGGACGAAAATGATCCTCTCAACTTCCTCTACAACATATCAAAAGTTTTTTTTAGTACCCGCCTATTTTCCGCCATTTTGGCAGTCACCCTGATGCACTACACACCCAACCCAACAACTTTCCCTTTGACACCAAATCTCTATCTCGAACACACAACCATTGCCTCATACAAAATGTGCTATCATACACACTACACACACACAAACACATACGTATGGGCTTTAAATGGCGCCTCCTTAGAGCCCTGACGCCCAAACGAAGCCGGTACCCCCCTTTTTTAAAATCTCATATGGCATAGAATGCCCACCCGAAGGTCCCTGCAAAATTTCAATAAAAGTTATCGAGCCGTTTTCGAGCACGAGCCAATAAAGTCGGTTTTCATACAAATGGCTCTGTAACTAACTGACCCACTAACTAACTAACTAAGGAACTAACGTAGGATGTTTCCATTAACTTGGGATTTTATGAAGCAGCACATTTTGTATGGTAAATGACGATTTTCTAAAGGTCATGTCTTCGGATCCACTGGACCGATTTTAATGAGTAAAATGTCGATTTCAATCAAAATTTTACGTAGAATCCGAAAAATTAGGTCTCAGGGGGTATGACGCAAGGGAAAAAAGTCAAGACTTAGCTGTATATATGGTTCCGAAGTCTACGAAAAAAAAATTTCTGAATTTTTTGCTCGTATGGGGACTTGCGTCACGGGCGCATCGCTACCGCGCGCCCATGATCCCTACTTAATGCGCAAAAATCATCGGGGCACACGAGCTTGAATTTTCCACTTTCGCCCCTTGTCACGTAAATTACTAGTGACTAATAAAATCATATTATTCTTACGTTAAATGTTTCCAATAATTATACTATTGTGTTTATTACAAAGATACTTCGGTGGTGTGCGCAAAAATTATTAAATGCTAAAATGAAGAAATAGTGCTTTTCTCAACGATACACGATGTTTACCAAATTTACCTGCGGCGCCGGCGTGTGTTGACAACCTCACATGTCCTTCTCAAAATAAGCATGAGCCACGTGTTAGGAAAAATATTCCATAAATTTCGGGCAAATGTTAACACAAGAAGTTACTTTTTTTCAATTAAATGTTGAACTGCGAAAAACTTTGAGGAAAAAGACCTCATTCAATGAACGAAAAGCGCTGATGTAACGTTACGTTGATATCAGCTTTCTTGTCTAGACATCGCAGTGATGATACGCGATATAATATAACGACACTGTGACTCAGTACATTTCGCATTCATTGACACGATGACTAGCCAATAATTGAAGTTATACGGTCTTGATATAATAGGCAGTGTCACAAAACTGTATGCGAATGAAAGAAAACATTCACGTGTTTGTTGTTGTATTCTATCTATGTGAAGCCATGTGATCGATCATTCAAATTTCGAAGCAGTACACGAGAGAAGAATAACCGATGCAGAGCGTTCTTCGTGACATGAACATAACATTTTCATATTTCGTAACATAACAAAGACCAGCAGAGTGTACGTACAATATTATGCTTGAAAACATACACAAACAAGCGTTATAATCAAATGGACTAATGGTTGTAAGTGTCGTTTTTAAGTTTATTTAATTTCGCAACGAGAAATATTTCATTTTGCATAAAATCGAATTTAGTCGTCAGTTGGACCAGAGAAAACATCTGCGGTGTACGTAAAATTGTAGAACAAAATAGCATTGAAGTCTCTCATACGAAAAATTTGTGAAAGTTTATTATTTTATTTGTGTCGACCCTCAACAGAGCAACAGCAAATAGAGTTTTAGTTGTGATGCAAAATATGTTTTCTGAATTTAGTTAACAAACTCCAATTTATTTGTTCAATTGAATTGAAACAAACCGAAGTGTTTTTGTGTTGTGGCTTTGTGTGACATAACCGAATTTCAGCCACATAACTCACTTATTTTCTTCACGAAACATTTTATGATTAGAAACTCTGCCAACATGAACGGGAGACAAACAGTGCTCGTTACGTGGTTTTGTGTGTTTTTGCTGCTATCGTGTCTGTTTACTAATATTGAAGCCAGAAAACTTTCATCAAGTCCTCGAAAGTCTGGATCATCGACCAGTCGTGTAACGACGCGACCCAGTACGGACAGCAAATACTCAAGTTCACATGCCGATCAAGCTAAATTAAGTTATGCCGGTTACAATTCGGCGCCGAATCCACCCAAATCTCAACAACCGGTTGCACCACCAGCTGCTCCAGTGGCGCCATCATATCAGGCACCTCCACCGGCACCACCACCACTTCCACCAAAACCAGTAGAATCAAAGCCAATCGGTTGGAATGTTCCACAATCATCCGATGGTAACGTTCAAAAGCAAACTGTACACAACACCAACAGTGCACCATATCCACATCAACCGCAACAGGCAGCACCACCGCCATATTCACAATATCCAGCACAAGGAGGTGCTCCACCTGCTTATTCACCTAATTCAAATTTTAACTCTCATCCTCATGATGCTCCTCCACCATATCAACAACATGCAACGCCGCAATACTCTGGAGGTAAGTTTCCCATTAGTAAATACCATTTTGTTTGCTTGTCTAAATCTTTCGTTTTGTTGTGATTGTTGCTGTTGTTATGTTGAGATTCTTTCGATAAAATGTTTGACGGCTACCAACGATACAAAATTGAACTTGTGATCGAAATTCGTTTCAGTTCAGTTGAATTTTTAATTGGACAAAAATGATATACGCAATAGTGGGAAATTTCCATGATATGTCGGTGTTTGTACGAATTTTTTTTTTCGAAACCGAAGCGGAGATTTTTTGATAATTTTTTTTCATTCGAATATTAGATTTTACATGTTTTTCATGTTTGAGATTTCGTTGTTTTTATCGAACGAATGTCATGAGTTGTGAAAATCAAACAAGTTTTAGCATATCAGACGGCACAGTCTTGTTAAAGCAGCTTTTGTTTTGGGTTTGTTGTATTCAATTCGACAATATTTGGATATTTAAATATTCTTCATTTGTTTATTCACTTCAACAAATTGAGTCAGTAATGTATTTTAGGCCCGGAGATTAATAGTATATTATAGTTGGGGGTGCGAAAGTAAGTCATTTGCTATGTTGTAGACAAAATTGAGGAGAACATTTTTCTCTATTTGAAGGTCTATTTTGTGCGTTCGGAGAATTTTTTTACACCGTTACTTCGGACGGGTTTTTTAAAATTGCCCAACGGGAAATTTCCAATACAGTCTAATGTGAACGCAATATTTACTTAAATACGTTCCAGTCTTTTCGTAACATCAACTCTGTTTGCCGCATCTATTGTGATACGTACGGGTCCCTTCTATGTTTGTCTTACATTCTAAGATGTTTAGCTAGTCTTACTGAGTCGTTATCAAGTGTCAAAAGTTGGCGGCCGACCATAGTACGACAGGGAGAAGGGACCAAACATCGAATGCACATTTTACTAGCCACCTAGTTCTCTGTGACATTTCGTATAAGGAAAAATTCCCTAGCTTTGTTAGCCACCTAGTTTTCTGTGATATTTCGTATAAGGAAAAATTCCTTAGCCTCGTTAGCCACCTAGTTCTCTAAACATTTCGTCCTGGGACAAATTTCCTAGTGTGTAGTACAAATTTTGTTTTAACGTGTGCGGATAGTCCCACTTATTTGCTATTCTCGTACGTTTGCGAATAGTCTCACTTGCATGAGTAATCCATACACTTCACTGTACCGGTTCTGAGGTCGCACAGTCAAGTATTTGTAGTAAAACTCACTCTTTCACTTAGATGGTCATAACTTCGCAACGTGTTGCGCGACCGTGTCGACCGCCCAACCAAAAGATGCGCGATGACTTTACCTATTCATAGACACTTCACTTGGCACAATACAACGTCAAATTGGCGAATTAGCACCATTTTAGTAAAATGTGCATTCGATGTTTGGTCCCTCCTCTCTGTTGTACTATGGTCGGCCGCCAACTTTTGACACTTGATAACGACTCAATAAGACTAGCTAAACATCTTAGAATGTAAGCAAAGCTCTAATCACAGTATGAATTATAAAAAAAATTTCGCGAAGTCAATTTTTAGTCAAAATTTTGACTTTGAAAAGCGTTTGTTCACCTGTTGAAGTTTCTCTGACACTTTAGAGTGCAAATCTGTGAGTTAACACTAAAAAATTTAGAAAATCAAACTTTTGTACTTCAAAAACTCAATTTGAGGAGAGGGGTCCTAAAGATGTGAATAAAAAGGACCGATTTTCAAAACATTTTTTCCTCCTCTTGAGATGTACAACATGGTCGAAAAGTGGTTAAAATTTGTTTTTTTCAGCGAGTTGAAGTGAATTGGAGTGAGATGCAGTGTGGTGCACTGAGTTTCAGGTTTATATTGGACCATTCCACGAAAACTTCATTCCCACGCTCGAAATGCTCCGTTGTTACAAAATGATATTAATAGAAAAAGGTACATCATAAAGGTTGATTCTTTAACTAGAGTTTAGTCATAGGAAAGTGACTATCATTTTGTAACTACTGAGAATTTCATGCGTGGGAATGGTGAAGTCCGTGGAGTTGCCCATTATAGATAAAAGGCTAGGGACTGAGTTGCTACAAATTGAATGTGAGCTATAGAGCTCGAATGGAAGCGCTTGAGGTAGAATAAGGTGGAACGAGGTGAAGAATACTCAGTTACAGGACACCAAGGTGCACCGAGATGCACCGAGGTGGACCGTGGTGGAGTGAGGTGCACCGAGTTTCAGGTTTATATTATAGATTAGATTCTTTTTTGATCAAATATATTAACATTATGACACAAACATTTTCCTCGTTTGCTTTATAACTTTGACGCTTAAAATGCCATTTTTGATAGTTGGAGTAGACCTACTTTTGATCCCAGCAAACTCAATTAAAGATGTAGAATTCTTCCATCGGGAGCTTCATAACCAATCATCACAAAGTTTTCGTTCGTTTTCCCAGTTTGCACCGTTCATTACACTTTCGGAAGGTTCTTTTTATCAGAAATAGTTTATTGTCGCCTGGACTTTTCTTTACCTCACTGTTCTACCCTGTGGATTTACCACTCACAAATGTGTCATTATACATTTTGTACGAAGCCAACAGCTCAAGACTGGGGAATACAACCGGTAAAAACCGAATACGGCGATTACCGATTACCGGTAAATAAAATTTTGTTTACCGGTTTTTACAGCAGGATATTATCACTTTATCACTTTGTAAAAAGTTAGTTAAGATTACATTTTTTCCAACAATAATGGCTTCATATGTCGGTCGAGTCCAGTTGTGTTATGACAATTCAGTCTCTAGCTTTTCAATACAAATGAAATACTGAAAAGGGAGGTCCTATTTTAGGATATTTAGGTAGGTTTGGTGATGGAGGACAGAGTTTGACCAAAAAACTAGGTAAATAGGTCGGTTTGAGAAATATGGACGTCCAATTTCGAATTCGGACTATACAAGAAGATTGATTATTTAGGTACTTTCACTGAAAGTGGACAAATTGTGACAGGGTATTATTTGATTTGATTATCTAAAATTGAACATATCGACCGATTTGCGTGTAATACAAATTACCGATAATTTACCGGCAAATTTACTCGAAAATATCGGTATTACCGTTTACTGGGTTTTAAAAAATGTACGGTAATTGCGTTTGCTACTCAAGGAAGTTTGTACTTTTTGTTTTGAAGCGTTGTCTTCGACTGGCGTAGATGTATTGGTTGGGCGTAACTCAAAGAGATGGCCTCAGTGCTTTAATTCAGGACGTTAAACAGACACAATTAATTTAGCGTCATAGTATTTAAGTGTATGAATTATGTTTCCTAAATAAACCAACCATCCAACTCAAAGCTTGGTAAGAGGCATGTACCCATGTCAAATTCTTAGCCAACATTTAGGCGCAAAAATATTGGTTTTTTGATGATTTTTTTAAACCAAAATCTTTCATTAAATAAGCAAAACGACAATTCTCACAGCTAAATAAAAAATTGGTTTGTAGTTGATAACTCAGCCCACTCGGAAGTAAGAGAAAGCGAGAGGAAAGTGATTATTCTTGCGCGTAAATGTAGGTTACAAAGTTTACAAAGGATGATTCCTCTTAAGTTCACTTTGGATTGTGAGATCGTAGTTTTCTGTCTCCTTTTCAACAGCATTTGCTACGGCGCAAAAAACAATGAATCCAATTCTGAGGACATGAGCACGCAGTAAAGGTTTCCAGCGATAACGGGATAGATTTATAGGATTTGCAGTGCATTCAGACTGCATTACGAGTCATGACTTGAAAGAGTTAAAAAGACAGGCTTTTATGTAATTGATGTCAGAGTGATAGGTCAGTTCCATTTCATGACACTTTGTTAGTCAGGGGTGTTTCTGCGGCATATTGTCCTACGTTATACTCGAAATACAAAGGTAGGGGCAAAATACATCCCGTAAGTCTTTAAACTACCAAAAAATTTCTTTTTTGTAATTGTGTGACAAAATTCTATCGCACTAGTGCGTAAAGGCTGTTTTTACGCACTTGTACGTAAAAGCTGTTTTTACCATCTATAGACAGTAAACTGAAACTATTTATACAAACTAAAATCTTTCGATTTTATGAGAATGGTTGCGTTCGAAGTAATCAATTGAATCTTCATTTGGCGTGAAATTCGACGTTTTGTACAAATCGAAACTTCCAAACTTTCTTCAGTTTAATTTTATCGCAATTAATCGAAGGAACGCAACCATTTGTACAAATCTCGAGGAATTATCCACTTCATTACAGGCTCATGGAATTTTTGGAATTAAAATTTCATTTTTGGAATTAAAATGGAATTTCTGGAATTATTGGTATTTTTGGAATTTCGATGGAATTTCTAAACTCCGTAATTTCGATGTAATTTCTGTGGAATTTTTGGAATTTCTGTGGAATTTTTGGAATTTCTGTGGAATTTTGGGAGTTTCTGTGGAATTTCTGTGGATTTTTTGGAATTTTTGGAATTTCTGTGGAATTTTTGGAATTACTGTGGATTTTTTGGAATTTCTCTGGAATTTTTGGAATATCTGTGGAATTTCTTGAATTTTTGGAATTTCTGTGGAATTTTTAGAATTTCGGTGGAATTTTTGGAATTTCTGTGGAATTTTTGGAATTTCTGTGGAATTTTTAGTTTCTGTGGAATTTCTGTGGATTTTTTGGAATTTTTGGAATATCTGTGGAATTTCTTGAATTTTTGGAATTTCTGTGGAATTTTTGGAATTTCTGTAGAATTTTTGGAATTACTGTGGATTTTTTGGAATTTCTCTGGAATTTTTGGAATATCTGTGGAATTTCTTGAATTTTTGGAATTTTCGGAACTTCGAAAATTTTTGATTTTTTGGAATTTCAATGGAATTTTTTGAATTTCGATGGAATTTTTAAGATTTTTTTATGGAATTGTAATATTTGGTACAAATTTTTGACCAGTGGATAACCCCTCGACAAACCTTCGAAATTCGCGCCGAATAAAAATTCATTTGAGTACTTCGAACGCAATCATCGCGTAAAAGTAAAAGATTTTAGTATTGTGTTATGCTTTCAGTTTACTGTCTGTACTGCAGTCGTAAGAAAAAAAAATAGAGAAAATCAGCGAAGATTTTCAACGAAATTCGCCGAAAAGAAAATCAAAATTTCGACAAAATTAAACAAAAGATTCTCGGCAATTGTTTTGTTTAATTTTGTCGGCGAAATCCATATTTTTTGTTGATGTTTTTTCCATATGACGGCAATGTAGTGCGATAAACTAACTGCGACAAATTTCCGCAAGTAGAACGCGTAGAGACACATGAGAATCCCGAAGGGTACGTTCTAGTTATTCGAAAAAATTTTCATACAATATGCACCGAAATGCACAAACACATCAATCAACATTTAACACATAATTCATTTGCACATATTTCTCCAATAAATTATATACGCAATTCCCGTACTAGGACGCACACACATTTCAGAGGTCTGCATTTCGTTGCTTTCCGAACCAAAACGATCGATGAAAAGTAGTGCTTTCGGTGCATACTGTATGAAAAAGAAGTTGCTTCATACACGTTACGTATGCTGGCTATCCTCATACGTAACTTGTATCAAAAACTACTATATTAGAATTCTTTAACCGTAAAACACATTTTTCAGTTACGCAAAAATCTTTGTCAATTGATGAAAAACTAAATTTGCTTTGCAAAGAAAAGTCACGATGGCGCAAGGAAAATAACTAACTTAAAAGTTAGACTTTTAAGTCTTCAGACAGTTGTTCCAGCGACAAATATTGTCCGACATTAACAACATAAAATTATTCTCATAATGGGTCCTACTGTCCTCTCGTATTCACGAACAAAGCCGAAACGATACGCAGAGTAGATTCGGTGCGATGATGATTGTATTTGAAAAAATTGATTGGAAAACAGAAACACAACTCAAATTAAATATCGGCGCACGTGTCAGCCGATTTTTTATTCAAATCGAGTTTAGTTTAGAGAATGCAACAGATTGTGGACAACGGAATGTCTTTCCGCACACAGCGATTATTGCAGATCTTCTTGGTATATAAATGACATTTTTCTTTCGTCTTAGACGATTTTTGTTAGAGGTCACAAAGTATTTACTTCACTTAAGAATACAAGTTTTGTGTGTTAATTGCTGATGTCAACACGTTTAACATTCTAGTTGTTATTTTTATCCCTCCTATTGTTGGAATGACAACAAATTTTGAAAAATTGCTAAAAATATAAGTAATCATTACTTAAGGTTGACAACAACATTTTTTCAAAATTACATCTTTATTAGTAAGTATTACAGCGAGTGAGTGTAACTTCGATGAGAATAGCAAACTTCAGGCTAATAAATATGTAATAAAGTTTATTCTGGTGGTTCCTAACATGCAGACAAATGTTAAGTTGGTAACCGTGTTGCGAGGTAAATGGGAGTATGTTGGAAAATTGGGTACCACTCTTGAGTGAATTCGTATGCAATTCTCTCCCATTCCGTTTTTTAACCATAATTTCTTCCTTCTGCCTGCAGGCGTACCAACTTATCATTTCTCTGTTGACATGTTCCCTCACTCGAAAATATGTGATATTCGAGAGAATATTTAAAAACGAATTTTATTTGTTTCTTAAATAAATAAATGTTCATTATTCAAAAAACACAGCCATGTATTTTATGAGATACCAATCCAATTTATTACACAAAATTGAGGTTAATAAATACATACATACGTATCGTTTACGCATGGATCTACATCTACATACGTAAATTTTGTGGAATAAATTGGATTGCTATCTCACAAAATGCGAAAAGTTATAAATGCACAGCTGTACTTCAAAATTTGAATCGCAAATTTTCACATATTAGTTATTTATGCACCACGTACTACATATCGGTCATATTATGCATTTCCTTCAATTTGCTCTCAACATAGCAAAAAATTTTTTTTTTGTTTAGGGCCCACCTGACAGACCTGAGGCCCACTTCAGCCCTAAGAATAGGCACCGGGTCCAAATTTGTTTTTGAATATAATTCGGTACTCGGTTACCTCTCAAACAGAAAAAGAATTAACAAAATCAGTTAGGAGTTATCCAATTTATGTAAGCAAACACGTTAGGCCCTAGTAGAAACTCAGTCTTAGGGTCCTGACTGAGTCCAAGGGTTTCTTATCAAAAAAATTTCTTCCATAAAACGGCAGACAGTCCTAGATCTTTCCATTTAAAAAAAATTGAAAATCGGAAAAGATTTACTCGAGTTGTGTACAAAAAACCACGTGGGGCCCAAGCAGAGACTCGGTTTTAGTGCACTAGCTAAGGCCAAGGACTCAAATCCAAAAAAGGTTCTTCCATACATTGTCAGCCATGCCCAGAACTTTCAAGGTTACAAACGTCGTGGTAAATCCATAAGACTCCTTTTCGAAGAACTTCGCTCTTCGTACGGGTCTAAAAACGTCAAATTAAGTCTAGTTTTATCAGTGCAAAAAGATGAGACATTTTGTGCGAAAGATACAGATAATGCGGACTCACTCTAAAATTCGACCGCGAAAAAGCGCGTCATGAGTTTTTATGTGTCACGATTATATTCTCGATGAAACTGTCAATATATACAGAGTTTTTCATATGAAACAAAGACATGATATGGCGGTTCGGTTCAACGTAACGTGCATCAAACAACGTTTTTTGTGATTTACGAAAAAAACGAGCTTTTCCCTACGTGTCGAACATTTGCGAACATTTGTCGAAATTTCAGTGTTTTTTCGCACTAGTGTGTAAAAACAGCTTTTACGCACTAATGCGATAATATTTTATCATTATTTAGTCCGAAAAGTGACTTCATGCGACACCGAAATGACGCACGTAAAAGCGAATTTTTTGTGGTGAACTGCAAAAAAATGAAATCAAGACGCTTGAATGTTCTCCCACTTAAGTAATACATTCTCATAAATACTGGTAATATTGGAAAGATACAAAAAATTCAATTTGGCCGATGCGAGTTTGACAACTGAGAACAAAAGAATTTTTCGTTTCGATTAGGATTTTTTTTGCATTCGCGCTAGTGAGAATAGTAAGAATCCAAAGTTAGGGGGGATTCCTTAGCGAACCCAGATGGCATATCAAGTCTCTGATATGAGAGTTTTCATTAGGGTGTTTCTCAAATTTAGACGTTAAATGGTATTTTAAGTCCTTCCCCCCTCGTGCATAAAATTAAATAGAAGGCAACATGTGACTCGTAACGTAATCAGGTCTCGCAGCTAGGGCAAACGAAAGGTATTTTCAGCTGAATTAGTAAAAAATATCTCCGCTTTAACTTTGATCAAAGCTCGAGTTACACACCCTTTTCCACATCCGATCACTAAAGCAGACGACATCCTGTATCTCAGACGATGAAATTATTATTTTCTCACTCGGTTCCGCAAAGAACTATTTCCAGTGGAGAGAATATTGATGTTTACAACTCAAATATAAAAAAATAGATTTCGTTAACATGTGTTTAGAAACAACCTTTCAATTATTGAGTTTGTAGAAAGTGTGTAAACCGAACAGTCAAATTATTTTGATCAATTTCCGGACTGTTGAAACAAACTGTGTCAGTCATTTAGGTAAGAAGTTCAAACAAACGATCTGATTGTTTTTAAAAAAAAAAAAATTATTAAAAAAAGGTTAACCGTACAGACGTTTAAACAGTTGTTTTGAACACGACATTGAATCACTCAATTCCATTTTCATGAAACACGTAGGCAAATTATGATTCACCCTATAAATACCAATGCCTTTAAGTATCAATTTGCTCTCCCAAATCAGCATGATATGGGTCAATGAATCAAACACAGATTTCGATAACCTAACACATTGCGGTAAACGGTCGTTCAAATCGCTGCCACAATTTTCGTAAAGCGCATTTTGAATGATCAACAAAATTCTGTTTCTCAGAAATGTTTTTGCACGGCATTAGCTGATGCACGAATTCACCGAACGCATTCCTTCAATTTTCGCAATAAATTATGAAAATGGTGACAGTCGTCACGGCACTTGATAACATAAATGTTCGTTGAAACTATAGCAGATTATTGTGTGCATTGAATGCGACAAATGAACTTGTGAGTCAACGAATTATTTGTTTCATCTGCTGCAAAAACTTGTTTACCTGGAAATTCTTATGAAGCAATTTTGATTCGGATGTAAATTTACGACGCAGAACAATTTTAGGAAGCTGTGAAGTTGTCAAACAACCGAATCAACAATTTTCGTTTAATTTGTTTAATTAAAATAATTACGACACCACTAAACGCTGGTCTGTCGTACGTACTTGTGCGATTCACATTAAAGCATTTGTGTCGCTCTAGCTAAAAAGCTCAGTGTTACAAATTGATGCAGAAATGAACGAAAATGAGTGGAAAGCAAACAAAAATAGTGTGTGCCGATCTGAGGCGCAACGTCAGTGCCGTATCCAGGAGAAATGAGCCTCAGGATACAAATGACTGTCTACGATGATGCCCGCACGCATAGATAGACATAGGAAATAAAAAGTAGGGGGTGAGGCGCACACAAAATTATGAAGTTATCAACAAAAAACACAATCTCAACTGTCATAAAATGTTAACAAATTCAACATCGAAATATTTATAACAGTTTATAAGAGTTGAGCCGATGTTTCTTGCTGAACTTCATCATCTTGTGTGCTTCCCTCCACTTTTTATTTCGGATTATATCTTCCTAGGTGTGAATCGTAGACAGTCATATATTCTGGCTACGGCACTGCGCAACGTCTTGTCGAGTGTTATATTATGATGACAGTGCAGTGGCAGCACGCACCTATGTTCTAATTAGGTCAGGTCAATTGAATTGACGTGGCCTGACCCGACTTGACCTGAAATTGACATTAACCTGATGTGACCATATTAAAGAGGGTAGTACGTTTTGACTTTTTAGACCCAGGTTATTTTTCAGACTTCAGGTCAAATTTGCAAATTTGGTGCACCTATGGAGTGTAATCCTTTACAATGATTTTACAGTCAAAAATATTTCCCTGCTTTGTCGCTACAACACGGTCGGAATCAAACCTCTAAAAATCACAGCTTATTGTGGGATAATTGTGTAAACAATTTTGAAAGACAAATCCAGTGACACTTTTTTTTGCCTCAATCAACACATAATTTTTGCAAATTTTTCAGTAATGTGCCAGAATCCTTTGTCTTACCTTTGTCTCAGATGGCAAAAAATCCGGCACTGGCCTTTAGAAGATCATTATTTAGACAATAATCGCATTCACCAGCTGCAGACACGTAACTCATGGATCCACGAAAGAGAATAACAAACCCCTTGAAAAAAACTCGAACAAAAAATGGCAGCTGTTTTGCTGCAGAAAAATTTTGTCAAATCAAACAGAATCAAAACCGACACATGTACCGCAATCAACGTCGCACATTCCACCTATTAACTTCACTCAATCCGAAACATTAAACAAAGAATAAACAACAAAAAACCGACAAATTAAATTTTAAAGAGCAAAAATTTTCGCGTCATACTACCACTATGCATCGCCTACTCCTCCACAAGAATTCCAAGGTGACGGGAGCGGAAATTTTGGGAGTTATTATCCGATGAATTGTCAAGTTTAGAAACGACTGGCTGTTCTGCGTAGGCAAAAAAAACTTAGAGAAAATCAGCGAAGATTTTCAACGAAATTCGCCGAAAAAAATCAAATTAGCGACAAAATTAATCAAAAGATTCTCGGCTAATTGTTTTGTTTACTTTTGTGGCTAATTTTGTTTTTTTTTTTTTTTTCGGCGAAATTCGTTGAAAATCTTCGCTGATTTCCTTTAAGTTTTTTTCCTTATGATGACGGACAATGTAGCTGTTAGGAACATTAGCGACACCGTTCCGAAAATTACATTCAGTGACATGATATGGCGGGTCGGTTCCCCACATAGATTCTAGGCAATTCTTAGCGAAAATAGATGGCAGCACATTCTATACATTTGACATTTGAAGCAGACTAACTTAATTGAGAATTTGACATTTGGGGCAGACTATTTTTAGTTCAAAATATCGACGTTACGAGGATAATAGATGTAGCACTTTTCGTTTAGAATGGCCTATTCTACCGTCATAAGGAAAAAAAACTTAGAGAAAATTAGCGAAGATTTTCAACGAAATTCACCGAAAAAATCAAATTAGCGACAAATTGAACAAAAGATCCGCAGCGATTTGACTTGGGAATCCGTCACAAGCTTGTACTACATTTGATATATGACGACGAAAATGTCAAATTATGATGACATTTGCTCACATTTTTAGTCTATCTGGAGAACTCAGCCGCCAATCAAGTCTCTGATCATGTTGGATGAAGTACTTGACGTTATTACTCAAAAATTCTTGTGATAGAAAAATGACAAAAAAATTTCATTGAAAATAGGAATCCCGAAAAAAGCTGTATGTTAACAGGTGCGCATTGTTCAATGTCGAGAATGCTCTATAAATTAATATGTCGGTATGTTACATCATATACACAGCCAATGACTGTGAGACGCCGTTATCAAAATATTTGTTCTAACCGAGCTGTTGGGTTTGCCGATTTGTTTGAAAAATTTTGTGAAAATGGCACCATCTGTCTATGCAAAACAGAAGTCCCAAATGGAATTGTTCAACTCTCCCACATTCTAAACATTTTGATTTGCATTACTTACTTTACTTTTTCGGCGCTAGAGCCACTTGTGGGCCTTGGCCTGCTCGAGGGTTCTGATACAATGCTGCCTATTCCCTGCCGTGTTTTACCAATTCCTCTGATCGTCCGACACAATCAATCCATCTAATTTTTAGATGACCAACTCCTCTTCGCCCTTGTGGATCGTTACGGAATAATTTTGATTGATTTGCATTAATGTTTAAAATAAAACGTATTTTCAGCTCCACACGGAGGTTTGCCCCAACAACATGGAGCTTTCCCACAGCAGCAAGGAGCTTTCCCACAGCAGCAAGGAGCTTTCCCTCAGCAACAAGCAGCTTTCCCTCAGCAACATGGAGCTTTTCCTCAGCAACAAGGAGCTTTCCCTCAGCAACAAGGAGCTTTCCCGCAACAAGGTGGCTATCCCCAACAAGGAGGATATCCTGTTCAGCCCGGATACACTCAACAAGGATATCCAGTAGCTCAATATCCAGTTGGCCAGCCAGTCGTTCAACAATCATCGGGATCAAGTAATCTTCAGACGTAAGATTCCATTTTCTGTGCTGTTGAAAACACGAAGATAATTTATTTCTGTCTCTTCTCAGTGCTTTACTGGCAGGTGTTGGTGGCCTCGCTTTGTATGGTGCATTGAAACCAAGCGAAGAAAAAACTATTATCATAAATAATGGTCCCGAACAGAAGCCAGGAGATGCAACAACAGCTGCTCCGGGATCAACTGCTGCAAGTACTCCAACACCACTAGCTACACCAGTAGCCTCAGCATCGCCTGTAGCTCCAGCAGCCCCAGTGGCGTCGGCAGCACCAGCAGATCCAGCAGTGCCAGTAGCACCAATAGTCCCAGCAGCACCAGCACCTTCCGTGGCTCCAGCAGCTCCAATTGATGCGGCAATTGTGAATGGCACAACTCAAGTAGTGGATGGAAGTACAAGTACACCTCTAGCACCATTCCCGGTAACTCCTAGCACCGTTGTGACAATGGCTCCGCCAGATATTCCACCATATTCTGGAACATCCGTCCATTACGATCAAGTGCCATTGGCGCCATTCCCATCATCGTCAGCACCATTAGCACCATTCCCGTCATCTCCATCACCTCCGTTGTGCACACCAGGTCAAAATCCCAATGATCCTGCTTCGCCATGCACCCCATTAACCGTAGCTCCAATGCAAGCAACATCGCCAACAACAGTGGACACAGCTGCAACCGCCCAGAGAGAATTAACTTCCATTCCAGTCGCATCAAACACCAATCAAAATTTGCAAGCACCACAATCTGCGTTGAAAAGCAGTGCCGTGTCACAGTACACCAAACTGACTTTCGTTTTGATTCCATTTTTGTCAGTGTTGATGGTGTAACCATTACTGTAATGAGAGAGTGACGACAGTCCGCTGATTTTTTTTTTCTACATTATTTTTAGATGAAACTCAAATGTTGTGAATGTGTGCAGAAACAATTTTTGATTTCACCCGAAACTTAGCTTCTCAATGCAGAAATTATTTGTTCGTTCGGATGATTTCATTAGAAGAAAATGTTTCGACGAATCGTGGACCAACTAAACTATTTGTAATTATATTCAAAGAATAAATCGTAGTTTGTAACAAGTCTCATTACTCAGAAGATTATAATATCTAGTCGCTTATCTCTACCAGAAAACAAAAAAAAAATGAAATGAAATGCTTTGCACGTTACACAACGTAGTCCAAATAAACGAAAAAAAAAATATTTCGCCGAAATCTGTACGTAGCATAACCTTCTGTTATCTGAAAAAGTGAGTATCTGTGGCGTTATTATGTTAAACTTAAGCGAAATCGGGTTAATATTGAACATAGTACAAGGTCAAAATTTAAGCGAAGAAAAAAACAACAACAACTTTTACCATGAACTTATTTTCGAATTGTGAATTCCGTCAATATTTTCAAGTGAAATACATTTTGCTCTTGTAACTCTCATAGACTTGTAATCAGCTAAATAAATGAATGAGTAATGGTAACCAAATGTTTGACTTTGAATAATGTCATCAATGAAGAAATTACAAGAACATTGAGATGAAAACCTTGAGTGCGATTAGAGATGCTAATATTGAGGTAAGTTTATGCTCCTACGATGTTTAATGTTCTAGTTCATTGGATATTAAGACTGGTTTCTGTTTAGACACGTTCTTCAAAAAGTGGTCTTATGGATCTACAGCTACCAGCTTAATAGAAAGTTTCCAGATGAGTGGATTTTGTTTGTGATGGCTTCATTAGCCGTTGCATGACCTAGTTAGTCATTTGAGAAATAAACGCGCCCATTAGACTAGTTGTCTGGTGAAGAGACGAATTTATAATAAGGACTATTCATTTCATACAATTTTCTCGTATTTATATTCGTAAAATTATACATAGATCACTAGATTTGTACTCCTTCAAAGGACTACTTTTCTTTTCTTAATATTAGAAATTCTAAGTCAAAACACTCATTCAAGTTCCAACTTACTCCCACTATTTTTATGAGAATAAAATTACAAATCTCTCGAGTGAGTGTAGCTCTCACACTTCGTACTGGGGAAACAAATTTTATATGATGTCACTGACAAATTCCTGATGCCAACGACCAATTCTTTGATATCGCTGAAGAATTTCTTGAAGCCAACTTTATTTCGAGACGACACAATCCTCCCACCATTTTTATGGGAATAAAAATTAACGTCTCGAAAATTCACAAGGGATTACCATACGTTCGGTGATTGCAAAATAAACAACCACTCGGAATCGATTTTAAGCTTGATGACTTCAGCCAGAGCATTTTGATGATCTTGGTGCATCTACCAATTTTGTTGCTTCGGCGCAACTACCAAATTACCAAGCAATACAACATTTAGTTAATTACCAATTTTGTTGCCTGGACGCAACTACCAATTTTGTTGCCTGGACGCAACTACCAATTTTGTTGCCTGGGCGCTTAGAAGAAAGTTTTTTCTGTATCTTACGATAACCATTGATTCATTCGACGATCGATTGTTACACTGAACAAATAATTGTTACGTTGACCAATTGTTTTTGATGAACCAATTTCTTCACCACTCGGAATAACCGGTCAGGTTCTTTGATTTGAGGACTTCGGCTCGACCATTGTGAATAATATTGGCACCTCCATTCCACTTGAATCATACATAACTGACAAGAAATTCAGAGTGAATGACGAAGAAACTTTCTACTACTACTTTCTAATACTATATTTATTAATTTAAAATCAAAAAATGTTCTTTTTCGTCTAAAAATAGAAAATAAATAAGTCAAATCACAAATAATCGTTAAACGATATCACAAAAAACAATAAAAAAAATCAATAAAGAATCACAATCAATACAAAGAATCACAAAATTATAAACGTCAAAATGGCCTAAAGTTCAAGTTGTGCTAGCCATTTCACAGCATCAGGTTGTAGCTCAATTATCTCCTGCAATTGTCCACGATATGATAGAATCAGACAGCCACTCAGTATGTGTTGAGTAGTCTGTCTCTCGTATCCGCATTCACAGGTGGGATCGTCGATGTAGTTCCACTTGTATAGTAGGTCGTTACATCTACCATGTCCAGTACGTAGCCGATTCAAGTTTTTCCAAGGTTTTTTTTGGGAGTTCAAAGTCTGGTGAACGGGATGAGTAGCTTGAAAAGGTGTATAGAGGGCTATTCCCACCGAAACTAGTCCAAAAGTCTTGCCATGCAGTTTTTGGGTCAAATTCTGATTCAATTAACCGTTTCGCGTAGACAAGGGGTGGCTTTCTCGATACCAATCTGGGATCGGGTGGATCAAGCAAATCATCATGTAATGGTATGTCTGTATTGTTGAGCACTTTATCATACTCGCGTACCAATAACATCTGTCTCCGTATAGCTGGTGGAGCGATGTTACATAATGCGGGAAGCCATTCCGTTGGTGTTGAAGCAACCGTACCAGTGATCAGCCGCATTGTTTCATTTAAAATAACGTCAACCTTTTTGGTGTGTGCGCTGTTGAGCCAAGTGGAACAACAATACTCCGCAGTAGAATAGACCTGTGCTAGTGCTGATATTCTCATGCAGTTACCATTGACACCCCAGGTCGTGCCAGCAAGCTTTCTCAGCAGATTGTTTCTTGTGCTCAGCTTAAGTTCCAGCTTTTCTACATGGTTGCTTTTCTACATGGTTACTAGCAGGAGTATCACAAGGAAGTGTATAAGCATAGCTTTTATACATCTTATACACTGCTGACATACCAGTGACAAAAAAGTCATTTATTGGCACATTTGCTGATGGTACAGCAATTATGACATCTAATGAATCGCAAGCAAAAGCCACTAAAGATCTACGAAATGCAATTGATAAAATAAACAAGTTGACCACTGATTCGCATTTGTTTATGATGAAGAATATGTTGTCGTAATTTGTAATGAAGAAGAAAATTAGATGGCTAATCAAACCTAGGTAGCCACCAAAACTAGGGAGCTTTTCCTTTTACAAAATGTTACAAAAGCTAGGTGGCTGACGACGACGCTTAGGAATTTTTCACGAAGACTAGGTGAGTAACGAAACACATTCCATTTTGATTTAACTACTACTGAGAGGATAATGTGATGGGGAATAGCCGTAGTACTATAAAGGGAAAGCCGTAATACTGCGCTGTGACTATTCTCTCTGCGGGCAAGTTGCATTTACTTTTATTGTCTGTGTAATATTGTGCAAATAGCTCTCACTCGTGAATAGTGTGCGAATAGTCCTTATATGGCTACTTGCACAATGTGCAAATAGTAATTATATGCCGATTAGACTTTATTTCACTATTCGCACATTGTGCGATTAGACTTTATTTCTACCTTAAACAAAAAGCTCTACAAATGAAAAATAAAACTAGACAAATGTACTGGCTAATTGGATATAAGTCCAACTTAAACCTATATTGCAAAAGATTGATCTACAAATCAATATTTATACCATCGAAACTGCAAGTGAAATTTGTTATTGAACAATATTGTCGCAAATGTAGCAATTTTTTTTATTATGGAATGGGCCCAACATGGATATATATGGCGCCGAACTTTGGGGGTGTGCCAGAAAAACAAACAGAGGTATCAAAAAAATTTGCCAAAACAATTTCCTTCGCATGATCACAAATGTCTACCGCTACGTGACGAACATGGAATAATTCGAGAATGAGCCATCAAGCACGAGAATAGACTTTCAAATCACTTCAACATAGAACCCATCCTCCACTTGACATTACGAACGAAGTAAGGAGACTGAAAAGAACCAAACCGCATGACGTAATGAAGAATCAAGACAGTTCTGGGAACAAGTCACTGGATTGCCAACCCCGCACACGTCCTATTAAATTCTCCTCCTACAAGGACGAAACTAATACAACTCAACAGTAGTAATAAATTAATCACAAGTTAAGATCGTACTATTAATATCAATAAAGATGTCTTCAAAAAAAATTCCAATTTGTGAAGGACATCGACTCGACCAAGACCGCTGAGGTTGAAGCATAACCAGCCTCTCGGAATTATCGCTTCTGGTGAAAACTAGCCCATTCTTCGTTGACCAACTAATTTGTACGCTGACCAGCCAACCAATTTCGAATACCAACATCAATTTTATTTCGAGACGCATACTTCACCCTCGTTTCGAAATTTTCGAATATTCGTTTCGACGATTTCGATAGTCTTAAGGATTTCGGTTCGACCAGCCAAAAGAATAACCAACCACTCGGAAGTATTCACCAACGACTTTTAACTCGGACCTTCACATCGAATCGCACCAAAGTCCACGCGGGGCGCCATATGTTGAAACTGGATCTACAGCTATCAGCTTAATAGAAAGTTTCAAGATGTGTGGACTTTGTTTGTGATGACTTCGTTAGCCATTGCATGACATAGTTAGTCGTTTGAGAAACAAACGCGCCTGGTTGTCTGGTGAGGAGACGAATTTATTCTGATTCATTTCGTACAATTTTCTCGTAAAATTATACAAAGATCACTAGATTTGTACTTTTCTTTACTTAATGTTAGAAATTCTAAGTGAGAACACTCATCCGAGTTCCAACAGCGTTTGTAACCAGTTGAATTTTGACATGGGAGTTCTGGGTAATAATTCTGCAAAAAAATCTTTCCCTCTGTCTATCCGTCAACAAACACGACAACTCGAATAAAACTTGACTGATTTTCAAAATTTTTTCTTCCCATGGTAATCGAACAATCTTTTATGCGATGGATTTCCGATTTTCAAAATTTTTTAATCTAAAGTCTTAGGAATGTCCAAACATATTCAAGGGACCTGTACATATCAGAATAGATGTGGCAGAGAGAACAGATGTGACAAAAAGACTCGAACTAAATCTAAATAAATATTGCCTTATGAAATTACGTCGACACTAAATTGTATTGGAAAGGGCAAAAACCCTTCCAAAACATCTGCGAAAATATTCGAAAATAATCTACAAACCTTCTCTTTGGTCTGGCCCTTGGCCTGACACACGAAATCTTTGCATCCAAGATCCTTGTCGCGCTATTACCCATCTTTCCAACGTTCCTGAGTCAGCGCAGACGACTGACCCTTGCCGCCTTATCTACTGACGAAATCCCGAAATGTTCCGTTATGTCGCTGTTCCTAATGTGATTACCACACTTCTCCTTCCGATTAACTTTCGCTATGTTCCTAAGATCCGAGAAGACTCATATCAGAAACATCCAAGTCAAGCATGAGATATCCACAGTCAATCCAACTATTACTACCGTACCGAATCGTCGGCCGGAAAATTGAACTGTGGATAGCTAACTTTGTTTCGCTACTTTCCTCCTTTCCTCAAATTCCCTAACTAACTTGCCATCATCTGAAGTACTTGAATTCAGAAACCTGTTCCAGCTTCTTCCCATTTAAATTGCAAGCTATCTCCTCACATGCTGCATTCAGACAGTCAATCCCACCCTGTAAATCCCTGGTATTTTCTGCGAACAGAATCAAGTCATCCGCATAGGCCAGTATTTTCATTATTACCTCACTCACCTCGACATTTCCCTGCAAGTTTGCCCTCTTGATGGTTTTGTCCATGAAAATTATGAACAGAAGCGGGGAAGACAACAACCCTGAGAATATACTCTTAATGGCACGAAATCAACTTCCATTGATACCGTACTCGCTAAGAACCCGGAACAGCTTCTGCCTTGGTACCCGGTCGAATGCCTTCTCCAAGTCGATGAAGCATAAATTTTAGTCCCTGTTCTTTTCATAAAGCTTTTCGATAGCCAGTCTGAGGCAGAAAATCTGATCCTGACACCCTCTCAGAGGTCTGAAACCACCCTGAATCTCAACCTTCCACTATGGTTCTCATTATTATGAAAACTTTTTTTCTGACCTGTCGGTTTTTACTGAACGTCAGCCTCGGCCCCAAATAAAAAATTTCATAGGCCTCTTTGTGCGAGATTGGTGAAAAGTAACAGGGCGGCAGCCCGTGGACTTTTCACCAATAGAGCACATATGAACGACATGTAGTACATGTTGGATATACTAAATGGAGCACAAAATACTCTTCAATTTTTTCGAAATGAACTTGAACATTTCATGAAGCAACCATTGAAAAACGTCAACTTATGAACGAAACTCGACTAATGAAACCATATTAGTCCAGTTCGAACGTTTCGAACGGGACTAATATGATTTTATTAGTCGACTTCGAATTTTGACCAAAAAACTGCAAATTAATTCTAGTTTTCGGTGCGAAAAATGGCACATTTTGGGATAAAGATACATAAATATTTGATTAAGTAGGTTATTAGCGCAACAGGCGAATTTTTTAGCCAATAGGTTCTTTGCATGAAAGATCGTTAATAAAGTAACCAAATGCTTGTAGTACCGCAGGCGCAAATTTCGAAAATGGACCCGGGAAGTTTTTCTTCAACATTTCTTGCACCTTAAAAACCGCTCATCACCCAAAAAAATTCCGGTCCCCGGGAACATGCTCCTCTTTAGCTCTCTGAATTTGGTCGAGGCTTCTAAACAATTTTTAATTTCACAAATTTTTACGAAAAATCCACTGTGCCCTGGGCCACATAGATATTTTTAGTGAACCAAACTCATTCGGAAAAGTAGTTAAGAAAAATTTGCGAGCAGAACTATCAAAAATTTATTAGGCAATTTTTAGTTATTCTTTGATTTTTATTATTTCATACTTTTTTCCGATTTTCAGTCATTTCCCGATTTTGTGTTATTTCCCAATTTTCAGTTATTTCCCGATTATTAGTCATTTCCCGATTTTTAGTCATTTCCCGATTTAATGTAATTTCCCGATATTTAGTCATTTCCATACCTTTTCTCTTCTAATTTCCCGCTATCCAGTTTTTCGGCTCCCTAATTTCCCTGAATCTAGGATACCAGAATGATGCGGCACGTGAACGTTTTTACGGGCTGGGATTTAGCTTTTTTTTTATCAGGTTCAGAAAAAACCGATCAAAATTTGAACATGAAAAATTAGTTCTTAAAAACATGGAAAAGAATTTCGACGACCCATTGCGGTATAAAAACAGTTTGTAATGGTGCACCCCACAATTATTCAATATATTGTTTTATTCACACACAATTTTGGTGAAGTAGAGAAATATCGTTAACATGTCAATCAGGGTAACAACAACAACAACAGGGTTACTGTTTGTGATTGTTAACGCACGTTTTTCTTCCAATATAGCCAATTATGCTATCTACATCATTATTATTATTTTTGTTCATTGAAATGGATGAAGACAATGAGACACATGTTTAGCTAAGGAAATCTATTTTCATTTTTGAAATGTTAAATAATATTCAATTATGGTGCACTCTTCGAACGACACATTTTGTCGTGTTGTTCAATTCTTCGATAATCGAAGTTAACCGAAGGAGGTGTTCCACAAATTGATGGCGTACTTTGTTACAGTTTTTCTGAAAATCTCCGAAACTAGTGCTTTTTCTGTAACTTTTGAAGAAATCGGTGCCATCTTATGTCAAAGTATACGATATTTCGCGACGAAATTGGGGTGCTTCTCAAACACTTCATCATGAAAATTTGTGAACATTGACAAGGTGATGTCTCACAAATTGATGGCGTACTTTGTTACAATTTTTCTGAAAATCTACTAAACATCAATAGATTACTGCGCCGGCGGGCCACGCCGAAGCCGCCGCTGAAAAAAGGGCTTAGCCGAAGCCGCCACCGATACCCCTCTCAGCTGCCTTAGCGGCTTAGCGGCGGCGGCCGATGGCTTCGAAAAATTATACAAATTTCAATGAGAAGAATCTTGTTTGTGATTTTTCCACTAGCTTTCAAAGTTGTGGCTATGTGGTATGGGCAAAATTGTAGTTTAGGGGACAAGAACCAATGGGGGCGTGTGGGGGTGGGATCGATAGGGGGAGGTACCCTGATGACAAAACAGGAAGAATTGGGGCGCGGCAAGAAATTCCACTACAAAAATGTTATTGATCACTCTAGACTATCAATTGAAATTAAATTTTAAATCATTTTCAACTATCTTACAGCATATGATTGAAAAACATAAGAAAACAGTGAAGGCTGTTAAAAGGAAGACCACTGAACCGTACATTGATGATTAGATTCTTACTTTACTTAAGCGTCGTGATAAACTTTATCGTCTTTCCAAACGATTTCCAAACTTTCGTCTGAGACTGACTAGTATAAAAAATCTTATCTGCTACAAGGCTCGATTTAAAAAAAGGGATTATTATGCTGCATAGTTTGATAGTGCTGACAATCCTAAATCCTGGGAAATCATAAAAAGAGTTTTATCTAATAAATCTCCTGAACACGTGCAATGTCCATCAATTGTCGTTAATGGCGCATTAATCCAAGATCCAATATTGGTGGCTAAAGAATTTAATAAACACTTAATAAACGTTAATAAAGTCATCAAATCGGGCTCCAAAAAGACTTCGCCTAAAGACAAACTCCCCCTGAATTTTTTGAAAGGTTTCAATTTCGAGTTAGTAACTCCATCAACAGTAGCTTTATACATTGACAAGATGCGATCAGGTGCCGCTGTAGGCCATGATGGCATTAGCGTGAAATTCCTGAAAGAATACAATCATATTTTGTCGGAACCTTTTGCTCGTTTAACCAATAATTGTTTTGTCACAGCTAATTTTGAAGATGTCCTGAAATGTGCCGTCTTACCTAAAGATGGTAACATGACTGACATGAATAATTATAGACCGATCTCTATACTATCTTCATTATCGAAGCTCTTGGAAAAAATCATATATGAACAGCAAAACTGCAAAACTGGATTCGATGCACTTTTTCAAAATGAATCAATTTGGATTTTTAAAAAAATCCAATACACTGGCATGTTGCCTTGATCTATGCACCAACATTAGGGAAAAATTAAGCCAAAATCTGGCAGTTAGCTGTCTCTTTGTCGATTTTTTTAAGGCTTTCGACTTAGTTGACCACCAATCTCTGATGATGAAACTTTGGAACAAAAGCCTTAATGGAGCCGCACTAGATCTTTTAAGGAGTTACATTAGCAATAGAAAACAATATGTCAGTATAAATTCGATCAATAGTCCCACTCTGAATGTAGTTTGTGGTGTACCGCAAGGATCCACTCTTTCTTCTCTAATGTTTGTCATCTTTATACATGACCTCTTTGAGCAAGGTTTTAAAGGAAACCTTCATTTATATGCTGATGACACTGTTTTTCAATACACAGCAAAATCAATCAGTGAATTACAACAATCCATGCAAAATGACCTGACGCTCTTGAACACATGGTCATCGTTAAATCATATGCGTATCAATGAACGGAAGACAAACTACATTATTTTCAAAGGCGATCAGATACACGACTTTAAACTAGTATGTAATGGCTCGGTCCTAGAACGAATGAAAACAGTAAAATATTTAGGTCTAATTATTAATGAACACTTGACATGGGACAGTCATATTGACAGGATAGTCAAAAAGATATCCCAAGTAGTTGGAATTTTAAAACGTCTAAGATTTCTTATTCCAAAATCAGCTTTGTTCAGTATCTTCTATTCATTTGTCCACTCTCACATGAGTTACCTTAACCCTATTTGGAATTGTGCTTCGCGCTACCTTCTCGATAAGCTTGTTTTATTACAAAAGAAAGCACTTCGCAACATACATGGCCTTTGTTACAGTGAATCAACCAAGTCGTACTTCAATACATCCATCCTCCCAATTGAATACTTCAATATGTATCAAACAGCGACCTTGATTTTCTCTATCAAAAATAATTTGATAAAACATAATATTCCTACACAACTGAACTCGGACATTCATGAATATTTTACGAGAAGCAGTGGTTTTCTACACACCTCTTTTTCCCGCTCTCTCTTTGGTCACCATGCAATCACAAATAAGGGCTTTCGCTTCTTTAATAATCTTCCTGCAGCCTTTCGCTGCACCGTCAACTATACCTCCTTCAAACTAAGGCTAAAGGAATACTTGCTTAGCCAATTCCTAACATCTTCGGATTATCATGTGTCCTGGTAGGTCATCGCTTACGACTGTAACTGTGTCTTTATTTGATTCATTTGATTTATCTAGTTGAATATCACATCATTTTTGGTGTTGTTTTTTTTTTTTTTTTTCTTGATTTATTGATTCTCCTCTTCAAGGAAAAGAGAAATTTATACTTTAATTAAATAGTTTATTTTGATTTAATTGTTATAACTTGTACGATTTAATATATTTCTTAGATTTATGTACGCGACATAAACAGGCCGTGTGCCTATCATGTAATTGAATTTCTTTAAATAAAAAAAAAAAAACCCTCCCTGGGCCGTCAGGGCCCTCCAAAGTTTTTACACTTTTTTGCGATTTTCGTATTTTTTCTTAATGGGATCGATAGGGGGAGGTCCCCTAATGACAAAACAACAGGAATCGGGGCGCTAAACACCTCCCTGGAGCGCCAGGGCCCTCCAAGTTTTTTTCGATTTAATACATTTTTGAACTTTTTTGAACTTCCTGTTTTGTCATCAGGAGACCTCCCCCTATCGATCCCACCCCCACACGCCCCCATTGGTTCTTGTCCCGTAAACTACACTTTAGCCCATTGGTATAATATAACGTTATATTCTGTGATGAAAACGTTCATATATAAAAGAGTCTTTCGCTAGTTTTTCCCGGAACGAATTACTCATCTATATGAACGAAGCAGATGAGTGAGTGGAGACCGTTGGGCTCTCTACTAGAGGTCACAACCCTCAATTGCATAGCGGAATTCTAAAAGGTGTTCGTGGATTTCTCACCTTATCTCTGATTATCTCGTGCACACAACGAACGTCACTATTCATGCGGTCATGTAGGATTTTTTAGATGAGATCCTTCGACTACGAAATACAGATCTTTTGATCCTTTGTCTCCTTCCCCCTTCAACACATAAATCTCTCGAAACCTCTCGGTCGCTACCAAGAACCACGTGAGCACCTAGGGTCCTAAGCCGTAAGGCGAAAAACTTGGAGAATACTCCTTAGTATGAGGAATTCTCTTAAGGATGTTTTTCATCAGGATTACACAAATCACCTTGCAATAAAATGCTTTTACATACAAAGTAATAATAGTCCACAATTCTATGGTAGCTCTTTTTAAGCGTCCAGCTTTGTGTTCTTTCGAGTTTATCAAGGAAATTCGTGCAGGATTTAAGTTTAAAAGAAGACTCTTTTGTGGACAATCCATTCATCTACTCTTTAGTCAATGGCGAATTGAATTGAAAACGAGATAAAGTTTTTATTTAGGATACTGTTTCATTCCAGGAAGAGGATGCACAGCAAGACAAATGACTTACTTCGATGGTTTCCACTCAGGTACACAGACTTCGGAATATTATTGCTCCTTTTTTCGTGTAATTAAAGCCGGCTGAGCCGGCTAGCCGCCATCATTATGATAAGAGCCGGCTGCCGAAGGCAATCAATTATAGTTGTTTCATGCACTAGTTTGATCCTTTCATTTCACTAGTACATGAAACTAATGGATCTTGAATCCGAACTACGTAGCCTTCAGAAAGTTGCAACAAGTGGAAGAGTGTTATTTCGGCCGGGAAGCCGAGTGTCAAAAAGTGATGTTAGAGGAAATATTAGAGCTAATAGCGAGTGCTTTATGGTAAAATAATTGTTAATTTTACACCAGGCTGCGTACTTTTCCATAATTCAATGTCAATAAGAAGGCAGGCTGTTGTAAAAAATGGAAGTATATAACGAATGCTTTACAACGCACCAATTTTCATCTTGACTCCAGGCTGCGTTCTTGCGCTATGTTTGTCTAAATGCAGGTGACAGCGGCAGCCTGGTGTCAAGTTGAAAAACAATGCGTTGTAAAGCATTTGTCATTGCCGTCACGGTGATATGCTTCAATTGTTGACACCAGGCTGCCTTCTTTTTCGTGATTCAAGGTCACATAGATAGCAGCCTAGTGTAAATTTGAAAAATATTGCGCCGTAAAGTACCGGCTACAGACATCATTTTTTGACACCAGCCTGCCTTCCCGGACTTGGCTACTGCAACACCACCTTTCTACCAAGTTTCATCGTAATTGCACCGAAATGTTCAATCGGTTTTGAATCGGTTTTTTTGTCGGATTCGATTAAGGCCTTTTAGACCCTTACGACGTACATGTACTGTACACACCACCCACCAAATCCCGGTTCGAAATTTGCCTGGTTGCAAACATCGTGACTTCAGACTTCGTACGGGTCTGAAAATTTTAAATCGACCCACCAATACTTGCTCTATCATGCCGATAAATAGTTACCATAACTATTTGGCATTGTGCCTAAATGCTTGTTTTATTGTATTGCAATTAAGAAATTCACCGATTGATATTTTTAACTTTTGGCGCAATGCAATGTTTCTCTTCTATTCGAACACAATATTCAGTTCATAAAAACATTTTTATTTGGTTGGAAACGTTCACATGCTTTGTGAGTTACAAAAATATTTTTCAATTAAATGTCCCTCTTTGTCCTTAGCCATACAGCGAATAGTGAAAGTTGGCGTTGTCGGAATTGAAAAAGACATCAAATTCGAAAGCGACACAAATAGAACTTTTGAAACAAAGCTGTGTACTTTCTTGGACGGAATAATAAAACACTTTCATCAACTTAGTTGCAATGTTTATTGCCTGACGCAATTCTAATCGCATCTAATTCGCTACGACCGTTGTCCCACCTTCTACCTATCATAAACTACACTCTCATTTATACAGTCGTCGTGATAAATATGCAACAATATTCGGCCAGGTGCGAATCCATCAAAAGAACATTTTTTGAAAAATTTCCTCAGAAGAAAAGGTAAGATCGAGGAAAATTTCCAGAAGAGGGGATGCATTTTTGTGCATTTTGATGAAAATTTTACGATGAATACATAGTAATATGGAGAGTCCAAAACGATTGGGATTTAAAAAGTTACATCTAGCGTTATCTACATCCGATTAAGGTTTTCGATTCAGAGATAAGTTTGGAAATTCATTGTGAAGTGCCTTTGAACCGATAGAACCGATATGAAGCTCAAATGAAAGAGGAAGGCCCAAAGTTTTTTCGGATTCCTAACATTAAAAATTTTCCATTTGTTCGGGAAGTTTTTTACAATTTCCTGAAATTTTTTTTAGTTGTGTGAAAAAGAAACTCAGTGAGCATGATTTTTAAACCCGTACAAAGAACGCAGTTCTTCGAAGAGGGGCTTATTGCGTTTACCACGACGTTTGTAACCAGTCGAATTTCGACCCGGGAGCAGAGGGGCCCGACCTAGGGTCATAAAGAAATGCCTGGGACACATTTCCATAGGCAAAAATGTTTCTCTCAATTGCAGAGCAAATTTTTTTGGTTAGCGCCGACCTGAGGCCCACTTGAGCCCTAAGCAAAGGCACCGGACCCAAATTTGCTTACGAATATGACTCCGTACTCGGTTACCTCTAAAATGGATAACGAATAGACAAAATCGTTTAGGATTTGCCCGATTTATGTAAACAAACACGTTGGGCCCTAGTAGAAACTCAGTTTCGGGGACCTGACTGGGGTCATGCAAGGGTTTCTAATCAAAAAATTTAATTCCATAAAATGTGAGACATTCCTACACTTTCAATTAAAAAACATATGAAGGGACCCGTACGTATCAGAATAGATGCGGCAAACAGAGTTAATGTTACGAAAAGGCTCGAACGTATCTAAGTAAATATTGTCTAAAGTATGTGCAATTACGTCCTCATTAAATTGGATTGGAAATTGCAAGGGCAATATTGAAAAATCCGTCCGAAGAAGCGGCGCAAAAAATCTTTCCGAGCCCTTCAAATAAGCCCAGAATTAAAAACCGACCTAGAGCGCTTAGCACAGGCTTCTGACCCATAACTCCATGGACAACAAAGTTCACCTCTTTTTAGACCCGTACGAAGAACGAAGTTTGTAACCACCCCAATTTCGACCCGGGAGTTGTTTACTTTTTCTTTTTGGGGTCTAAATAAGAGAAAAATGCAATAAAAATCTTGTCCGTCCGTCCGTCTGTCACCGCTCTAACTTGAGTAAAACTTGACCGACTGAAAGGTAATCAAAAAAGACATTTTCCAAATTATATGATCAAGGAATACAAATCCAAGAAAATATTTTTCGAAACTTTCGAAAAACTCGGCACAATTACTTTACAAGTGGGAAGTTTTTGAGTTGTAGACACAAACTTCATTTAAGTTGTACCAATTTCTTTATTTTATTTTGCCTACTACAGTTTCAAGTACTAAGTGCTCATCATCAGGGTTCTTGTGCAAAACTAAAAACAAACTCAACCTACAAACATAAAACCATTCATTTCGGTACAATTTATGGAAGAAACTTTTTTTAATTTGAGTCTTTGGACATAGCTAGGGCACTAAAAACGAGTCTCTGATAGGGCTCTATGTGTTTTTTGTACATAACTCGAGTAAATCTCTTCCGATTTTCAAAAACTTTTTTTGTTTGAAAGATCTCGGCACGGCCGACAATTTATAGAAGAATTTTTGCCTGTGTTTAGGGCTCAAGTGGGCCTCATATCGGTCCTAAGATCGGCCCTAACATAAAAAAATGTTTTTTGCTATGTTGCAGAGCAAATTGAGGGAAACATTTTTGTCTATGGAAGTATGTATCCGAGGCCTCTATTTAAGGCCCTAGGTCAGTACTAAGGTCGGCCCTAGCCCAAAAAATAGTTTTTTTCTATGTTGTAGACAAAATTGAGGAGAACATTTTTCTCTATTTGGAGGTCAATTTTGTGCGTTCGGAGAATTTTTTTACAGCGTTACTTCGGACGGGTTTTTCAAAATTGCGCTACGGGCAATTTCCAATACAGTCTACTGTGAACGCAACATTTACTTAAATACGTTCCAGTCTTTTCGTAACATCAACTCTGTTTGCCGCATCTATTCTGATACGTACGGGTCCATCCTATGTTTTTGTGCAGTGTCGCAGATAAAAAGATGCGAACATTTTTGTTCATGGAAATATGGATCAGAGGCCTCTCCTAAGCGATCTACGTAGGTTATAAGATCGGCCTTAGCGCATTATTTTTTTAATTTTGAGATTTGAGATTTTAAGATACCGTTTTTTCGGGCGGTTTTTTCAATATTGCCCTTTTGGCAATTTCCAATCCAATGTAATGGCTACGTAATTTCTTACACCTAAGACTAAAGTCAATATTTACTTAAATACGTCGAGTGTTTTTGCAACATCTATTCTGTTTGCCACATCTATTCTGATACGTATGGGTCCCCTGCATATGTTTTCTTTACAACACTGCACAAAAAACCTTATTATCAAATAAAAGGAATATTCACGAAAAAAAACCATATATCGTGTTGGGTCGCGTAGCGTGAGTTGGACCCACACTAAGGACTCTATAACCCGAACCACTCGACAGATTTTCACTAATTTCATTTTTGTTATTTTCTGATGTTCATATAAGATAAGATCAGATTTACCCGATTTATGTAGAAAAAACAGGTTGGGTCCTAGTAGAGACTCAGTTTTAGGGCCCTGGTTGAGTCCAAAAGCCCAAAATTAAAAAAGTTTACCCTGAAAGGTAATCGAAAAATCTTTTATGGGATTGGGTCTGGGCACTGTCGGTACAAGGGCCGCCGAGCTAGGATCGTTTAAGTGGTTTTTGGTCTTTTGTACATAACTCGAGTAAATCTTTTCCGATTTTCATAAATTTTTTTTTTGTTTGAAAGATCTGGGTACGGCCGACAATTTATGGAAGAACCTTTTTATGATTTGAGTCCTTGAATTTAGCTAAGACTCTAAAAAGGAGTATCTGCTAGGGCCCTACGTGTTTTTTGTACATAGCTCGAGTAAATCTCTTCCGATTTTCAAAAAAAAAAAAAAATTTAATCGAAAGGTCTATGAATGTCTCACATTTCATGGAAGAAAATTTTTTGATTAGAAACCCTTTGACTCAGTCAGGACCCTTAAACTGAGTTGTTACTAGGGTTCAACGTCTGTCTTTCTTTACATAAATCGGGTAAATCCTAACTGATTTTGTTGGTTCTTTTTCTATTTGAGATGTAATCGAGTACCAAATGATATTCAAAAACAAATTTGGGCTTATTGCTCAAGTTGGGCTTAGGTCGGTCGGCCCTAACCAAAGAATTTTTTTTTTCTATGTTGCAGAGCAAATTGAGGGAAACATTTTGTCTATGGAATTATGTGTCAGAGGCCTCTACTCAGGGTCCTAGGTCGGTACTAAGGTCGGCCCTAGCCAAAAAAGGTTTTTTGCTATGCTGTAGAAAAAATTAATTTTTCTCTATTTGGGGGTCAATTTTGTGCCTTCGGAAAATTTTTTTTACCCCGTGGACGTAAGGCAATATTTACTTAGATACGTTCGAGTCTTTTCGTAACATCAACTCTGTTTGCCATATCTATTGTGATACGTACGGGTCCCTTCATGTATTTTAAACTCAATTTTTAGAAAAAAATTGAGTGAATTTTTTTTCGGGTCGAATGAGTTTTTGTTAGTTGAAGTCCGAAAAATTTATTCGGGTTCGGGTCGGTTTTTAGTCGAGTTTTTTGTCGAGATTTTGTTAGTAATGTATGCATAATGGTTCCTGATCTAGAAGCAATCCTTTTCACATTAAGGTTACTTAAATTTCTTAACTAGGCAGCCTGGTGCCGAGTTGGAACCGAGTGTAATTTACTCGTTCGCCTCCAACATTGTCATAGAAGTTTTCTCGGCACCAGCTTGAAATGGAGACCTCTGTTTGATGCAATTTTTCTTCTTGAAATTACACGAGACGATGAAATAAGAAGTTTATGCACTAGACAAAGGACCAGTCTACCGCACGATCGTCGTCCAAAACACTTTCATGGAGTAAACTTTTAACCAACAGAGGCCTTGTTTGATTGGTTTAACTGAGCATTAGAAATTCATGCAATTTATAAGTGTAAAATCGACGAAACTTTGTCACATATATCTCAGCAAGTATGAACATGTGAAGGAAACGAAAAATTGCGGATAAAGCTTGAGCGGTTCGGGTTCTAGACTCCATAACTCGGCCGTGTCCAAATCGCTTGAGAAAAACGTTTTCGCCCATGGCATTATAGACCTAAGGTGGGCAAGGAATTTAAAAAATAATTTTAGATGAGATGCAGAGGGCGTTGAGTCGAGATGTTGATTGCCCGAGGAGCCATTTGTTTCGTAGGTTATGTCAGTTCCCTAGGTCGTATTAAAAATCGGTACTTCGTAAGGCTTTTCGTTCAAATTAATAGAATTTAATCTAGAGTCGAATTGTTACGGGGGTGACGGGAATCTTCCACCAGGGAATTATCCCCCAGACTGAAAAATATCGCCCAGGGATTAACGCCCAGACAAAAAGGAATTATCACCCAGGAAGAAAGTTTAGTGATTGACATCAAATACAAGAGAAAATTACGAAAAAATTATTATATCAAAGTCACTACTGTTAAAATGAAGGCGTTGCTAACACTCCCCTATCCAATCAAATGACGTTGCCAGCGGAAGGGAGTGCCGAAGGCATTCGCCGATAGTGCGGGAGACCCTCGTGGTCGGACCACACGAAAATTTACGAAAAAGTTTTACTTCTTTCTCCTACTGCTAAGAAGAAGGCGTTGCTAAAACTATCCTATCCAACCAACTGACGCTGCCAGCGGCCGTCGATAGTTCGGGACATTGCTTGCATCGATCCGCACGAAGATTTTTTAAAAAATTTTATGAAAAAAAATAAAAAAAAAAAACAACCACCCGGGGATAATTCCCTGGGTGACAATTCCTATTTGTCTGGGCGATAATCATCTGGGTGATACTTCCTTTTTGTCTGGGACATAAATCCTGGGCGATGGTTCCCCGAGTGATAATTCCTTTTTGTCTGGGCGATGATTCGCAGGGTGATAATTCCTTTTTGTCTGGGCGATAACTCCTGGGTGATAATTCCTTTTCGTCTGGGCGATAATTCCTGGGCGATAATTCCCTGGGTGATAATTCCCATTCATTTCAGTCTGGGGGATAATTCCCTGGGGGATAATGCATGTCGCCGAGTTGAATTGTTACGGAACGTAAGGGCCTTAGCTTTCGTTTTATATACCTGTTAGTTTCCCATGGTACGTAAGCTATTTGATCCTATCAGGGATCTGCGGGAATTGCGTTTCTTGACGAAATCACAAACAAACTAGCATGGATGACAATCGCTTTTGTTGGTTCAAAACTCTTAAAAAAGTGCTAGAGAAATCAGTCGTTATCCCAAACATTAGAAAACAACATTGGAACACCTCATTCATGTCGACAGCAACATGAGGAAGGTGTTTCGAGGTTATTTCCTAAATTTTGGGAATACGACTGATTTCTCTAGCATTTTTTTAAGACTTTTGAACCAACACCAGTGATTGTCATCCGTGCGTGTTTGCGATTTCGACAATTAATTTTGCACTATTTAGCATTCAATTATAACAACAAGAAATGCGATTCCCGCAGACTCCAGATCAGAATCAATGTAAGTTTCTATTGTGGAATTGAAGGCGGACAAAGTTTGGACCATACGACACATTCCTAACTACATGCCTGGAGAAGTGCGTACCAATCATATTCGAAAGAATCGTACAAGACATCGTAAGTCGTAGTTTTTTAAAGTCAAAAGTCCGTCCATATTCAATGAAGCCACTCATGTTTCAATATCATTTGTCATGAACACAAAAGCCATTTTATGAAATCCTTACTCGAAAAGTTTGTAGCAAAACGAAAAGTGAAAAGTTTGAAACTGAAGAAGCAGAAAAATCCTATCGAAGGAATCAACATACGGAAAAGTAGATTTGAATAACTTGAGTGAAAAGCAGAGCACTATCTTATTGCATAAAGTCCTCTTTGCTATTTAAAATAAATGAATGAAAAGTGGAAATTCAAAAGTAAAATATTGTCCCAAGTATGAAGTATGAAGTTGTGTGGAATGACAAAGAGTCAAAGTAGTAACAATGTCAATAAGAATAATGCTATCAATTTTTGCATGTTAGTCGAAATGAAATGAAAATAATTTTGTCAGTGTTATCCAGACTTTATGACGTGATAAATTTGCGTTGTGAATCGCTGCGGAATGGTGCAGATATTATGCTCTTCTCAGATAAAGAAAACTTTTTTTTTTAATTCATGAAAGACGGCAGGCGAACCGACAAAATACAAAAAGACGTCCTGAACGATGGCAGGGTGCTATTAGATTTAGAAATAGGATATCATATTACGTATCTTGTCTAGCTCCAACGAATGCTTCAGTTAGTGCGAACGATTTTTGTCATATAAGGTGAGTGGGCTAGTCTCCACACAGGTAGTCGGAAACGTATTGATATTTTAGTGATGAACTTTATCAACTTTATTTTTTGATGAAAGAACAAGTGTACGTTTTCCTCAGTGTTATTTCGAAAACTTCACATTCATCCTAGAGGTGAGCGGGGGTCTGGGTACCCGCCCGGCCCGATCAGCCTAAACTTTTTTTCTCCAGAACTATGAGAATCTCCAGAACTATGAGAAGTAGAAAGTTGCTTCCAAAGGCAAAGTTGTGGAGAATGAAATTTTAGAGAACACGTGTTTCGGGGTTTTAGGGAAAAATGACTTAGTCCTTGGATATAAGCTTTTCTAGATTTGAATGGTCTGAGACGTACTTCGGTAGGGTCTTTGACATTGCCTTGGGATCTATGGATCTTTAAAATTCGTACCGTTATAAAAGAAAAGACCTAGGGTTTTTCAACAGTATTAATCAATTTTTTGCACTTCGCTTCTCATGAGCCGATCCAAATTCTGAGCTTTTGGCCGGGCAGGTTGGCTAGTCAACAGTTCTGGTGACCGTGTTCTTGCTGAAAATCTAGCGCGTCACCGCTGAGCATCAGAGAAATGATAAGAAGCCGTTCATAAAGGTTGTTCGCGAAAATCTAATTTTTCAGACCCCGTCACTCTATCTTGTCAAGCTAAAAGGGTCAATTTTGACCCAATTTTGTTAGAACTGTCACGCTTGCCACATACCCCTACCCTAACCCCCTGACATCCTTTATGAACGGCCCCTAGGTTAACATTATAAGTTATCATTTCTCTGGATAGTCTATCTGTTCGAATTGAGTGAAAGAAAGAATAGTTTTCTTGTTTGTGTAATAAGTAAAATCTTAAAATAGCGACAACTTCCTCGATTAGTAAATGCTCTCTCCTTATCACAATTAACCTAGAGGATGAAAATATTTCGGTAGTTTTCATTTTATTTCGATAAAATGAGTGATTTTAAGATAAACTTTATTTCACGACACATCTTGAGAATGTATATTTTGTTTCTAAATTCAATTTCAGCTTTATGCATTCAAATAATTCGCGCGAATATTCACTTACAGCATGACCATTGGTACCAACCGAATTCGATAAATTTCATACATTTCTTCAGACAATAAATTGACAAGGTGCGATCATCTGCGATTACACTGTTACAGCAAATTATTAAACCACAATTTTTCTTTTATAAAATTAAATCAAATAGCCAAAAAAATTTCTTGAACTCAAATAACGGATCAAAAAGCCATCTCCCATCATTTAATGAATAAAACATAGAAGGGACCCGTACGTATCAGAATAGATGCGGCAAACAGAGTTGATGTTACGAAAAGACTGGAACGTATTTAAGTAAATATTGCGTTCACATTAGAATGTAGTGCCGAGATCTTTCTTTTGAAAATCGGAAGAGATTTACTCGAGTTATGTACAAAAAACACGTAGGGCCCTAACAAAGACTCTTTTTTAGTGCCCTAGCTAAGTCCGAAGACTCAAATCGAAAAATGTTTCTTCCACAAGTTGTGGGTCATGCCCAGATCCTTCAAACAAAAAAAAATTTGAAAATGGGTAAAGATTTACTCGAGCTATGTACAAAAAACACCCAGGCACCCTGAGTAACGTTATTTATAACTTTATTTTTTCGTTACTGTAAGGAAACGTTACAAAATACGGGTTTTTGTAGCCGTTACAACTGTAACAAAAAAGATAAAGTTACAAATTGTAACGTTACAGTGAGAGCATGTAACGATTCGTAACATAATATTTACGTTACAATTTGTAACGTTACAAAATGGTATTTTTATTATTTCGTTACACCTAGTAACGTTACAGACTGTATTAATAATTATTTCGTTACAGTCAGTAACGTTACGAATTATGTTTGGGCTAGAATCGAAATATTGTGTATTTACGCAACCATCATACGGCCACTCTTATAGCGTGCGTTCTATATGGACAGCCCTTATGTACATTTATTGTCAGCTACACGTCGCTACCGACATTGTAAAAAATATTCATGTCAAACTCGCAAACTGCTTAATTGAATCTTGTCAATCGATGGAAAACGATACCAAACGAACGTTATAAAGTTACAAGCCATATGCATTTGCTGTCTCAGTTTTCGAATTTGACATTTGGGTGAAAAAACGTGACAGCAAATGTATGTGGCTTTCAACCTTATAACGTAATTATGTTCAAATGCGAGTTTTACATTTGATAAGAATGACACAAAGCGTGAGAACTAAATAATTTTCTGTGAATTTCACATCGCTTTGTGAAGCCACAGCAACTTAACCATGTTGATATAATTTATATGTTATTTGATTGTGTAACGTTACTGGTCAGAATTTTTTTGTTACACCTACTAACGTTACAAATTGTATTTTTATTTTTTCGTTACACCTAGTAACGTTACATATTGTATTTATATTATATCGTTACACCTAGTAACGTTACAAATTGTATTTTTATTTTATTTCGTTACATTGTGTAACGTTACGAACTGTACTAAAATGGAATAAAAATAAAGAGTAACGTTACCAAGTGTAACAAAATAAAATAAAAATACATCGATAACGTTTCAAATGTACTAAAATATAATAAAAATACGTCGAGTAACGTTACGATATGTAACTTTTTGTATAAAGTTATAACGTTACGGATGCCTGCATAGAGCCCTAGCAGAAACTCGTTTTTAGTGCCCTAGCTAAGTCCAAGGACTCAAATTAAAAAAAGTTTCTTCCATAAATTGTCGGTCATGCCCAGATCTTTCAAACAAAAAAAATTTATGAAAATCAGAAAAGATTTACTCGAGCTATGTGCAAAAGACCAAAAACCACTTAAACGGCCCTAGTGCGGCGGCCCTTGGGCCGACAGTGCCCAGATTCAATCCCAGAACTTTATCGGCTGTAATGCTTAAACAACCGTTTTTCAACTGATACGATAACAGCAGAGCCTAAACTAAGCAATTTCCATTCGGGAGCACTTTCACAGAAAAGGCGTAATTTTTTAGGCCAAAATGCGCGAATTTATTAAAACACCTTATACTCTCGTTTCGCTTCTAATTTTTTTAACAAAATCGCATTCTTTATACGAGTCTAAATCAGCAGGGCTAAATCGCCTCTCCTTCTTTGTATAAAGTGTAGCAACAACTAGAAAAAATCGAGCGAAATTTCCCGCTGAATATTTAAAAACTTCAATTATTGCGGAATCACCGATGATTCACTGTAGAATCACCAATGATTAACTGCGGAATCACCAATTATTCACTGTGGAATCACCGACGATTCACTGTGGAATCTTCGAAGATTCACTGTGTAATCACCGATGATTCACACTGGAAACACCGATGATTCACAGGGGAATCACAGATTATTCACAGTGTAATCACCGATGATTCACCGTCGAATTACCGATGATTCACAGGGGAATCATCTGTGATTCTACGTTCAATAATCGGTGATTACCTGGTGAATCATCGGTGATTCCCGGTAGAAGGATGCACAGACAGGAAGAGTGGAAACATTAAGTAGCTATTCCTACTTAATAACTAATCGTCGTGATATAGTTTTCAGGTTACTTGTTCTACGATGTAGTGAACCCAGTCTATTGGTGTCGGTACTAAGGAAGCGTCAAGAAGTGTTCGATTGGACGATCATTCTTCACATTCATTAGTTTTTTCTATGCGATTTTTGTATTCTTCATCGATATCTGCGTAAATTTGTAAAAAGAGGCTGGGGAGGACGAGAAGGGCGTTGGAGGACTTCAGAGAGAGTCCGATGCAGTTTTCCTCCTCCAGTATATTATTTTAGGCTCTGGATAACAGCATCAAAATTTAAGTGTTAGGATACACATCAACGTTGATCTGACGAGTTAATAGTGATTTAGAGCAACCAGACAAATTACTTTTGAAGGACGCAGAATATTGTTCTGGACAAAAAATTGTTCTACGGTATGTTTAACTAATCGAAAACTAGAAAACTAGAACACAAACAAGCCTCTTGAAACGACACACTGTTGTGTCGAATTGCGTTTCAACGATTGTTCAACAGCCAACGACATAATGGTGGTCAAATCTTGAAAATTAGTACTTTTTTGATGAATCTCAAATTTTTGAAAACTTTTGTGCTCCAAAAAATCATCCCCGCAGCAATAGCACCAAAAAGTTTACAAGCTCAAAAAACGCCATAGATAAAACTTTGGCAGAAGGAGTCAAACATATGCGAGTTTTTGCCAATTTTTTTCTGTTTGAAAGATCTGGGCATGACCGACAGTTTGTGGAAGAAACTAGGGCATTACAAACGAGTCTCTGTTAGGGCTCTAAGTATTTTTTGCAGGCATCCGTAACGTTATAACTTTATAAAAAAAGTTACATTTCGTAACGTCACTTGACGTATTTTTAATATATTTTGGTACACTTGGTAACGTTACTCTTTATTTTTATTCCATTTTGATACAGTTCGTAACGTTACCCACAAGAACAAAATTATATAAATACAACTTGTAACGTTACTACCTGTAACGAAAAAATATAAATACCATTTGTAACGTTACTAGGCGTAACGAAAAAATTTTGACCAGTAACGTTACACAATTAAATAACATACAAATTATATCAACAAGGTAAAATTGCTGAAACCTCACTTTTAAGGTACAACGTAATGAAATAATTAAAAATGACGTGTCGCTCATATATGTGGCAACCAAAAGCTGAATACTTCACTTAAATTCAGAACGATAGAGCGAAATTCAATATGAACAAATTGAATCTGTCATCTTCCGATTTAGCCTAGATTTGCACTTAAAAAAAGCGCTGCTTGAACGTTCCTTTTACATGACAGTAAAACAAAAGAACTGTCAAAACTATCGGAGACAAAATTAAAATTTTCCTCCGTTTACTTGACAGATGTCATGTCACGTGAACGAAGTGCACACAGAGCATACACGGAGCGTACACGGAGTCCTTTTTGTAAGTGCAAATCTAGTCTTATACGCAGTGACTTTGAATCGTGATATATTTTATTTTCATTATTTAAAAAAATATGTACGTTTTCACCAAGGTTGGGTTAGCGTCGCTAGTCACTAGCGTCGCTAATAGCGAAGCTAATATTGCAAACATCTCGCTAGTAGCGACTAGCGCTCGCTAAAACTGCTTTAGCGAAACGTTTTTGCTAGTCGCTAACGCATTCGCTAGTTTTATGGACTAAAATATATGATATTCGGTATTATATCTTTTGATAAAAAAATAGAAACAAAATTTAAGGAAAGATTCAATGGGCAAATCGATCTGCAACGACTCGAAGAAAGAACCAGATATTCAACATTTCAAGACATTTCGACTACTCAGATGCAGGATTCTTAGGTCGGTTTATCTAGTCCATCGCTTTGTAAAGCAGAAGTGCTTCTGAACAATTATATGTCTGACGACAATACCAAAATGAGTTTTTTCAAGGACTATCCTCAAATCGGACGTTTATTTATAAAGTACAACACCACAAATAACGGTAGTGCCGCGTGTGAAAGACTGTTTAGCTTAGTAAAATACGTTTTGCGAGCTGATCGTTGCCAAATTAGCAACGAAAACTTTGAGGCTCACACTCATTTTGGAATCGAATCTATTCTCATCGACAATAAGAGCAAAATAAATTCATTTTATATTTATTATAAGAAAAATAAATCAAGATTTAGATCGGATAATCCTCTCGCATTTTTTAGTGTACAGAAAATCTATATTTTTTTCTTTAAAGTTACAATTTAATTTAGCGAAAAATTAGCGACCGCTAGTAGCAACCTCTACTAGCGCGCTAGTTTTTCTTTAGACTAGCGAATCAGTTAGCGACGCTACCATTTTTTGAAAGTAGCGTTAGCGTTAGCGTCGCTAAAAAAAATGACTAGCGAGCACAACCTTGGTTTTCACATATAACCTCACTTTTCAAACGAAGACTCGTCTATTCCGGATTTAAAATTAAGGATTATGATACAAACGATATTACAGTGTAATCTCACCTTTGCGTTGCAATAGCAGCAATTACACATTGTTATATTTCTTTTAGAACTTTTGTTGAAATTTTTGTTACTTTCGAAACAAATTCTTAAATTCTGAGAGCGTATTTAACAAGAATATTTTTTTACAACACACGCTATAAGAGTGGCCGTCTCATGGGTGTATAAATACACAACATTTCGATTCTAGCCCAAACATAATTCGTAACGTTATTTTCCATAACGAAAAAATATAAATACAGTCTGTAACGTTACTGACTGTAACGAAATAATATAAATATAATTTTTAACGTTATTGGCTGTAACGAAAAAATATAAATACTATGTGTAACGTTACTAGGTGTAAGGAAAAAAATAAAAATACCATTTGTAACGTTACAAATTGTAACGCAAATATTCTGTTACAAATCGTTACATGCTCTCACTGTAACGTTACAATTTGTAACTTTATCTTTTTGTTACAATTTGTAACGGTTACAAAAACCCGTATTTTGTAACGTTACCTTACAGTAACGAAAAAATAAAGTTACAAACAACGTTACTCAGGATGCCTGATTTTTTGTACATAACTCGAGTAAATATTTCCGATTTTCAAAAACTTTTTTTTGTTTAAAAGATCTAGGTACGACCGACAATTTATAGAAGAAACTTTTGCCTGTGCTTAGGGCTCAAGTGGGCCTCATATCGGTCCTAAGGTCCGCCCTAACCAAAAAAATTTTTTTTCGCTATATTGCATAGCATATTGAGGGAAACATTTTTGTCTATGGAAGTATGTGTTCGAGGCCTCTACTTAGGGTCCTAGGTCAGTACTAAGGTTGGCCATAGCCCAAAAAATGGTTTTTTCTATGTTGTAGAGAAAATTGAGTAGAACATTTTTCTATATTTGGGGGTCAATTTTGTGCTTTCGGAAAGGTTTTTTTACACCGTTTCTTCGGACGGGTTTTTCAATATTGCCCTATCGGCAATTTCCAATACAACTTGATGTGGACGCAATTTCATACACTAAAGAGTTAATGCAATATTTACTTAAATACGTTCGAGTCTCTTCGTAACATCTACTCTGTTTGCCGCATCTATTCTGATACGTACGGGTCCCTTCATATGTTTTTGATATATGTTAGTGAAGAAGCGAGCGAGAATATTAGTTTTTGGTGGGATTGTAGTACTAAGTGAGACAATCATTTTGAGTGCCACCAAGGGACACCTCCCCTCCTCTTTGGGGGGGGGGGGCAATTCGTTGAAAAATGGGTCAAACTTTGAATGGATTTAGTTCAGTGTCGCAGATGTGTTCTGAAGAATGCTACTGTAGAAATGATAAAGGATCATCCCTACTACGATTCCCTGCAAAAACTTCTTGGCAACTATTTTGTTAAACCAAGATGTGGCTATTCTTCCGAAAGTGGGGTCCCCAGACAGGCGTAGTATTGCAAGTTTCAAAAGCTTTTTGCAAATGCAATAAAGCAGGTTCATCTTCATCATCGTCGCCGATGTCGTCGTCTAGGATTTGTTTTTCTTGTCCTGGAGCTACTAGACGACTAAATACGTCTGCTAAACTGTATTTGATTTTTTTGTAAACGTTGCGGAAATAAGTCCTAGTCGATTTAGATACCATATCGATGCTGCCATTCATTTGGAAACGAATCTTATCAATCCCAAGAATTTCTGTGTGATCAAGTTTTTTTCTTCGTTTTTCTATTTCATCAGCATCCACTGTAGAGGCAGATGGGACATAACATTCATCTTGGGATTCTTCGTGCATATCTTCGCATTTCATTTTGGGTTCAGTTCTTTGTTTGTACAGTTTTTGTTGACATTTTGTACAGATCATGGATCCCAATAAAAACGATGGATCCACAACTTTTACGAAGTTGTACAGCTCCCAAGAAATCTGGAAAGCTTTTCCCTTGGAACCTTTTGGGTGAAAATAGCAACTACATTTTGTAGACGGTCTATAGTATCCGCAGAAAAAAACTCTTACAGAGGAGGTGTGACGCAAGTCTTTAAGTCTGCTTACAAAAGCTGTGAAATCAGAAAAGTGTGACGCATTTCTTCCAGTTACAAAAGTTATGAAATCAGAGGGGGGTGACGCCAACACTAGGTATGCAGCACATTTACTCAAAAAGTACAATTTTGAGCCCCCTCTCGACCTTGTGCGCTTTTTGTAGCCGGAGAAATTTCTGTAAGAAAAGTACATGTTTTCGGTTTTTGAACACCTCTCAATCTCCACACAAACATCGACGATTTTTTTAAAAAATATTTTTGGCTTCTAGGGACCAGTACCTATCCAGGAAAGTATAAAAAAACCGCTGCGAGATGCATCCGATTTCGGCAGACGCTTTTTCAAAAGAATCCCTCATGACAATATCACTCAAACTGTTAGAATTCCCATTTAATTACAAGGTCACACCTCACTAGATGCCACATAAGATGTAGCGTATCAGAGATAAAAAAATTGAATAAAGAATCTTGACTCTTTTAATTTCAAAAAATTATTTTTTCAAACTTTTAGTGGAAGCTTGTAAATCGAATCGAATAGGTTTGGTATTGTCGGAGATACTACTTCTACTAACGACAACAGTTATTTTTTCCATGGCTAAAACTAAATATCGTAACATATTATAGACGAATGTAGGAACCAGCATTGGAAGACCTCGTTCAGGTAGTAAGTACCTCAAATTCATTGAAAAAACTGACGGAAGTTGAAAACTTCTAAGGAAACTCCCTGAGATTCATCCTGAAATCCCAAAATCAAGGAACCAACATTGGAAAACCTCATTCAGGTCGTAAGTACCTCAAATCCATTGAAAAAACTGACGGAAGTTGAAAAGTGCTAGAAATACTTCCTCAGATAGTCGAATTTGCTCCCATCAATAAATTAGAACATTAACTTATTAATTACCTTATTATAATTATTATATTGTAATTATCTTATTATTGATTATCTACCGAATTGAAGCAAATTCATTTATTTTAATACAAAGATGACACGAAATTAGCGTGTCTGAGGGTCACTGTCGCAAGAATAGCCACATCTTCGTTTAACAAAATAGTTGCTAAGAAGTTTTTGCGGGGAATCGTAGTAGGGATGGTCCTCTATCATTTATACGGTAGCATTCTTCAGAACACAACTCGATAACGTAGTATTCAACACGTCTGCTTGCTACTACGAGATTGAGTTGCCAGTGCAACCGCAGACGGATTTGTACCGATTGTTGGATTTGTAAACAAAACAAAACTGATTGAATCGTTCAAGTCGAGTGAAGTTGAGTGTAGTGCCATCGTACGGCTTACCGGAAAAGGCATTGTTGGGAGAACCGGTATTCTACTCCTACTAGTTTCGCTCCTAGTTACATTACTAATTAAAAAATTCAAAAGTTTGTCTGTTTGTCGGTCACAAATTTCCAGCGTGAACCAACATAGGTCCGACCTGCTTGAAGAGTTCCGAGGAACTAAAGCAAAAAGTCGTTTTGCATTGCCTTCTATTATTCAAAAAAAAGGCAACGCAAAAGAAGATTCGCATGTGAATCTATCTACGTCCGACCTGCTTGAAGAGTTCCGAGGAACTAAAGCAAAAAGTCGTTTTGCATTGCCTTATATGAATCAAAAAAAGGCAATGCAAAAGAAGATTCCCATGCGAATCTATCTACGTCCGACCTGCTTGAAGAGTTCCGAGGAACTAAACCCTTTTGCATTGCTTTTTTTAACCCAAAAAAGCAATGCAAACCACAAGGGAAACCTAGAGACAGAGAACGAAATTAGTTCCTTTTGACCGCAATGAAGCAGTCCAACAAAAATAAAGCGCTCTTATTATGGATACAGTGTCTCCCATAATAAGAACAGTATCGCCATCCGCACCTAGCATCGTTTTGCAACGACGCTTAGCGCTGGACATCACCAACCGGCGATACTTTCAAGCGAATTAAAAAGTGGTATTTATACATTTGAAACTGCGTACTTTCTGTGAAGTATAAAATTTATACAACGAAAAATGATTAGTAATTTTGTATGAGAGATTTGTTCGAGTAATTTCAGGGAGAATATTTATGTTATGTGTGTGTGTGTACAAATGTGAAAAGCAATAAACGAAAAAACTATTTTATGCACGTGGCTTCATTCACTAATATTCTCAATGTATTTACGTTTGTTTATTAAGTGGCGTATTAAAATATTTTTTTTTATTTGTATGAAATGAAGTCATGTGGTGTATTCAAATATTTTCTTTGTAAGGAATTATTTGTATGGAACGAAATGATGCATTGATTTTCTTTATACATTTTTTTGGTTGGTTTCTTCGGCAAAGTCTTAGAGTTTAGTGAGTAGAAGTCACCAGCATTGGTGAAAATGTCGGGCAGTTGGTCATTGGGTCAATTTTTATGTTTTTAAAAATATCTTGGAATGTATGGAAGTTGGGCGATAGGTTTCTTTGGCAAAGTCTTAGAGTTTAGTGAGTAGAAGTCACCAGCATCGGTGAAAATGTCGGGCAGTTGGTCATTGGGCCAATTTTTATGTTTTTAAAAATATCTTGGAATGTATGGGAGTTGGGCGATAGGTTTCTTTGGCAAAGTCTTAGAGTTTAGTGAGTAGAAGTCACCAGCATTGGTGAAAATGTCGGGCAGCCGTCTGAATTAGAATAGTTACGCGTTTGGTTTCTTCGGGAAAGTTGTTGATGTTGATGAGTAGCATCTTTATGAATCCTAAGAAAATGGCTGCCACCTGTGAAAGTAACGCCATCTTGGATTTTTATGCTTTTGAAAGTATTTGGAAAGGTATGAGAGACAGAACATTGGTTTCTTTGGCAAAGTCTCAGAGTTTTGTGAGTGGAAGTCACCAGTATTGGTGGGGCAGCTCGGGGGAAGAAGCAGTACGGGGGTAACCGGTTGTATGGAGAAATGATAGTACGGGGAAAACAGTAATAATAATAATAATCTGCCTTACAACCCATGAAGGGTTAGAGGCTTGATCATTATTTACTAGTTTCGCTGTTTGTGGTTCTATTTTTTGAGATCCTTTCATTACCGGAAAGTTTTACTGTGCCAGTGGTAAGCTGTGCGACAAACCCAGTGCCATCTATGAGATGTAACGAGGAGCGAAACTAGTAGGAGTAGAATACCGGTTCTCCCAACAATGCCTTTTCCGGTAAGCCGATGGCACTACACTCAGCTTCACTTGACTTGAACGATTCAATCAGCTTTGTTTTGTTTACAAATCTAACAATCGGTACAAATCCGTCTGCGGTTGAGTTTCGAACCAACGCACTGGCAACTCAATCTCGTAGTAGCAAGCAGACGTGTTAACCACTACGCTATCGCGTCGGGGAAAACAGTAGTGAGGAGGAAATTGTAGGACGGGATAAACGGTTGTACGGGGAAATAGTAGCACGATGATAACGGTTGTACGGGGAAAACAGTAGTGCGGGGGAAACGTTTGTACGCGAAGCAGTAGTACGGTGGAAACGGTTGTACGGGGAAAACAGTAGTGCGGGGGAAACGGTTGTACGGGGAAAACAGTAGTGCGGGGGAAACGGTTGCGCAGGGAAAACAATAGTAAGGAGGAAATTGTAGGACACGAGAAACGGTTGTACGGAGAAAAAGTAGCACGGTGATAACGTTTGTACGGGGAAACGGTAGTACGGAGAAAATCATGGTACGGGGAACCGGTTGTGCGGGGGAAATGGTAGAACGGTGAAATGGTAGTACGGGTAAAACAGTAGTGAGAAGGAAATTGTAGGACGGGAGAAACGGTTGTACGGGGAAATAGTAGCACGATGATAACGTTTGTACGGGGAAATGTTAGTACGGGGGAAATGTTAGTACGGGGAAATGGCAGTACGGGGAAATTGTAGGACGGGAGAAACGGTTGTACGGAGAAAAAGTAGCACGGTGCTAACGTTTGTACGTGGAAACGGTAGTACGGAGAAAATTACACACTCTTACATACATTTTAGTATTAATGTCCCAAATCTCCGGCCTAGCGGACA
>CM055406.1:104135404-104152637 GCA_029228625.1 Pseudolycoriella hygida
TCCACTGGACCGATTTTAATGAGTGAAAAGACATTTCGCCTTAGAATTTTCCGTAGAATCCAGGAAAAATATTTTCCGGGGGGTACGTCGCAAGGGGGGGGGAGTCAAAACTTAGCTGTATATATGGTTCCGAAGTCTACGAAAAAAATTTTTCCGAATTTTTTGTGTCACGGGCGCATTGCTACCGCGCGCCCATGACTTGGTAGCAGTTTCACATTCGTCTCCTTTCACTAGTCGCCCAACATTCTGAGACTAGATTACTGGCATACCCGATTTTAGTAGCAAAGCAAAGGTCAAGCAGTTGTAGTTGGTGTTTCCAAAGGGATACAGAAGTCTACTGTTGAAAATCGTTTCTTTCACGGGTGATAGAGTTGCGAGGAAAAACTCATAAAATAGAACGAAGGAACTGTATCTACTCTGCATATATCTATTTGTAGCTGTGTTTTTTGTGTGTACAAATGCAACACAATAACGCTCGTTTTCCTGTCTCTACACTGATTTGTATGAGTTCTCATTTTTGGGTGAACAGTTCATTTAACTTCAGAGCCTTTTAACATTCCAAATTCTTTTGAACACACAATCAGGTCCAAGGATCGTTAAGTGGTTCTATTAAATAAGAAAATGACGGTAATTATCTTAACCTGTCACCTATTACGTGTTAAACAACATGCATTCGTTTTGTTACAACAAATTCAGCAACAATGAAAAATTGAATACATTTTTCACCACATACTTTTTTACCTCTCGTTTTCAGTGGAAAAAGTGTGCAACAAAAAACTAAACAACAATAAAAATGAACAATAATTTTTCATGACGATATTTTCGAAAAATAAAATGAAGAATTTGAAATGGGTTTTGCGCCGTTTAAATACAAATCGCTTGCATACCATTTGCTTTTTCTGCTATCTCTCCAACTTATTATAATATTATTATCGTAAGGAATAATCCATTTGAAAATGTAGTGCGAAACCAAGGGTATGTCACTTCCATGATAAAATGAATAAATATTTACAGAGATGCCACTACTTTGAATGACTCCTAAAATTAGGATTTTTAAAGTTTTCGTGGTTAATTTTGGGAGAATTTTAGGATTTTGCGTGGCTAATTTTGGGAGACTTTTAGGATTTTTCGTAGCTGATATTGGGAACAGCTGTTGACATGCTTATGAGATTTGGCGTGCGATTTCGTTTGATCGAATGTTGAATTGCAAACTTTGCAAAATGCAGCTGATATATCTGAAGGACATTTTCTTAGCCAGCTGAATGAACGTTCCCATTCACTTGAATATTTTGTCGGGTACTTACCCTTTCTAAAATAGGTATTTATGTCACAAGGATAAAGGGCCGAAACCACTTTGCGAGTGACGTTTTAAATTTTTCATGCTTCATAGCAGGTCCGAAAGTAGAAGAAAATGTCAACTTGAGGTGCGAAACTAAAACCATGAAAATTAAATAACATCCTAACCTTACTTTGGCCGAAGCTAAATAGCAAAATTTTATCGTGAACATTTAATGGTGTTCCCGGAATTCCTGAAACATCTAGGTAAGAGAGAGCGCGGCATTGGGTTCTGAAATTTATGATCAAAATCTTAAAGTTTTCGAAACTTCCACCTTTGTTAATGAAATCAAGCGTCATTGCAATCCTAAAGCCGGAAAAATATGCAGATGATCCAACGAACAATGTACAAACTGTTGGAACGGCTTATACAACCGTACGAAGGATAAAGTGAATAGTATACTTAAGTATACTTTAGAATTATAATTTTCAAAATGACAATTTTGATGTAAGTTTTATGAAAATTTGATGTATATTCGATGTATTTTTGATGTATTTTTGATGTATGAGTGTTGACTCTGTTGTATTGGTGATAATGTTGTTGTTGGTGTTGTTTCTTTTATGTGTTCACGATGTATGTTTTGCATGTGCGATTCCACTACATCTACATCACTTATACAACACTAATACATCACTAGTACAGCAACAGCACATCACTAATACATCACTAGTACATCTATACATGAAAAATTTCATGTAACTTTGATGGGTTAGTGTTGTTTTGGTGATGTATTAGTAATGTATAAGTGATGTATTAATGTTGTTTTGGTGTTGTATAGTTGGTGTGATAGTTTAATAATTTAATGCTTTAATACTTCACTTAGAACCATACCTTCTTCCTTAAAAGATTAGTAGTGGTTTCTGAAAATTTTACTCATGCGAATCATACATCAATAACACATCATTATCACACCAAATATACAACAAATAAACAACACTAATACATCACTTATACATCTCTAATACATCACCAAAACAACACTAATCCATCAAACATACATCAAACTTATCATGTATAGATGTACTGGTGATGTATTAGTGATGTGATGTTGTTGTACTGGTGATGTATTACTGTTGTATAAGTGATGTAGATGAAGTGAAATCGCACATGCAATTTATACATCATGAACACATCAAATTTACGACACCAAAACAACAACAACATATCACTAATACGACAGTTACAACACTCATACATCAGAAATACATCGAATATACATCGTAAAACTTACATCAAAATTATCGTTCTGAAGCATACTCGTTTCCAGATGAGGAAGCTGGATTCCGTGAAATTTGAAGTTGTGTTGAACGGTTTCTGTCATTGACTACTCATATTGAGTCTGGATTTGAACGAAATCTGAAGCACTGGCATTGGTTGACCTCTCGACTGCCTATGATACCATTTGGCGAATAGGTTTCATGTGGAAATTTTACAACGTCATCCCGTGCAAGAGACTTGGGTCTTTGGTTGACAAGATGTTAAGCAATCGTATCGTTCGTGTGTACGTGAATGATAGAAGCAGCCGACCCCGAAGAATAAACAATTGACTTCCTCAGGGAAGTGTTCGTGGTCCGATGTATTTCAACCTTTACACCAGCGAGCCTACTACGCGATCAAGGAAATTTTCTTTCGCAGATGATTTGGGACTAACGACGCAAGTATGGGATTTCGAAACAGGTGAAAAAAATCTCGAACACGATTTACGAATGATGAAGGCATACTACAAACAATGGTACCTATGTCTGAATGACGGTAAAACTGAAGTCACAATGTTCCATTTAAATAATCGGATGGCCACTAGCGAGTTGAATGTTTTCATCGATGGTAAAAGACTAGAGCACAACATGTCATTTAAACCGGCGCGCAGTGCTCATTTTGGTAATAGTAGCGGTCCTAATTATATAACTGCTCAGGAATTTGAGATAGAAATTATATTTCAGAAGTTACTGAATGCTGAAGTCGAACTTTCCGAAAAATGCAGTGTTCTGGTCAAAATTCCGAGCTCTTCCGGAGTTTGATATAGACATTTTTAGTCTTCAGCAAAGTTGCTCATCACGAAATGAGGAACAACGTCACGACGCAATGTTTCAAAACATAACAAAGTTAATCGAGTTGAAAGGTGAAACAAAAGAAAATTATGAGGAGAGTGTAAATGTAAACAAAAACTGTGATGGTGCTAATGAATCCTATGCAAATGTAGTAAGAAATCAAGCAAGTGAGCAAGTGGTTGTGAAGCCAAAAAAGAATCAAAATGGTGCTAAAATTCGATGCGATTTAAATAAAAATATCTCGATTCCTGTAGCGGAAAATATAGTTGGTGTGAGAAGTATTTCGAAAGGCGGTCTGATAATTAATTGTAAAAATAAAGATGAAAAAGGAAAATACAAACTGAAATTAGTGAAAAAATGAGTAAAGAATACGATGTGATAGTGCCTGCAAAGCGGAAACCGAAAATCAGAGTCACAAATATAAACGAAAAATTAAATGACAATGAATTAGTTACGAAATTGAAAGCTCAAAATGAGGTTTTAAAAAACAGTGAAATGAAAGTTGTGCATGTGTATGAAAACAAGAAGCGTAAAAATTATGGTGCAATAATCGAAATAGACTCGTCTAGTGTAGATAAAGTTCTAAATAAAAAAAAATTGCTATTAGGATGGAGTGAATGTAATGTCATGGAATATATTAATGTAAGGCGATGTTTCAAGTGTTGTGGTTTTAATCATTTGTCAAAGGACTGTAAAAACAAAAAGGCATGTTTAAAGTGTGGAGGCGAACACATAATGAAAGAATGTGATTCGAATATAAGTAAGTGTCTAAATTGTGAAGTGATAAACAACAAACTTAATTTGAACTTGGAAGTAAATCATCTGGCATGGAGCTATGATTGCTCTGTGTACAAAAGAAAACTGGACCGTGAAAGGAGGTATGTCTCGTATTCCGATTAGCAATTACTGGAGAGAGAGGTGAGTGACCAAGCATGTATTTATTTGAACGTGGGAGGTCTTTCGACCAATTATGATGACGTAAAGGTATTAGTCGAAAATAAACATCCAAAGTTCTTGCTGATGAGTGAAACACATCTGACGGAAGATATCGAAAACAAGGAGGTGAATATTAACGGTTATAGATTAATTCGTTGCGACTCACATTCAAGACATACTGGTGGGGTATTAGCGTATATCAAAAATCGAGTCAATTACACAGTAATTAAAAATGAGGTTTTCCTAAATATTGCATGGCTTTTGGCTATTAAAGCAAACACAAAAACATTTAATGGAGTGTTAGTTGTCGTTTATCATGCGCCGAATAAGGATGATGCACTTTTCATCGATTTCTTCTATGAGTGGTGTGAAAATAACCTGAGTCCAGAAAATGTAAATGTGATCGCAGGTGACTTTAACATAAATCTGCTTGTGAAAGAGACATACAGTGACAAAATTATTCGTGTAATAAATCAAATCGGAATGAAACAATTAATAAATTTTCCAACGAGGATCACAAAGACATCAAAAACATTAATTGACTATGTCATAAGCAATGACTATGTAATGCAAGTGCATGCTTTAGTTGGTGAGAAGATAAGTGATCATGAAACAATTGCAATAAAATTGAACAAACAGATTAGTGGAAAATGCAAGAACATAGTGGAGAAAAAGTTATTTCGTTTAGATGAAGTAAAAAAAAAAGACGATCTTGAAAAAATAACTTGGTGCGATAACAATACAATTGACGTGCATAAAAAAGCTGATATTGTCGTTGAGAACCTTAAAAGATGTGTTAATAAATTTGTAAAAACGGTAAGAGAAAATTCAAATTCCGTCAATGAATGGTTCAGCAAAAGGTTGAAGCAAGCGAGGGTTGAAAGAGACTTAGCATACAGAAAAGCGGTCGTAACAAACGAACAGGAGGATTGGATTATAAGTGTCAATTTAAACAAAGCGTACGCGCTGGATGTAAAAATCGCGAAAAACAACTACTACCAAAATAGATTGAATGGATGTACAGACAACCAAAGGAAAACGTGGAAAGTTCTAAAACAAATTTTGAATGGAGTCCCGGATGAATCTTTAAGTGAGGTAGAGTTTAAAGGAGTTATGGCCAAGAATAATTATGCCATTGTAAACAACTTTAATGAGTATTACGTCGATAGCATCAGGCAAATAACTTCCAGCATTCCGGAGCAGGAGGAATTGGACTTTGTGACGATTCACAGCCCAGCAAGCAAATTTAAATTTCGAAATGTTGACATTGAAGAAGTTGGAAATATAATTGACGACATCAGAAGCAAGAGTGATTTGGAATTCATTAACAAAAAGGTACTGAAGGTGGCAATGGAAAAAATAGGTTCAGTTATTGTGGATTTGATTAATTCATCACTCGCTGAGGGGTTCCCTAATAATTGGAAGACATCAGTGATCTCCCCAATACCGAAAGTAATTGGAACAAAGAAAGGAGAAGAGCATAGGCCAGTTAACCAACTACCAACATACGAAAAATTACTGGAAGGGGTAGTGGAGATCCAAATTACCGAATACTTAGAAAGAAACAACGTGCTTATAGAGGAACAATTTGGATTTAGAAAGCAAAGATCTTGTGAGCTGGCGTTAGTGGAGCTATACGGGCAATGGAAAAAAGCGGTTGACAACAATTGCACGATCATTGTAGTTTTCTTGGACCTGAAGAGAGCATTTGAGACAGTGGATCGCAGGAGACTATTGGAAAAAATGAATAAATATGGAATTGAGGAGGCAGAACTTAAATGGTTTGAGAGCTATTTAACAAGCAGGATGCAGAGAACGAAATATAATGGTGTGCTATCAGATTTGGAAGACATTGATTGCGGGGTACCACAAGGAGCGAAACTTGCAGCGATTTTATTCATATTATACATAAACGATATAAAGTCAAGCATCCATCATTCCAAACTAGTCCTTTTCGCTGACGACACGCTCATTTACTTTGAGGCACAGAACACATCAGACGGATTCAATATAATGAACGAGGAGTTGGATCGCGTGAATAAGTGGCTAAACCTGAACAAATTAAAGCTAAATTTGGAAAAATCTAAGTACATGGTGATCAACCGAAAGAAAGATTTTGACAAAAACATTCACAAGATCAAAATGGCAAACGTCTAAATAGGACAAGTCTCAACGTTTAAATACCTGGGTTTTATGCTGAGGGATGATCTGAAATTAACCAGTCACACGAATTATATTTGTAAGAAAGCAGCTAAGAAAATCGGTTTTTTAGCAAGGATAGCGTCCAAACTAACACCTCAACATAAAATAACATTGTATCATTCAATAGTCTCTCCGCATTTTACTTACTGTGCATCAATTCTCTCAGAAGGAGATTTCAAAAAATTGCAGACAATACAAAATAGAGCAATGAGAGTGATATTGAGATGCCACCGTTTCACGAGCATATCTTTAATGAGATCAAAGCTTGGATGGATGTCAGTAAAGCAAAGAATTATTTTCCTCACAATGATAATGGTATACAAGGTGAAGCACAACATTCTTCCCAGCCATGTGACCAGGGACATTAAATACGTTGGTGAGTCACACAGATATCCATTGAGAAATGTTGGTGATTTCAGTCTGGCGAAACACAGAAAAGCAGGTACGAAAAATAGCATTTTCTTCAACGGAGTGATGATGTTCAACAAATTACCAAGTGGGTTAAAAAATGATAACAATCTGATGAGTTTTAAAAGACAATTAATTGTGTACATTAAAGAAAATTTCGAGTGCAAATCCTAGATTTAACAATTAAATGTATTATGAGAATGATGTAGCAAAGGCTAATAATGAATAAAGTATCAGTATCAGTATGAAGCTTTTCCATAAATTTTATTTCGCAAGTTATGACCTGTTGAATTCTGTTAATTTGGAATTCGAAAATTTGTCCAGGAATAACAGGTCATAACTTCTGAAATAAAATTGATGGAAAAATTGCTTGTTCAGCAAAGTTGTTCCTCATTTCATGGCGAACAACTTTGCTGAAGACTAAAAATTTCTATCTCAAACTCCGGAATAGTTCTGTAATTTTGACCAGAACACTGCATTTTTCGGAAAGTTCGACTTCAACATTCAGTAACGTCTGAAATATAATTGATACAAAAAAAGTTTCTTAAGCAAAGTTGATCCTCATTTCATGGTGAACAACTTTGTTGAAGACAAAAAATTTCTATCTCAAATTTCTGAGCAGTTATGTAATTAAGACCGCTACTATTACCAAAATGAGCACTGTGCGGCGCTGGAACAAAGAGCTGAAAATTGAAAGTACGAAACAATCTGATACAAAAGCTTGCCGGTTAGAATTGGGGTGAAAATGGAAGTGTGCGCTAGCGCTCGTTTATTCGTCTGCTGAATACGCTTCACCGGTCTGGTTCTCGAGCTGTCACACAGACAAAATAGACGTACAGCTGAACGTAGCAATGAGAGTTATAACGGGTGCTGTCAAATCGACTCCTATACCATGGCTGCATGATCTCTCGAACATTGAACCACCACCGATTCGAAGAAAACTGGCGGCGCACAAAGAGTGGGAAAAATGCATAAATTATTCCCGACTGTATGACCTACCAATCAAAAATTACCTGCTGAATTCCAAGATCCAAATTTTAGTGATGACGAACAGTGGACGCAATACTGGAATGAGAGCCATTCATTTACAAATAAACATGTGATCCGAGAACTACATCTCAAACTAGAAGGCTTCAGTCTTCCCAGGCGAGAGTGGAAGATGCTGAACCGGTTCAGATCAGGTCATGGCTGTTCTGGTGATCAAATGTATCGATGGCGTTATCGTAACTTCCCGTACTGTGATTGTGGAGATCAAATCGTCCAGACTGGACCATATTTTGAGTGTATGCCCTCAACGGAAGTTCTCTGGTACCATTCAAAGCCTGCATAGTACGGACACAGAAGCGATAAGGTGGTTGAGTGAGTTGGACATTGCAATTTGAAGTTGAGTGAAAAGGATTTGTAAATTTTTTTTAACGGCGAAAGCCGTGTAACGAATCTATTCGCTGACTCGACACGAAAGTGATCGCACAAAGATATCTTACAATAAATTCAAATGGAATAACTAAAACGGTCTCAAGTCACTTTCCTCACAGCGCAAATCAATTCATCACTTCTCATATGAGCGTTGAAGTCTTACCTCCTTCGTACAACTGGGAAAACAATATCTTAAAACGTCTCCAATGACGATTTTCTTCCAAAGGAATATGGCCAACACCCCGACGGTCTTATAGTATAATGCGAAAAGGATCCACCAAGGGTATCCAGGCCTACCAGGCGATGATTATACGTCTATGACCAATAAAACTCAGGCCGAGCCGTATTTTCAGGGTGGAAATCAATCCCATTCTTTCAAATTTCCTGAGTAACTTAAGTGAAACTTTGGTTATTTCAGAGATTGTTCTAAGCACAGGTGTCGTTGTATTACACACCTACTCGACTTTTCTGCAAAATACAGCACCTTGCGATTATTTTATTTCTTTTTCAATGCCTGAATGAAATTGGAGGCAATTCTAATTAACACTGATTATAGAAGGGGAAAAAGGGAGTGCTCCTGGTATTTTTTTAGAGACTTCACCACGCATTCGAAAATTTCTACTTTCAAAGTTTTCGTCTGAAGCGACGCGCTATGATTCGTTATATAGCGAGCATTCAAAATAGTCTCGTTCCTCGAAAGTACGTATGAAAGAGATAATAGGATGGATTGGATATTGCCACCTTCAATGAAAAGCTCAAAGTAGGTAGCAAGATTTTTTCCTTCTAAATAAAACAATTTTTATTGGTACGAAATGTAGGCCGAGGCCCGATCAAAAAACGTACCCCGATTTGGGCCTCAGCAAAATTTCGTTGGCTTTTTCATGATCGAAGTGACTAATCGACACCGGTGTCGAATAGCCACACAACACGCTATATGCTAGTCGACACCGGTGACGAACAGCCACGCAACACGATACATGCTATTCGACACCGGTGTCGAATAGCCACACAACACGCTAAATGCTATTCGACACCGGTGTCGAAAAGTTACACAACACGCTACATGCTATTCGACACCGGTTATTCATGCTGATGAGTGACACAACAAGCTACGAGCCCTATATTTTTCGATATAAAAAGCATAAATATGTGAAATCATGAAAAAATTCATTTGGATCAAAAGCCTGACATGTCTGTTCACTAAAATTCTTCTGTGCTTATGAATTTGAGAGTGAATTCGCAAATACTTCGACCACCTTATGGAGGTGAATTACAAGAGTCTCCAGATTTGGAAACATGATAGTTTGTCCATTTTCGGTCCTTTCTGAAAAATGTTAGCCAGAAAAAAGGGATCTTTTGTGATGCTTTTCAGGGTCCGAAGAAATTTTAAAAGGTCATGCTTGGACGCCATGAAAATCTTAATACTAATTATTATGCATTCACTGTGAGATTGGAGTTTTGTGGAAATTATTTTCGCGATAAATAATTGCGTCAGCCAATGAGAGACAAGAGTTTTTCGATAAATTAATTTAACGAATCGATGAAAAAAAAATTAACGAAAGATCCCTGTTTCTCATTGGTTGACGCAATTATTTATCGCGAAAATAATTTCCGTAGAAGTCCAATCTCACAGTGAATCAATAATATAAAATAAGATTTTTACTGTCAAAATCGGGGACTATTTTCGCGAATTTTTCGAAAAATTTTGTGATACTTGCGAATAAATCAGAAAATTCTCAAAAATTTTTCGCGAGAATAGTTTTTGGTCAAAATTGAAAGTTGGTCTAACTGAATGGCTTAAAACTTAAAGAAAATTTGGTCTCAGATGGGGTTCGGCACTGAATAAGGTGGTTATGGTCCAAACACGGGCCTTACCACTACATCGTCTTTTGACACTACAGTTTGAGACTTTGGGGCTTTGGTCGTTTCAGTGTTTTCTGTAGCGAACAACTTCCCTAAGCAAACTTTTTCGTTAGGACTGCGACCCTAAATATAAACGTAAGGGCCTTACAACGGAGCCGCTATTACACGGTACACTTTATGATACGTAGTCATCAGACTTAGGAAGAGTCTCAGAGATTGGTGAGACTAACAATTTCTATAAATAAATTTTTTCGATAGCAAGTCATCCGGCCTAGTTTTGGCCCTAAATAGTAGAAAAATTAAGGTCCATACTATAATATAGCTCTTACACTGTAGAATTTAAGAGATGGAGCTTTAATAAGCAAGGAACTTCAGAGTTTAGTGAGATGAGTGATTTCACCGAAGAAACTTATCCGCTACCACCTCATCCGGCTGAGCTATGGTCCTAAATAGGTCAAAAATTAGAAGCTCTACCATAAAATATCTCTTACCCGGTACAGTTTAAGGGATGGAGATTTGGTGACTCAAAAGATGTGAGAGATTAGTGAGACGAACTATTTCGACGAAGAAACTTTTCTGCTAGTACCTAATCCGGCTGAGCAGTTGCCCCAGGTAGGTCAAAGAATTATGGGCTATTTCATCAAACAGCTCTTACACTGTGTACAATTTAAGAGATGGAACTGTGGTGAATTAGAAAGAGTTTCAGAGTATAGAGATACAAACTCTTTTGCCTAAGAAAGTTTTTCTCTAGCACTTCATCCGGTCAAGCTCTGAACTTAAATAGGCATAATATACACTATACTTTATTATGTGCAAATATTAACTAATTTCGTTGGTATTTCGTCAAATTGTTATGTTTATGTGTATCTCGTCAATGCTGAGATAGACAATTTCATTGCATATTTCCTCAATTTAGCATCTTCGACATAGCCAGCGTTTCATTTTGTGAAAAATGGTTAACCTTCTTGAACCTGAATATGAAACTTCGTTTCATGTTTGGAGCTTGTAGGTACTCTTCTGGAGATAAGAAATATTTTTCGCCTAAATTGAAATCAACGAAAAACTGAGAATAGCCACATAACACAGTTGATGCAATTGATGGCGCGCGCCAAATTTATTTCTGGTTCCCAAACTTGGGTGTCGAATAGCATCAGCTGTGTTGTGTGGCTATTCGACACTGGTGTCACATAGCATGCAACGTGTTGTGTGGCTATTCGCCACCGGTGTCGAATAGCATGTAACGTGTTGTGAGGCAATCGCACCCGGTGTCGACTAGCACCAGCTCTGTTGTTGGTGCTATTCGACACCAGTGTCGAATAGCATCGACCTAACATGATTTCACTGATTTCGTACCAGGTAAAAAAATAGCGCGGCATGTGTACTATTTTTTAGCAAGTGACACGCCCATGTGCAAAGCCACAAAATAAAAAAAACAATGATAACGTAAATAGCAACGATGCTCAAACTATGAACTTGAATGATCATTTTCTCTAATGTGTTCACTACGTAGCGCTAATCAGATACTGTTATGTCTAATATGAAGAGCGAACTAGTGGTTCGGTGGTTGTTGAAATTGCCTGATAAAGTTATATTTGCAAACAAACGGTTCATGACTTTATTTGAAAGTAGAGTTAAGGGCAATTGGTTGGAGCAACTGAAACTGAAATTTTGGTTTGGTGTTTACCCTTCCTCTGAATAGCTCTTTTCTGTGTATATGGATGAAATTTCGCTTTATTTCCTTGACGTAGTCAGGGTCGGCTAAAATGCAGTATACGGAAACAGCTGGGATTGGGGTGCTTGAGGCTGGAATCGATAGAGGGAGGTCTCCTGATGACAAAACAACAAGAATTGGGGCGCGGAAGCCCCTCCCTGGGCGCCCAGGGTCATCCAAACTTTTTTTTCAATTTTTGTGTTTTTTTAAGGTGTAATCGACGCGGGGAGGTCACCTAATGACAAAACAACAAGAACTAGGGCGCTAGAGCGAATGAATTTTCCTTTTACAAAATGCCACGACCGAATGAATTTTCGTTTTATGAAATGCCACGAGAGCGAATGATTTTTCCTTTTACGAAATGCCACGAGAGCGAATGAATTTTCCTTTTACAAAATGCCACGAGAGCGAATGAATTTTCCTTTTACAAAATGCCACCATAACACTGATTTTACTATTTTATTTGTTCAAAGAATCATCTGGTGTTCAAAGACTCATCACATGTTAACATTTTCGAATTACATGACTGGCTCAATGCTTTGACTGATAAGCATTTACTACATAAATTATCGGAGTATGACATATTGACAGAAGAAAAAAAATACCTTTGCAAAAAATGCAAAGCACCACTAAGCTCGACTGCAGACGACTCTCGGATCGACAAGTACAAACATTACTGCAAGAACTACGTTTCGTATCGCAAACAGAGGCGTGTGCGTTGTGGATGGTCCGTTTCGGTGAGAACCGGAACTTTCTTTGCAAGGAGTAAATTGCCTCTTAGCGTCATTCTCAAATTCATACACTTTTGGGTGTACAATACCCCGCTCAACGTTATTAAAATGAATTTGAACATCGCACAACGCAGTATGCGTTTGATTTCGCCAACTTCTGCCGAGAAGCAGTATTCGTGTACATCACGGACAACTCGAAGCCATTGGGTGGGCCAGGGATTCACGTTGAAATAGACGAGTCCAAGTTTGGCCGTCGCAAATATAAGAGACGCCATCCCGTCGAAGGGCAGTGGGTCTTTGGTGGATATGAACGGGGCTCTACACTGTTACCTATAATCGAAAAATGGATTTTGCCGGGCACAACCATACATTCAGATTGTTGGAAGGCATACGATTGCCTAGACGATGAGGGCTACAATCACCTCAAAATGAATCATTCTGTAGAATTCGTCAACCTCGAAAGTGGAGCGTGTACGAACCACATCGAAGCGTCATGGAGAGTTGCTAAAAAGCATTGTGACACAGGTGGTCGCAAAAAAGATTTCTTTGCTGACTACCTCGCTAAATACACGATTCTGAAGCGTTGCCGTCAGAATTGGTATGATCCGTTCTTCGAATTTCTTCGATTGGCTGGTCAGGTCTGTGACGCGACCAAAGACAATATCGACGAGGATCAAGACAATTGCGACGAAAACATCGACGATGAAGAAGACGACGGTTATGACGACGTTGATTTCTGTTAATTGCGATAAAAAACAAGCTAATAAAAAAGTGAGTAAAATTTGAGAAATTCTTGTTGTTTTGTTTTTGTTTTGTTTTGACCTCCCCGCGTCGATTACACCTTAAAAAAACACAAAAATTGAAAAAAAATTTTGGATGACCCTGGGCGCCCAGGGAGGGGCTTCCGCGCCCCAATTCTTGTTGTTTTGTCATCAGGAGACCTCCCTCTATCGATCCCACCTTCAAGCACCCCAATCCCAGCTGTTTCCGTATACTGCATTTTTGCCTCAGGGTCTAACGTAGAATGAAGGTCGAATTTTGACCGGATGTCCACATGTCCGGATGTCAGGAAGTCTAGATGTTCGGATGTCCACATGTCCGCATTTCCGATGAAACGAAAGCAATAGAAAGCATCTCTTTGCGTATAATTTGCCGTAAATTAAATAACAATTATTGACTCAAATGGAAATTGAGGAATATACAACCAATATGTTTGCAAATATAATGCAAATTTTTAATTTATTTTATTTATGCAATAAAATCGAGTTACATAAAAAAATACGGAAATAATGAAAATTCATGCTCTCATAACATCAAACGAAGCATTATCCAACAACAAGATAAATATTTAGTCGATCGCATAAATAATTACAATTCATTTTACGGCCAGCACTTTAACATTAATTTTTTATTCTATAAAATTTTATCACCTCCCATTGGAATCGTGTCGTTGCCATTATTTTCTCCCATTTTTTGTTTAAATTCTAAAACACTAACATAATATATAAATGCACTCAAGCACAATAAACTATTCTTTATTTTCAGGCTTTTTTTTAGCTGCATTTTGAAAAATTTTCACTATTTTTCAGTGGACGAAAAAAAGATGATAGCATTTTGTAACAAATGATATAATAGCCACACTTTTTTTGCTTCACAAATCATCTCTGCAATTCTGCACATGTGACCAATATAGTTTATAATTCATAGTTTACATGCTTGGGATTTTTGTAAGTGCATTTTTTAAACACACAGCTTTTGGTGAGAATTCCAGTCCTTCATTTATATTCACATGTCCACATTATTCTGTAAGCAGAAATGTTTATTTGCAATATAACGAAATAAGACGGCTTTTCCACGCAGCAGAAGACATTTTCTTATGCTGTGTGCATACGTAAGAATAGTACATTACATCGCAAGGAGCTGAAACGGTGCATTCAGACCCAGGTGGTGAAAAGGTCAGAGGCCGGAGCGAAGCAGAGCTCGAGGACCTTTCACCACCGTGGTCGAAATCAGCACCGGTTTAGCTCCAAGTGATGTATACTACTTTTTCATTACTCGAACCACGAAAATCGTAATTTTCACTTCCCAAATGGGAGTCGAAAATGAATAAATGCAGACCTCATTCATCCAAGAGATGCGAAAATATTTTCCGTTCTCTAAAGAGGGCCGAAAATATTTTCGATTCTTAAAAGAGAGCCGAAAGTAACTGATGTAAACAATATGATGATCAGCGATTTCGTTGTGTTGAAAATTTGAGTTTGGGAAGTGAAAAATTACGATTTCCGCGGTTCTCGTGATGAAATAGTTATTTGAATCACAAGAGATGAAAAAAATTCAACCCTGTGCGAGAGTTGCTGGTTGAATTTTTATACGTCATCCCTTGTGATTCACGTAACTTTTCATCACGACAACAACGGAAATCGTAATTTTTCACTTCCCAAACACAAATTTTTAACAATAACGAAACGGCTGATGCAATAATCATGTTGCTTGCATCAGTAACTTTCGGCTTTTTTAGAGAACCGAAAATTTTTTCGGTTCCCTTGGTTAAAAGAGGTCTGAATTATTTCATTTTCGACTCCCATTTGGGAAGTGAAAATTACGATTTCCGTTGCTGGAGTGATGAAAAATTACGTGAGTCATAAGGGATGACGTAGAAAAATTCAACCTCTCCCACAGGGTTGAATTTTTATACTTTCATCTCTTGTGATCCAAAAAACTATTTACGCAGATGGGCAAAATGCCAGATTTCGAACCAAACACTCAACTCTCAATCAAAGTTTTGGTGAAGGTCCACATATTGATGGCGAACTTTGTTACAGTTTTACTGAGAATCTCCAATACATTCAGCAATTATCGTTCTTTCATGCACTAGAATGATCCTTCCTCAAGTGCATGAAACTACTGGATCTTGAATCCGAAGTACGCTGCCTTCAAAAAGTTGCAACAAGTGGAAGACTGCATTTCCGGCTAGGAAGCGTGGGATCAAAAAATGATGCAAAACAATGTTAAAGCCAATAGCAAGTACTCCTTGGAAATATATTTTTCAATTTGACACCCGGCTGCGTACTTTATCATGGTTCGACGGCACAGAGTAGGCAGCCTGGTGCCAAAAATTGAAGAATATATCACTATGACGATTGGCGAATGATTCACAACGCATCAATTTTTATCTTGGCACCAGGCTGCCTTCTTGAGCTATGCTTGTTTAAATGTAGAAGGCAGCGGCAGCCCGATGCCAAGATGAACATTCGTGCGTTGTGAAGCATTCGTCAATGCCATCATAGCGATATTCTTCAATTTTTAACACCACACTGCCTTCTCTTTTATTGTTCAAGGTCACATAGAGGGCAGGCTGGTGTCAAATCAAAAAGTTTTTCGCAGTCCCCACACCCCCAAAAAAAAGTCCACAAACCCAAAAAACTCCATACAAAAACCTTTGGGACGCCCCCCTCCACCTCCAAATTATTTTTAAAAAAACTACATCGCAGCAGCTTTCAAACGAGCCCTCACTCATCAAAATTGGTTGAAAATTGGCTGAGATATCGAAAATGACATTTTTGTATGGGGAAATAATTTTTCTATTGTTCTCATCATTATAGAAACTTTTTTTCTGATCTGTCGGTTTCTATCTATCTATTGATAATTTTCGATCTCGAAAACTAGACAGCCGATCTTCCTGAAATTTTCAGGGATTGTCAGTCTCGGCCCCAAATGAAAAATTTCAAATGCCGCTTTGGAAAAGTGGTCAATTTTGAGGGTTTTTTAGGTAATGCTCGGAGTTTTCGAATTTTAGCTTCGGAGTGACAACAGCTCGAGAGTTGGTTTCTTCGGGAAAGTTATAGAGTTTGACCAGGAGAATTTTTTGGGATCATAAGAAAATGGCTGCCAGCTGTCATAGCGGCGCCATCTTGGATTTTCGTTTATGCTTTTTCGCTTTTCGAATTTTAGCTCCGTAATGACACTACTTAGAGAGACGGTTTCTTCTACAAAGTTATAGAGTTTCATCAGGAGAATTTTTTGGTATCATTAGAAAATGGCTGCCAGCTGTCATAGCGGCGTAATCTTGAATTTTCGTTTATGCTTTTTCGGTTTTCGAATGCTCCGGAATGACACTACTTAGAGAGACGGTTTCCTCTAGAAAGTTATAAAGTTTCATCAGGAGAATTTTTTGGTATCACTAAAAAATGGATGCCTACTGTCAAAGTGACGCCATCTTGGATTTTTTGCTAAATTCTGTATAAGAATAGCTAGACAGTTGGTTTCTTCAGGAAAGCTATATGAATCAGTGGGAAGAATTGGTGACACGAAGTGTTCCGAAGGTAGCCGAAGGTGACATGAAGTGTTCCGAAGGTATCCGAAGGTGACATGAAGTGTTCCGAAGGCAGCCGAAGGTGACACGGAGTGTTCCGAAGGAAGGCGAAGGTGACACAAAGTATTCCGGAGGTAGCCGAAGGTGATACAAAGTGTTCCGGTGGTAGCCGAAGGTGTTGGAGAACAATTTTTTTCGGAGAAAAATTTTTTTCGGAGAAAATTTTTTTCGGAGAAAAATTTTTTTTGAAGAAAAATTTTTTTCGGAGAA
>CM055406.1:104171650-104189983 GCA_029228625.1 Pseudolycoriella hygida
AACACAGGGTAACGTTGTCGTCAAGGAAATGTATGCGTATTTTCAGCGCAAGCGTCACCTCCACTGATATCATTAATTTTGGAAGTAGACATTAGGGACTGCGTCACACTTTACCTTTAAAAAGTTTTTTGTTGTGATTGGAATATAACTCGATACTCGATTACCTCTCAAATAGAAAAGGAATCAACAAAATCCGTTAAGGATTATCGAACTTATGTATACAAACACGTTGGGCCCTAGTAGAAACTCAGTTTTAGGGTCCTGACTGAGTCCAAGGGTTTCTAATCGAAAATTTTTCTTCCATGAAACGAGAGACAGTCCTAGACTTTTCGATCAAAAAAAATTTGAAATTCGGAAGATATTTACTCGAGTTATGTACAAAAAACATGTAAAGCGCTAGCAGAAACTCGTTTTTACTGCCCTAGCATATCCTAGGGCCCACTCTCAAAAAAGTTTCTTCTCCAAATTGTTGGGCTTTCATAGACCTGTCGATTAAAAAAAACAATTATGAAAATCGGAAAAGACTTACTCGAGTTATGCACAAAAAACACGTAGCATAGACTGGGTTTTAGTGCCCTAGCTAAGTCCAAGGACCTTAATTTAAAAACGTTTCTTCCATAAATTGTCAGTTATGCCAACAACAAATTTTGGAAATCGGATAAGATTTACTCGAGTTATGTACAAAAGACCAAAAACCACTTAAGCGGACCTAGCTCGGCGGCCTTTGGGCCGACAGTGCCCGGATTCAATCCAATAAAAGATATTTTGATTACCTTTCAAGGAAAAAAGGTTTTGAAAATCGGTTGAGTTTTACTCGGTGACGGACGGACGGACGGATTGAAATTGGGGTGGTCAACACGATAACTCGAATAAAACTAAACCGATTTTCAAAAACTTTTTTTCCCTGAAAGGTAGTCAGAAAATCTTTTTTTGGGATTGTATCTGGGCACTGTCGGCCCAAGGGCCAATGAACTAGGGCCGTTTAAGTGGTCTTTGGTCTTTTGTACATAACTCGAGTAAATCTTTTCACATTTTCAAAAACGTTTTTTTGCTTGAAAGGGCTGGGTATGGCCGACAATTTATGGATGAAATTTTTTTGATCTTAAGCCCTAGGACTTAGATAGGGTACTAAAAAGATTCTCTGCTAGGGCCAAATGTGTTTTTTGTACATAACTCGAGTAAATCTTTTCCAATTTTCAAAACTTTTTTTTATTCAAGAGATAAAACAATTCCCTACAATTTATTGAAGAAACTTTTTTGAATCGAAGCGCCTGGACTCAGCCAGGGCTCTAAAACTGAGTCTCTACAAGGGCCCTACGTGTTTTTTGTGCATAACTTGAGTAAATCTTTTCCGATTTTCAAAAAGGTTTTTTTCAAGCGAAAGTTCTGGGAATGCCCAACAATTTATGGAAAAAAATGATTTTACTTTGGGTCGCTGGACCTAGCTAGAGCCCTAAAGAAGCGGACCCACTAGGGCCCAACTTGTTTTTTGTACATAAATCGAGTAAATTTCATCCGATTTTCGTGATTATTTTTCTATTCATTAGGTTATGAAAGCCTTAAGAGCATCCAAGAAAAAATGTGGGCCCGGGCCGAGCCTAATGTTAGGGTGGATTGATCTAGGCAATTTATTTTGGAAAAATTCAAATACTTTGAAAGCAATAGGAGATAGAAGATCGGTGTCAGTGGCAAACTTTTTTGTCTATGGAAGTATGGGACAGAGGCCTTTCCTAAATGTTCTAGGTCGGTTCTAATATCGACGGTAGTACAAATAACATTTTTTGAAGATATGTCTGAAAAAAAGTTTTTACTTTTTATTATTTTGACGGTTGCTTGAGTATCTGGAGAGACTTTTACACCGTTTCTTCGGACGGATTTTTCAACATTGCCCTTTCGTCAATTTTCAATCCAATTTAAGGTCGACGTAATTTCTCACACACTTAACAGTTAAGGCAACATTTACTTTGATACGTTCGAATCTTTTCGCAAAATCTATTCTGTTTGCCACATCTATTCTGATACGTACGGGTCCCCTGTATATGTTTTTATTGCTGATTCGTCATCTAAGGACCATCCCCCTACTCCCGGATCGAAATTCGACTGGTTACAAACGTCGTGGTAAACGCAATAGATCCCTTTTCGAAGAAAAACACTGAATTTATGTAGCTTCATTTACTTTTTTGAAAGTGACAATTGTTTTAACAAAAGTTACTCTGGAAAAAATTGAAATCTCTTTTAAAGGCGAAAAGCCGCATTCCCGTTCCGAATGCAAGAATTCTTCTGCGCAAAAATACAACTTAAAAAATCATCAGAAGACCCACACAGGTGAGCAGTTGAGGTAATCGAAATTAAGTGAAGAAAAAATTAAAATCTCTTTTTCAGGCGAAAAATCTTACTCGTGTCTCCAATGTAAGAGATGTATCAAACCAAAAAGCCACTTTAAAAACGCATCAGGTGATACACACAGGTGAGCAGTAGGGTGGTCCAAAAAACAAAAATGCCGAAAACTGTGGGGCCACTGGCCAAAAATGATTCCAAATGGGTCACTGATGAAAAGTGTCTGCGGAGGTAACTGAGTCTAAAGAAAATCGTGAAAAATGCAGGTTTTACGAAAATTGCATGAAACTTCCATCAGATGAGGAGTCATGTTCAGACAAGTTTGATTTAATCTGTTCAGAATAGTCTAGAAAAAGGTTTTTTTACACTGAAAACTGAAAGTACAGAAAAATTATTCCGCTGGTGGGTCTGGCATTTGTGACGCAATTTTTTGAACTAAATTATAATAGACAATATGCAATCTCATCTCTGATAAATAGAAAGTGTAGGCTGTAACTAAGGTACAATCTACAAAGGATAAGCACATATGGGCCTACAAGAGGCCTACGAGCATGCATGGCTGCATTATCAGTAAGGCGCCCAGTTTAATAATAATGAACTTGGGCTACAGACCGACAGTCCTAGACTAGTCCTAAATATCAGATTACTTTTTGAACTAAAAAAACTTCTACCATCGCTGAAACAGCTAAAACGACATGCTTTTTTAAGGAAAAATTGAATATCCTTGCCCCCACTTTTCGGTTTCATTCGTCAGCCCTAAACTAGTCCTAAATTATAGATTCTCTTTTTACTCACATACATTTTTAGTTTCACTGGAACATGCAAAATTAAATGCTTTTTTCAATAAAAATCATGGGCGCAAGTCCCCATACGAACAAAACATTCGGAAAAATTTTTTTCGCAGACTTCGGAACCATATATACAGCTAAGTTTTGACTTCCCCCCCCCCCTTGTGACGTACCCCCCGGAAAATATTTTTCCTGGATTCTACGGAAAATTCTAGGGCGAAATGTCTTTTCACTCATTAAAATCGGTTCGATGGATCCGAAGATACGACCTTTAGAAAATGATCATTTCCTATACAAAAAGTGCTGTTTCATAGAAGCCAAAGTTAATGCAAACATCCTACGTTAGTTAGTTAGTTAGTTAGTTAGTGGGTTAGTTAGTGGGTTAGTTCCAGGGCCATTTGTATGAAAAACCGTGAAAAACCACTTTTTTGGCTCGTGCTCGAAAACGGCTCGATAACTTTTCTTGAAATGTTGCAGGGACCTTCGGGTGGGCATTCTACGTCACATGAGATTTTAAAAAAAGGGGGTACCGGCCTCGTTTGGGCGCCAGGGCTCTTAGAAGGCGCCATATAAAGCCCATATGTATGTGTTTGTGTGTGTAGTGTGTGTGATAGCACATTTTGTATGAGGCAATGATTGTGTGTTCGAGATAGAGGTTTGGTGTCAAAGGAAAAGTTGTTGAGTTGGGTGTGTAGTGTATCAGAGTGACCGCCAAAATGGCGGAAAATAGGCGGGGACCCAAAAAAAAATTTTTTTTGATATGTTGTAGAGGAAGTTGAGGGGATCATTTTCGCCAATGGAAGTAGTAGCCGCCACGCTTCGATTTGGCGGCGGCGGCGGCTCAAAAAAAAACTTTTGATAAGTTGTAGAGGAAGTTGAGGGGATCATTTTCGCCCAGGGAAGTAGTAGCCGCCGCTAAATATTGCAAAACATTACAATCACAACGAAAATCCTTTTTAAAAGGAAAACGTGACGCAAGTCCTCGTCTCTTCTTCCAAAACAACTGATATCACAACAAAAACCCTTTTTAAAAGGGAAACGTGACGCAAGTCCTCGTCCTTTCTTCCAAAGCAACTGATATCAATTTGGGTGACGCTTGCAGCTTCGGAACGCACAAAATTCTTTTGAAATATTTTCGCTTTTGATTAAAAAATTGCGTCACAAATGCCGGACCCGCCAATGTAATAATTTTTCTACGCTTTCAGCTTTCATACGCAGAAATTTGATTTACTCTACAAAAATACGCCATACATCCCATAAAGTCAAATTTTTGCTTTGTGAAAGCTGAAAGAGCAGAAAAACTATAACACTGGGGGGTCCGGCATTTGTGACGCATTTTTTTAATCAAAAGCGAAAATATTTCAAAAGAATGTGCGTTCCGAAGCTGCAAGCGTCACCCAAATTGACATCAGTTGTTTTGGAAGAAGGGACGAGGACTTGCATCACGTTTCCCTTTTAAAAAGGGTTTTTGTTGTGATTGAATATCTTTGTCCCTCGACCAGCCCTGAACTCGAGACCCTCCACTTGAGAAAATTGGTCAAAAATTAAATTTACGGCAGTCATTTGAGTGAAGCTACTTTTTCCTACTATTGTAAACTCACAACTCAAATATGGTCTCTTGGTATTCACCACACTTATGCCCTCTAATCACTAACCTCTACCATTCTATTTGTGGGCTCATGTATGTTCGTATAGCCATAAAATGTTGCAGACACAAGGTTTATATAGGAACAAACATTCACAAGACATCTGACTACGTAAAGGCACATTTGTAACGTAAAACAAATAACAAAATCGACTAAAGCTTTTAGGAGTTATGAATTTTAAATGGTCGGCATGCGAAAACTTCGTATTGTAAAGTATCTACAAATAATTTTCGACAAGTTGAAATAATGGTCCCATAATATTAAAAACAATTCTTATATTCGAAATGGTATGTAAATAAAGTTAAATGCTATGAAAACTGAATGAAAAATTAATTAAAATTCCATCGTTCGTTTTGTTGAGTTTAGTAAAGATTCGTTATTATCGAAGCGGACCACTCTATTGTAGTGGTATAAGTCGACAATGACGGAACGATGGAACGATATGAAAAAGTGTTAATGAATTGCAAATTTTACGAGAAACTCTTTAGAAACTGAATCAATGAAATTTAACGAAAATGCGGCTACTTCAATAATGGTTTCATTCTCATTTCGAAATGAGTTCAAATGAATTGTCGTTGCAATCATAAGAGCCTCATGGACCTGTACAATTTTGACGTTAAATAATTTTTGCATTAGGCGGTGATGCTCAGTTTCAAACTTTTTTAATGGGCGATTCCGTCTTTGTTCAAACACTTTTGAAAACAACCGCCCATTGACAAATTATAAAGTTACAACCGGTTAATGCAAATATTATGATTTTTAGGTGGCACGAAAGCACTCGTTGTACAATGCTAGTAGGGCTAGTAGTAAGCAATATCTGTGCATAAGAGCTCATATTGCCGGCATAAAAATACGCATGCTCTGGCTACATATACGTGTGTTAGTAATTGCAACAACGATTCAAAAGTATATGTAAAGCGGAAATGTCCACGGTAACTCAATTGGTAAGAGTATCACCCCGGCAAAGAGAAGGTTCTGTGTTCAGGTCCCAGTCGTGGCAAATTTTTCCTTTCATATTTAGTTTAGAGATGTGGGGGCCGACCTTTTTTCGGAACCCGACCCGACCCGAACCCGACGAGATCAAATTTCTCGAAACCCGAAGTCCGCATCCCGAAAATCTTCGAAACCCGACCCGAACCCGACCCGATCAGAACTTTTAAAACCGGCAACCTGAAATTTTTCGAAACCCGACCCGACCCGATCAATATTTTTGAAACCCGAACATTTTCGTAACCCGACGCGGACGAATGCTTTCAGATGTTTTTCGTAGTATCGGTAAAATGCCTCTGCATTCTTTACGGGCTTTAAAAAAATCTTGTAAGAAGTTTGTACACTTTATGAATTTTTACTCAACTATCCACGTGAACGAATGTTTTATAGTGATTCCTATTTGATATTTTTCTTCTAGACTTATCGGTTTTTAAATCTCGTTTAATAAGAATCCGAGGTTGGAATCTGAGTCAGAAATTTAACCCTGGTGATGACAACCGAAACCGTGGTCGGAATTCAAAATTATAGAGCATTTTATTTTTGACTCAACCTAAGTTTTTCCGGAAAACTCTATTGACGTTAAAGCCTGAGAATCTCAATCGATTTTCAGCTATATATTTTTGTTTTTTCTTTGTTAGTTTTGCGAGGCTGGTATCTTAAAAAGTAATTTCCGCGCTTTATTCGCATATAAGCGAAAAGGATTCACCGACTTCGAAAAACTCAGTTCCCACAACTTTTTCGCTCATACCTTCGGAAGTTTTTTGCGATTTTGCCCATTTTCAATCCCAACTTTCCTTTTTCGATTACCTTCCATTGAAACAAAATTGAAAATTTTCTCCTTATCAATTCGACTTCCTTGCTTCTGACGATTAGAAAAAAATTTGATTTGCGTCGTATTTTCAAAAAATTTACCAGTGAGTATTTGTAAGAAATCAGAATCTGTACTGAACTTTTTCGGGCCGGGTTTTGTTAGTTGAAGTCATCAAACCCGATCCGACCCGAAAAAAAGAAAACGAATACCCGACCCGACCCGACCCGATAAAAAACGAAAACAAAAAAACCCGACCCGTCGATTTGATTCGGGTTCGGGTCGGGTCGGGTTTTCTTCGAGTTTCGGGCGGCCCGCACAACTCTAATTTAGTTTCAGAATTATGGAAGTGGAGGTCGAACAAGAATTTTCGAGGGTGAAACATTATCGCAAATATCTCAGCAAGCATAGTACGGAAATTGTTCATTTCACAGAACTGGGAAAATTTTTTTGGTGGAAATCGAGTCAGTGGTCTGGGCACTGGGATCAATGGAATGGACGAAATTGCTTTTCTTAGCCATATCGTTTCACTCAATTATGCAAAATGGGGATTTACTGTCGAAGGCAAAGTTGTAGAGAATGAAATTTTGGGGAACACGTGTTTCAGGGTTTTGGGGAAAAAAGGTTTAATCCTGCGATATTACCACTTCTATTATTGGGAAAGATGACTCATATCTCTAACTATGACAGTTAGAAAGTTGCTTCCAAAGGCAAAGTTGGTGAGAATAACATTTTAGAGAAAGTGGTTTCAGGATTTTTCGGGAGAAACTACGTTGGTTCTATTTCGACCAACGAAATCAGATGTCATCAGACGTACTTCGGTAGGGTCTTTGACATTACTTTGGGTGTGGATCTTATTGCTTGCTCATTTTTATTTAGATGAGTTCGAGTCTTTTTTCCACATCTATTCTGTTTGCCAAATCTATTCTCGTACGTACGGGTTTTTGTTTATAGTTTTTTTAATTAAAATTAAATCAAATAAACTAACGCGAAATATGTTTCGATCATACTCGATCATCATCAACAAAAAACACATAATTTTCCCTCTGATTTATTGTTTTCAAAAATTGAAAGGCTGTAACACAATCGGTTCCGGATCGGTGGTCATAAGTTTTGTCCTATTTTTGTGCATGTCTGAATTTATTGGACCCGTACGAAGTACAAAGGTCCTATACGTTTACTACAAACAATTTTATTGTAACATGGGATATATCGAGGTGGGAGGGGGGGATGCATCTATTATCGTCTAGAGATGACGAATCAGCAATAAAAAAAATGTCCGTCTGTCCGTCTGTCTGTCCGTCCGTCTCCACTTTTTTCTCCAAACGGCTCAACCGATCAGCCTAAACTTTTTTCCCTGAAATGTACATGCCTCCAATGATTCAAGTTCGAAGATGAGCAAAATCGATAAAGTGGTTCCGAAGATATGGTCGAGGAAGTGACCAAAAACATGGTTTTTCGAAGGTCGGTGAAACTTTTTCGCAAATGTCTCAGCAAGTATAGCACGGAAATTCCTCATTTTGGTGTCAAATGAAAGCATTTGATGTCACAAAACTGGGGAAAAAATTGTGGGAATCGGTACAGGGGTCTGGGCACTGGGACCAATGGAATGGACGAAATTGAGATTCTTGGCCATATACGAAAACAGTTTTTCGTCTATATTTCTTTAACTATGCAATATGAAGATTTACTGTTCAAGGCAAAGTTGTAGAGAATTAAATTTAAGCGAACAGGTGTTTCAGGGTTTTGGTGAAATATGGCCCAATCCTGGTATATGGCTACTTCCATAATTGGGCAGGATGACCCGGATCTCCAGAACTGTGAGAGTTAGAAAGTTAGTTCCAAAGACGAAGTTGTAGAGAATTAAATATAAGCGAAAACGTGTTTCAGGGTTTTTGGGAAATATGGCCAATTCCATGCAAAAGTGGAAAATGTGTTACGTGCAAACGCTCTACCGGGCAAAATGTTTCGATATTAGAATTCCTTTGTATGGAGAAGTTGAAGATTGAACATTTGTAGAAACGTCTTTCATATAACACATAACACAAGCCTCGGATGTGCTTTGTTTAGCAAGAAAACAACGTTTGCACATAACCTACTAATGGTATTGCCCATATGGCCACTTCCATAATTGGGCAGGATGACCCTGATCTCCAGAACTGTGTAACTTAGAAAGTTGGTCCCAAAGGCAAAATTGTTGAGAATTATATTTAAGCAACACGTGTTTCAGGGTTTTGGTGAAATATGGCCCAATCCTGGTATATGGCCACTTCCATAATTGGGCAGGATGACCCAGATCTCCAGAACTATGAGAGGTAGAAAGTTGCTTCCAAGGACAAAGTTGTAGACAATAAAATTTTAGATAATACGTGTTTCTGGGTTTTAGGGAAAAACGACTTAGTACTTAATCTTAAATGGGGACCTCACATTACCAAATTATGTAAAAAGCTAGCCTCTGTCAGTGGAGTGCTCAACAAGATCAAGAGAATTCTTCCAAAATTTGTTCTCCTGAAGATATACTTCGCCCTTGCACACTCCCATCTAGTATACCTTACAGGCATTTGGGGTCACGCAAGTAAGAAGTGTATTGGACAGCTACAAACATTGCAAAAGAGGTGCTTGAAACATGTATGCAAGCTACCACAGCGCCACTCAACAATTGATTTGTTTAAAAAAATCGGTGTCCTAGTGTCCTAAACATAGGCAGTCTCTACAAACTGAGCGTATGTAGTTTCATGCATAACTCGATACGGAAACAAGCATATAGTACAACAATTTTCACAGAAACCTCACACAGATATAGAACAAGAAATCGTAAACGTTTCTATAGAGCTCCAACACGCACGAAGATAGGAGAAGGGGCTCTAACCATTGCTGGAAGTGTATTGTACAACTCTCTCCCAGAGAGTGTCACAAACTCCAACACATACTCGTTTAAAAAAAGCTCAAGGAATGGTTATCGAAGCAACAATACCCAGGATAAATATGACTCCTCCAAATAGCTCCGAAAAAAATCGATTCATGATCTACAGATCCTTAATGAGGGGAATTATATACACTCAGCTTAGAAGCTGAATTGTGAATATGGAAACCATATCGGACACACTCGCCCTGAGTACCATTGCCCTCAACTTTGGAACAGCAAAAGCAAAACAAAACAAAACAAGACAAGACTCAAAATTTCATAGAAGACCGTTTTCCAAAAACTGTGAAACTCACCGAGGCCTGGAGCAAAGAAGTTGTGAACTAAGAAAGCCACTTGACGGACTCTCTTGACACCGAAACACTTCGGATGCGTCCAGCACATGAAAAAGTATTTTCTCGGGACTATTTTGAACGGAATAAACCAAAGTTGCCCTAACACCACTCCTCATCTTTGACAAGTTTCATGCACTTTTCCTAAAACCCACGTTTTACGCGGTTTCCACGTTTTTTTGACTATTTTACTCTGGGGAACCCTCAGGACGGCTTTAGATTCAGATGGCTCCATATACACTTTTTATCAGTGACACATTTAGAAACAAGTTAATTTTCCCATACATTTTTGGACCACCCTAGTGGGGAGGTGCGAGTAGGAGGTTGATTGAGAATCTCGAAAGGAAGCAGATCCTTGTGAAAGCTACCTACCTTCGTTATGATTTGGAAATGTTGGATGCTACGTAATGCGATCTCTCGCGTTCTATTGTACTGATTTCATCTGATCGACTGCTTTTACTTTATACTTTTGTATTGAAAAATGATTTTCAATCTCACAATTTCTAATGAATTTTTGATTTACCAACAGATTTTGCAAATCTGATTTTTAGACCCGTCTTATGCGTTTACCACGATGTTTGTAACCACCCCAATTTCGACCGGGGAGTAAGGGGAGAGCATCGATCATGGTCCTTGGATGACCATGAGTAAAACTCAACCGATTTTCAAAAACTTTCTTTTCCCTGAAAGGTAATCGAAATATCTTTTATGGGATTGAATCTGGGCTCTGTCGTCCTCAGGGCCGCTGAGCTATGGTCAATTAAGTGGTTTTTGGTCTTTTGTACATAATAATAATCCGCCGTTACAACCCGTCCGGGTCAGAGGCTAGATAATTTTATTTACTAGTTTCGCAATTTTTAGTGAGCTTTTTTGCTCACACGGATTCTCTTGGAGATCCTTTCGTTACTAACATTTTTACTGTGTCAGTGGTAAATTGCACACAAACCTAGTGCCATCTATGATGTGCTAGGGCGGAAACTAGTAGGGCTTAGAATGCCGGTTTGCCCCATCAATGTGTTTTACCGGCAGGCATTTTTTGGACCACATGCTTAACGTGAATTCCGAACCACGCCTAATGGTAGCTAGCATTTTACCAATCCTAGTGGTGCTAATTATATCTTCGTCCAAAGTCAGACTCAGGTATTTGTACACAGAATTCATCAAATATGGGTGACGTCATATTTGTCATTCTTCTATGTACGATTCGTTGCGGCACCAAATTCACAACTACCTAAATTATGAAGCCTGGGTGTGCCTTGGAACGTTACTTTCATGCTATTGAAGAAAAATCCTATACAGAATTTGTCCCCACCAAGATTGAACTCGGATATTCTTGGTGGAGGTCCAGTACGTTACCACTGAGCTAACCCGTTCCTTGGTCTTTTGTAAAATTTGAGTCCTTCGACTTAGCTAGGGCACTAAAACTGAGTCTATGCTAGGGCCAACGTGTTTTTCGCACATAACTCGAGTAAATCTTTTCCGATTTTCAATTTTTTTTGATCGAAAGGTCTAGCACTGTCTCCCGTTTTATGTAAGAAAATTTTTTGATTACAAACCCCTGGACTCAGTCAGGACTCTAAAACTGAGAGTGTACTACGGCCAACGTGTTCGCTTACATAAGTTGGATAAATCCTAACTGATTTTGTTGATTTTTTTTCTATTTGAGAGGTAATCGAGTACCGAATTATATTCAAAAACAAATTTGGACCCGGTGCCTGTGTTTAGGGCTGAAGTGGGCCTCAGGTCTGTCCTAGGGTCGGCCCTAATCAAAACATTTTTATTTGATATGTTGTCTATGGAAGTATGTGTCCGAGGCATATTCTTATGGCCCCAGGTCGGTCCTAGACAAAAAATGGTTTTTCGCTATGTTGTAGAGAAAGTGAAGGGAAATATTTTTGTCCATGTAAGTATTTGTCCGAGGCTTCTCCTGAGGACCCTAGGTCGGCCCTTCACAAAAAAATTCTTTTTTGCTATGTTGTAGACAAAATTGAGATGAACATTTTTGTCTGTTTAGGGGTCATTTTTGTACTTTTGGAAGGCCTTTTTTACGCCGTTTCTTCGGACGGTTTTTTAAATATTGCCCTCTCGGCAATTTCCAATACAATTTAATGCGGACGTAGTTTCATACACAGTTAAGGCAATATTTATTTAGATACGTTCGAGTCTTTTCGTATCATGAACTCTGTTTGCCACATCTATTCTGATACGGGTCCCTTCATATGTTTTGGATATTTTTTGTCCCTTTGAATTATTCGCATATTGGGACTTAAATGATGTATCAATTGATGTTTTTTTTTTCTCTTTCCCTATGTCAATCCAGTAATTCTAAAGAAATCAAGGGAACATAATTAATAAATACATTTGAAATTTGAATCAACTTTCCCATGCATCTAAATGGTTCGGGTTTTTCACTTGTTTTTTCAACTTCAATTCTAACTCTTCGAGATTAACCTATATGTACTTCAGAACAGACCTGCACGTTATTTCGTAAATTCCTTACTTCTTTAAGATGTCCATTTTTCAAGGTACATGTCGCTGGCACCACCACCATAGCGAACTGTAGCGAATTAAAGCTATTTAAATTGGGCTAGTTTTGGGCTGGATAATGCACATAACTATAAGATTTGGGCTGCCATAGAACTCCAGCCCAAAATGATTTTAGTGGTCAAATATGTCGTTTTGAGGTTTTCGTATGAAATCAATGCTTTCTTTGCTCGGCATATAGCTCAAAATTTTGGGCTGGTTTTGGGCTGACGATTGGAACCAACTTCGAGTTTTGGGCTGATGTCAAACCGAAGTTATTCAACTTTTAAGCAAAAAACCATGTCGTTTTCACTATTTCAATATTGATACCGGCCCCAACTTTTGAACTGTTTTCGTGATGTTGACCATATGACTCGTATATAAGTTAAAAATCATTCAATGTAGAATTTCTTTATTCACATAAAACGGAATATTATGACTCTTAGAATCGGAATTTCCACGATTAAAAAATGAAAATCATAAAAGGGGGGTGGGGGGGGTTCGAGTGATTGTTACAGTGTGTGACAACGACGGGGGGGGGGGTAAGTGGCCAAAAATGTGTTACGTAATTTAGGGACAGCCCCTTTGTTATTTTGTCAAGTTGGACATTTTCCTTTTACAAAATATATTTTTATTTCTTATTCCTTATTTACCCGCTTTGAAGAGTATACCAAAACATATTTTCCTTGTACAAAAACATATTTTCCTTGTACATAGTGTTCTGTCGGGGCGCAGTAAAAATGTCGTAACTTGACAAAAAAATATTTTCTATTTTTAGCTTGACATTTTAGTTTAAGTTTATTGGCTAGTGGTGTGGCATAGTGTGACAGACAGTCCATACAATTTTTTTGTACTTGCATACATTTTAGTGTGACAGCGGAGTTCGGAAAACTGACATTTTAGCGCGATATACTTTATGAACGGCCCCGTAGTCAAAACAAACTGTTTCTGTCGTTTTTGACATCATTTAAGGGGGCGTTGCCTCACTTGCCCTTACTAGCCTGAGTGACCTTTTTTCATACTACATTAAACGGAAATCGAATAGAAACGTCCACTGACAGTCAAATATTTTCTCGGAATTCAGTTGTTCTAAAAACACAGAAAAATAATTTCATTTATTCAGTTTACTTCTCGTCTTTCAAGTCGTTCCGATTAGTCAGCAGGCCTTTCCTTCATGACGTCGTATAATTACTTAAACAGATGAATTATTATACTAGGAAAATTTCCTAGCAGCAAGGCTGCAAAGTTGAACAAATCAAATAAAGAAATCATTAAAGAAAATTTATGTTAAGTTGAAAACATAATTTATGAATTAAAAGAAAATTATATGAGAAATAAGAAGAAGCACCCGTACGATCCTACATATTATTTCCAACGGTTGATCTCGGTTGCCTCACATAAAAAATTGTAGGACTCAAAAACCTCCAAAAATATTTTTTTGAGTGAAAATTTCCCGAGTTAAAATTCAAAAATGTGATTTTCCGCCATTTTTTAAATTTAAAACGCTCGTAGCGACATGTTTTACCTACCAAACGACACCTCTCTTGTTAAACTAGATCAACAAGACTAGAACGATTTTTGCATACGCATTTCCTAAGTCCTAATGATGAAGTCCTAGTTAGGTGAAGTATTTATTTTCTAAATTTTTCCTGAGAAAAATAATTATGCGAAAATTGTTCTACAAAATTCATTTGTTGCTCAAATTTACCGGGATATGTGCCGTATGAGAGGTAATATGAAACAAATTTTCTTGACTATCACATCCGAAAGTCTCGCATTACACGCATGCTTACCCCCCGCGAAAATGGTTCATTACATGTAGGGTCTTTTGGAATATTAGAAACACAAATAACCCGTGGCGAAAGTTACTTACTAACATTGGATGCTTGGAAATCATTCATTAATTCGGAATCAACTTTGTGAACTCGCCAACTAACTCGTGTGTTTTTATGCAGCTCGCTTTGGAAACTGTTATTTTGACTCGTGCAGTTGCATACCTCGCCTTTGGCTTAGATTTGCAAACTCTACACTCGTCAAAACAGTCTCCAAAGCTTGTTGCTGAAAAACACACTTGTGAGTTTTCCTCGTATTACAAAATTGATCCCTTATGTAGTGAATGATTTCCACCGCATCCACTGTAATATACTATTTTTTACATAACATGCGAAACGATGTCACTTGGAACGTTTAAAATTTGAAAAATGGAGGAAAAATCAAATTTTTGAATGTTAACTTTGATCGAGTCTCAACTCAAAAAATTAAAAAACAATTTTTTGGGTGTTCTGGACTCCTACAATTTTTTGCGTGGAGTAACGAGATCAATCTGTGGCGCCTTCTTTTCTTCTTGTCAAAAACTTACCATGAGATCCTAAAATATAATCTCACCAACTCTGTGATCAAAATTCTGAGTGCTACAAACATTAAAGACCTAAGAGCTTCGTATGGGTGTAAAGAGAAAACTGAAGTGTAAGTTGAAAATTGGTTAACAACATTTTTATCCCAAGCACTCATATCAAAAAAACAAAAGGAAAAAAGTATTATTTGTTCATCGTAATGTAGAACAATTAACGTTGATGTGGTTTCAGTATTTAAACTTTTGAGACCCGTACGTAGTACAAAATGGGTGACATAGGTTCATTACGGGATTTGCAATATGATGGATGAGATCCATCGAACGTGGGTTAGAAATATCAAAAATAAAAGTGAAAATGTGTGTCCGTGCGCCGCCAAACTTTTTTGCATTCCATCAATTGTCCTAAACTCTTTTCCCCTGAAAGGTACACGCACGCCCTAGTCTAAATTCAAAGATGAGCAAAATCGATGAAGCTGTTCCGGAGACATGTACGAAGGATTTGGAAGAATAGTGAAGCGTTTTCGAATATCTTTCCGAAAACTAATTTTTTTTTATGATTTAGCTGAATTTGAGAAGGCCTTGGAACTATGCGTCTGAGAGGTCATGTCAAGGCCTTCATCATCATCGTCAAATTTCAATTATAAAGAATTAGTTTACGTGCGGGTCGTAGCTGATGTTTTTTATTATATTTTGCTCGTTTGTATATTATAAGAGACCATAACTCTGCTGAAACAAAAGTTACAAAAGCCTTTTGCTAATGAGCTTTCTCGTCGTTCATTTCTTTTTTTATCTTTCCATTAACCAAGAATTTTTAATGTGAATATAACGATGCAATAAAGAACTTATTGTGCACGTTAAACATAAACTGCGATTTTGTTATATTTTTTATGGAAAACAAGAGGGAATATATATATAGTTTTCCACTTTTGTATTTTAAAACGGAAATTGTTTTAATATAAACAGACGATGAAGCCACATATTACTTGATTTGAATTCGAATTATTTTTTGCTGATGAAATCAACGACATTTTCAAGTCACGACAAGATTGAAGCCTGTAAACGTATCTTAAATTATTGATACAACTCTGGCACAGTCATTGACCAGTGGAATTATATTTAATGTCATTGACATGACGCTCAGACATGAACACATCTAGAACCAGGGTCTATTCTTTTTCGAAATTTTTCCAAATTTTCCAAATCTTGCAAAACGTGTGCTATTTCAAAATATTGAAAGAATTTTGCAAAATTTCACAAGTTTTCCAAGATTTGTAAACTTTTGGAAAAAACGGCTGGCTCGAGTGTGGAAAATTTTCGGCGGTGGCGGCTGAATTCTGTTAGCCGAAAAAAAATCTTGAGCGGCGGCTCAGCCTTGCGTCAACTGGCGGCGGCTGAAGGCAAAAATTTATTCGAAAGTAATTAAAAATTTTAATTTTAATTCATTACTGATAATAAGTTCGTACTATGCAAATCGATTTTTCCTATTTACCGCATTCGTATGTCTTGCTTAAAGGTGTGCACTGATCGAAAAAATTTGGCGGCGGTTAGCCGAGTGAGATGATATTGGCGGCGGCGCGCCAAAAAAGAATTTTCTCGGCGGCGTCGCTAGCCGTGGCGCGCCGATGTATTTTACTGAAAAGACTGTTTTTATAAAATTTAGCTTTTCATTTAAACGCATGAATTACAAAAAAAATTTTTTTATTCGAACGAAAGTGATTAAAGGGACCCGTACACATTACAATAGAAGTGACAAAGAGAACAGATGTTACAAAAACACTTCAACTAAATCTAAATAAATATTGCCTTACAGGGCCTATTATGTTGAATTAATTCACAAAAATTCACAAAATTCGCAAAAATTCACAAAAAATTCACAAATTCACTGCTTTGCGGTATAACTCGTTTCTTCTAAATGTTTTTTAATGTATTTTCGAATCTTTTGGATGTTTAATTTTTGTGCTAGGCCTTTAAAGAATAGTTTCAAACTGATTTAGGCAAGGTATATCATTCATAAAAAATTTTACGATGTCAAGCGAAAATCGTCTTCTTGAAACTTTCCCCTCCTTGAGCTAAGATCCCCTTCTCGGTGTGTTTCGTCACATAATGAAACAACGATTGTAAATCACGCCAAGGGGGTGTCTCCCGAATGATCTTATGATGATCATAAAATATTTTACTCTTGTCGAGGATCTAGTAACGTAGTAACGCATTTCTCGTTTGACGATTTTACATTTTTTTCTATGTTGTAACAAAATATGGCTTTCGAACCTAACCCCCCCCCCCCTTCCCCGCGAAAAAATCCGGATGATACAAAATCCGAATGACTCAAAGTTCGGATATCTCAGATATAAATACAGATGGTTAAAAGTTATATTAAACAAAATTTTGTTAGAGTAGTTGCACCTGACTTATGACAAACAAAATATTGTTCCTTGGAAAAGCAGCGCCCGCCGCGCCGTAGGCCGTGAACCTAAGAGAAAAATAAAAAGGCGGGGTCGAGGGGCGGCAGCTCCCGCAATGTGTGGTCAAGAGGGAATATTTGCCATTGCGGGGTCGGAAGTGCAAAATCCCATAGACGTAAGGCCGACTTAATGGCGGAATCAAAGTTGCGAAGGGACAGATCCATCCATACAAAACGCATGACAGATATGTTAATGAAAAATAAATTGCTACAAAGTCCAGATGCTTCAAAATCCGAACGATTTTGAGGCATCCGAATTTTGTATCTTCCGGATTTTGTATCTTCCGGATTTTTTTGTCCAGATTTTGAGTGTTTGCGTTGGCCATGTTCGAAACCGTTTGATGAAAAACCACTATGAAAAAAGTTTCACAGGCCCTCGAAAAACCACGTTCTCAGACACTTCTTCGACCTTATCTCCCGAACTATTTTAACCGACTTGCAACACCAACTGAAAATATCGCGAGCGGAGGGGTGAAAATTTTTTGGGTTTATCATTATTATAGCCTATCTTTCTCGTGTCTCGTGAAATCAAATGTTTCGAGGTGGCTATATTTTTTACTTGTAATTTTGTACAGCGCCGGCCGTACAGAGCAAATCTGGGAGTCATAAAACGAACATAAATTCGTTATTAATGCTCAAATCAAGCAATTTGATTGAAAATATGATTATTTACGAAATTTATGTAAATTATTTATAAAATATTTCACTTTACTATAACACCGGGCGTAGGTAAACAATTATTGTACTATAAAAACATAACCAAAGACCCGTACGTATCAGAATAGATGTGACAAACAGAACAGATGTGGCAAAGTGACTCGAACGTACCTAAATACACAAATAAGCAAACAATCCAACGTTTTCTGTTCTTTTATAACTGTAAGAATTTCAAATATCCATAGAAATTACCCAAGGTAATGTCAAAGGCCCTACCGAAGTACGTCTCAGACCATTCAAATCTAGAAAAGCTTATATCCAAGGACTAAGTCGTTTTTCCCTAAAACCCAGAAACACGTGTTATCTAAAATTTTATTGTCTACAACTTTGTCTTGGAAGCAACTTTCTACCTCTCATAGTTCTGGAGATCTGGGTCATCCTGCCCAATGGCCATATACCAGGATTGGGCCATATCTCCCAAAACCCTGAAACATGTGTTCGCTTAAATTTCATTC
>CM055406.1:104190483-104210476 GCA_029228625.1 Pseudolycoriella hygida
AATTTAAGCGAACACGTGTTTCAGGGTTTTGGGGAAATATGGCCTAATCCCTGGATAACGTCACTTCCAGATTCCAGAAGGATGATTCATACCTCTAGAACTATGGCATCTAAAAAGTTGCTTACAAACTTACAAAAGTACTGATATCCGCAAAAAAACCTCTTACAGAGGAGGTGTGATGCAATTCTTTATGTCTGCTTACAAAAGCTGTGAAATCAGAAAAGTGTGACGCATTAATCATCAGAGGTAAAACTCTTTTCTTCCAGTTACAAAAGTTCTGAAATCAGAGGGGGGTGACGCATTAGGCTTCGATTCGCAAAGAAAATTTTTAAACAAAATTACGTTGAGTTCAAAAAATTGCGTCACAAATGCCAGACCCAACGATGAAACAATTTTTCTGTACTTTCAGTTTTTACGCTGCAAAAATTTGACTTTTATTTCTTATTACATCGTTTAGGGTAAATTTAAATTTTTGCGTGTAAAAACTGAAAGTTCTGAAAAATTATTCCGCTGGTGGGTCTGGCATTTGGCATTCGAGTGTTCTACTTTGGGCCCTAGGTCAGTGCTAAGGTCGGCCACAGCCAAAAAAATGGTTTTTGCTATGTTGTAGAGAAAATTAAGGAGAACATATTTCTCTATTTGTGCTCTATTTTGTGCTTTCAAAAAAAAATTTTACACCGTTTCTTCGGACGGGTTTTTCAATATTGCCCTATCTGCAATATCCAATACAATTTAATGTCAACGTAAGGCAATATTTACTTAAATACTGGAAGTCCATATCTTCCATTCGAAACCTTGAGGAACGATTTCCGTGCTAATTTCTCAGAGATAAAAGTGAGAAAGTTTCACCAACCTTCAAAAAACCCCGTTTTTGACCACTTTTTCGACCGTAACTTTGAAAGTTTTCGAACGATTTTGTCCACATTCAATACGGTAATCAACTTTTCGATTATCTTTCAGGAAAAAAATATTTTGAAAACCGGATAAGATTTTATGAAGAAAAAACACGTCGGGCCCTAGTAGTAAGGGTCGGAATGGGTCGACCTGGGTCGACCTGGGTCAAAACTCACTTGACCCAATTTTTTCAGTTCAGTTTCAGGTCATTGTGTTTACTGACCCAGACCCAACCTGAAAAAATTGGGTTTGACCTGAATGGATTCAGGTTGACCTGAATCAACCTGAAAAATGTAGTTCAATTTGAATGAAAATGAATGAAAATTGACGAGAATACTACCTAAGCGTACGGTCGTGTATCGACCAGTTTCATCGAATATATTTTGTTAGTGTGAGAGAACACGGAGTTTTATTCTTTTGCCCTACAAAAAAAAGTGTTGAACGACATATCGAAATAACTTCGTTTATATATTTTTAAAATTAAAGTCAAATAAATTCACGAAAAAATGTGAAACAAACATGATAAGATAATGTTTAATTCTTGTACCACGACTTGAGGCACATTATAGCCTGTATCGTGTCGTAATATAAACTACATATATTTGGTGTAACGACGTCTACGCCACCAGCAAAATCGCGTTCGACGCTAACGGAACTAGGTTGAATTGGCAAAATATCACGTGCCATTGAACTCATCAGAGGAAACTCGTTCCGCTTATTTTTCCAGTACTCGATGATATCAACATCCGGATCCGCCAACGGTAGATTTATGTAATATTTGATTTCAGTCGGTTCGTTGGATACTTTCGATCGCTTAAACATATGATTTCGAAAAGTGTCTTCATCGTCAGAAGTATCAGCGGCACGTTTCCGAGTCTTAGTATCGGTGGGTGGGGCATAGAACTCAGTGAAATAGTCTGAGACTTTCTTTGTTATATCTCGAACCGCATTTCTCGAGTAATGTTCTTTGAAATAAGTTAACTTCAACGCCGGGTTGAGGAATGTACAGATAAACAGCAACGTCGTCTCATTGATGAGTGACTCGTATTTTTTTAATTTTTGAATGCCAGCTTCCGCAGCTATGGAAAGAGCATCACTGTTCTCCTCCACATATTCCGTCAGTGAATTGATGAGCCAATTCAAAGTTGGTAAATACGATGAATTGACAGAATGGCGCTCCATACTCATCAGTTTTGTTGCACGATCGAACTTTACGAGAAGTTTTTGAACTTTGTCTAATTCATCCCATTCGCTTTGTGTAAAAGAAAAGTTACGCAAAGATTTCTCGTGGATACATAGAGCTGTCAGTGGAAGTTTTAATTCTTCAGCTCGCAAAATCATGTAATTCGTGGAGTTCCAACGTGTTGCCACGTCAATCACCGGAACCAAATACTTCATAGAGTATTTCTCACATAGCTTCTTCAATTTTTGACGCAGCTGGACAGATTTTCTGATTTTTCGCACCAGAACTCGTAGCTTTGAGATTACAGCACCATCTGCTAAGTCAACATCCGCCTCTTCTCCGAGATCGTCAACGATAATATCTAAGTCCAGATCAATATCTTCCAACTCCTGTAAATAAAGCTTATTTCAACCTCACCTCACATCAACTGCTCTGAATATACTTCTATATTCTACGGAGGCATACTATCTTATCATAAACTTTTTCGTTGACAGTTAGAAAAAGGAAAATAATGAGAGGCAGATTGTAATGTGGAATGTTCGACATTTCCACGGAAAAACAAAATGTGAATCTTTAACGTTTCACATGGATTTTTGTCAGTGTAGCGAGTTCGGGAAAATTTTGCGTGTATCGACTTTTGTATGTCACTTTTGTTGGAAGGAACGATGTATCAAAAATTGGAAAAAAGAAATAGCGGAATAAGGGTCAAATCTTCAAAATTTCAAGGGAAAAAGTTGAGTAAGCCTCGGAATACATTCTACTTCGCAAACCCAAAGTTACCTCGTCTTCCAGGTCCGCGTTGTCTTCTGTCGCAGGAATGTTGAGTGATTTCAAGATGTCCTGTGCTGCTAAATTAATGATGTGAGGCATGCAACGCACTTGATTTCTTTCTGGCGACAGCCCGTGTTCGATCAACCATTTGAATAAAGTGTCGTTATTCGATGCGTTGTCCAAAGTAATTGCCAAAATTTTCGAAAAAGGAAGTTTCAGACGCTCGACACATTTGATGAAAATTTGACTGTGTTTTTCACCGGAATGGTTTCCTTCGATATACGCGAAGTCAAGCAGTTTCGACTTGTAGTTCCAATCGTCATCTATCCAGTGCCCTCGAATGGCTAAAAACGGTATCCAATTTTTCGATGTCCAGCTATCCATCGTAATGGATATTTTGCCTGAAACTTTGGCGATCTCTTCCTTCAGTTCGTCAAATTTGGTCAAATATTCAGTCAGTTCATCTTTTTTGATAGTTTTGTCGGAATAAATGTGAGCGTCAGGATTTAACGTTCGAATCAGTTCAACAAACGCTTCCTCCTGTGGTGCTGTAAACGGTTGATCGCACGCCACAATCCACTTTAATAACGCCTTACGGAATTTCTCTTGCGAGAAAGTCTGAAAACCACGTCGATCGAATAACATTCTCAGAGGAACTTTTAAATGTGGAATACTTACGAAAGGCTCGTCATGCGGTAAATCAGACACAACCACTTCCGTATGACTTTTTCGCAAATGCCGTGCCAAATTTCCCGTTCCCCCATTGCTTTTTCCGGAGACTTTGTATTTTCTTCAAATTTTCAATTCAATTAGTATTTTCTTCGACGACGAAGAATTCAGAGGGATAACTACGTAGGGAAACTCTGACACAAATGTTTTTCGTCATCAAGTTAATTGTTAATAATATAAAGAAATTATACTATCGAGTACTGCGAATTTTGATTGGGAAAAATAAACAAAATGAACTAAATTCCCCGACGAAGTTTTCTCCTCATTTAAAACACATTCGTAGAAGCACACTAACTTTTTACAGCCATTGATTTGGCATTGAGCAAATCTCGTTCCAGAATCCTTTACAATTATTTTAAAATATTGCCAATATTTGCTCCGCTTTTTGGTGGCCTGGGGGTCATTTTCGTCCTCATTGTGATAATTATCAGAGTCACAATCATGGTCATCGTCTGTTTCCGAAATGTTTTCCTCCACATCGTTGTTGGATGCCAGTCCAGGTTCTTCATTTTCGTCAATTTGATCCATTTTTTCAGATTTTCTTTAACTAATTCACTTTCAAACTATTACAGAAAACGGCACGATGAACACTTGTTACTGCACATTGAATTTTTTTCAACAATTGACGCGACCGTTAAATAACGGATGAAGTAAATAGAAGAACAAGTGACAAGGCCTATTAATAGAGACTCGAAAAGTTTTATACCGCTAGGCTATGAACATCAATGACAATAAAAACATTTTGCAAACGTTTTCTTAGCGCACAAAAATAATCAATGCAGATTCATTTTCTAATGTAATACTGAGGTGATGCTTTTGGTAAAACGAAGTCACAATGCCCCAACTGTATAATGCTACAAAATCAATTGGGTACACGCAGATCGACTTTTTCACACATACTTACGGCCATGACGCAATTTTTCATTTCAAACAAAAGGACCATAATCGACAAAGCTTATCTTATTTATGAAGAGCTTCTATGTGTTACTAAGTCGATTGAAAATAATACAAATTACATGTGAAGTGATCCTGCAGGATATCTCAGTAACAGAGTTTGTGCCGCATACAATGTTGGTTAATCGAAAAGAAATATATTCTAACGAATTCTCGCTTTTTTCGCAACCCTAGGGGTACTAAAAAATGTTGAATTATGTTATCAAACCTATCGACGCAATTTTAATGTAATGACCTGTGGGTTTCAGTTCAGGTTTCAGGTCAACCTGATTCGGATTTTCAGGTTTCAGGTCAGGTTCAGGTCAGACCCAATAAGTCAAAACAGGTTTGGGTCAACATTGGGTCGTGACCTGACCTGAACCCACCACTTCGACCCAGACCCACTCCGACCCTTACCTAGTAGAGACTCGCTTTTAGGGCCTTGACTGAGTCCAAAAGCTCAAATCAAAAAAGTTTCTTCCATAAATTGTCAGGTATGTCTAGATCTTTCTAACAAAAAAATTCGAAAATCGGATTGGAAAAGATATACTCGAGCTATGTGCAAAAGAGTAAAAACAACTTAAATGGCCCTAGCTCGGCAGCCTGGTGTCAAAGTGACAATTATTTTCGCATAAAGTACTCGCTTTTGGCTCCAACATTACGTAACATCACTCTTTGACACCAGGCTCACTGGTCGAAATAACACACTACCAATTTGTACAACATTCTGTAGGCTGCGTACTTCAGATTCAAGATCGAGTATTTTCATGCACTAGTGCCTGAACGAACTATAATTTCTAGATGTTTTAGAGATTTTCCGAAAAACTAACAAAGTACGCCATCAATTTGTGAAATTCTGCAATAATAGAAATGAGTGTGCACGGTTTTGGCTCACCTCACCCCTTTACCATACGCAATTTTCCTCGCGCTTTTCACTTACCTTTCTCTTCCCTAACATGCGTGTGCACTATTTGAATGGCCCCTAAATGGCGTATGAAGCATTATGATGATGATGATTACCAGCTTGTGATTGTTCGACGTCATTTTTATTCGTAAAGAACAGCAACAAACTAAAATTTCGCAAAAAACCACAGCGTTGACATATGTGACGCGGACCCGTCCGAATCCCGAAATGTTGCTAGGAATATCGGAAAATTCTGTTGACGGCCTTGGAAATTGCCCAAAAGACAATATTGAAAAAACCGTGCGAATCAGCTGTGTAACCAAAAATTAAGTTACGGCTGACCCTAGGACATACCTGGGCTCTAAGTGGAGACATTGGACCCATATTTCCATAAAAATGTGCAACTACAAAATATCAAAGAAACAATTTTTAACGATCCCAAAAAGTATGAAGAAAACCGAATAGAATTTATCCGATTTACGTAGGGCCGTAGGGGACGCTCATTTAAAAAACGTGAGCTATGACCAATCGCTCAAACACAACAAATTTTCTTCCATAAATTGTTGACCTATCCAATAAAAAAGATATATCAAAATCGGACTTTAGTTGCATACTAAAGATCTAAGACCATTTGGGTGCCCCTTGGCCGAAAAATGCCCATCTTCAGTTCCAACATCATTTTCTCGAAAAAATTTTCAAAATCGGTCAAGATTTACTCGAGCTGTTGTATTGACGGATACACAGATAGATAGACAAAAAGTCACGAAAGCCAGAGAGATGGACGAACTGACAGAAGGACTCGCGGTCGATGTTATTTACTCGTCTTTTTCCTGAAAATTTTCCCTATGATTTCCCCTATGATCAACTCATCTAAATTCCACTGGTAACGAACATCACAATACATTGTTGCCAGTCACTTTATATATTTAAACCCGTGTGACAATACTGAATTGTGGACGTTATTTATGTGATGCCTAAGGCCCGTTTGCTTCGTACGGGTCTAAAAAAAGGAATGCACGTTGTGATATTTTGGAAAATACAAGAATTACATTCACTATGTATTTTCACTGTAGTCTCTTTTATATTTCGCTAGAGCGAAAATAAGCACAATAATATGTGAAGTTCACATTAAAATGAGTAAATATCTTCACTCAGTAGTGTAACAATGTTAGATTTATATGTTTTCTGCAATGTAAGCGAAGTTTTATTGTACACAACTTTGAACAATAAATCATCACTCTAAACATAATTGAATTATGAAAGTTGGACAAACAGATGTATGGTAACTAAATATTTTCTTAGCATTGTGGAAAGAGATCTCAATTTTATATTTGTCAAGCTTTTTTTCGTTGCTAAGAAAAAGTTTTACTTTTCTTGTTGTAAGTGGAATGAATGTTTGTACGCGACGAGAGTCGATTGAATTCTTGTGTTTGCTTTGACTGTCTTCGAATTACGAGATCAATGCAATTTTATCAATCCTGACAGTAGAGAATAGAGATTATTGAGTTCACCTCCTTTTGTGAATGGAGTTTTAGTGCACTCTCATAAGGGGTGACTAATGTAAGAATATTGTTTCACGTGACTCATATTTTTGAATTCTGGTTCATCTATTATTTGTGTCAGAGTCATCCTCTCACAGTGAGTACATAAACTGTAATTTTGAATAATTTGTTATTTACCTAGAATTCTGCTCTAAAAAGATATCGCAAATTTGACAGTTCAAATTTTGCAATGTACTCTTAACAGTACCATTCCATTCTTCCTTTCTAGTACAGAGTTCTGTTTCGTCGAAACACGAATTAGAAACGTTTAGAGTGGGATGGCAAAGTAGCCTCAACCTAAAAGTTTGACAGAATGAACTTTAACGCGTGCAGCTCATAGAAGAACAATTTCTGATTCTGGCTGATTTGCCACCCCACAGAAAAAAATAGGATCTGAAAATCCAAAGAACATGAACATTTAAGGCACCAGCGAAGTATTATGGGATTCATAAGGTGGTTTTATGTTATTTTCAGTATGTCAAGTTTGAGGAATACACCCCGAGTTAGTCTGACATTAGTCAACGTCTCCCCAGGTCTAGAACTCGAGACATTGTGGGCCGAGATTTTAGTCCTATCCGATAGGGTCTTTGCAGAAAAATTAAATTGCATTCGGTATCATAAAATGTATAAACGTCAAGGTTGGCAGCCAGCGCTCATGAAAAACTTGAGCGGTGCTCGCGCTCAATTATTTGAAATCAAGCGCCGCTAATGAGGGGAACTCCAATTCAAGTCAAGGAGAATCACAAAAAATGTCAAGAAAATATTTGTTCGGCTTAAATATTTTTGGTGTTTGTGATTTCATGACAAGTTTCATACGACATCACTATTGCTGCATAAGTCAGCTTAGGAAGAACTATGGCTGTATAAATCCATAGCAAAATTTTAGGATTTAGCTCAAACGGCTGACCCGAACGCTCTCCTGCAGTGCCATAGCGTTGAGGTAGCCTTTTGCAGTGCGAGAGAAATTGCAGTGAAAAATTTAGCTTTGAATCCAAAGGAACAACCAAGATATATCGCCGAGTTCGACAATTCGACTGATTAGCCAAAGAAACTAGGTGGAGAGAATCCATGCGAAGTCCTTTTCCTTGAGAATAGGACTAATCTGGTTTTATCTGGATTAACTGTCTGTTCCTGTAATCTGCACCAACTTTCGACCAGATTCATGGCGGACTGCATGAACTCCGATAACGTGGAAGTGAATGCTCCCACAATGAGAATGGTTAAGTCATCAGCGAACGCTTGAGAATAATAACCTGAGTCGTTCAACAACGTCAATATAGACTATGCTTTATTAGACAGTAGATTAAAGGCGGGAGAATTCCGAGGACATCCCTTACAAGTCAAGATACTTATTTTAACCTTGCCTAAGTATGAAACTACGCTCCTCGAGCGTAACATGGCTATTATCCAACCATAGACCGTCTCGCATATGCCATGTTCGCGACAAGCCTGGGCAATTGCACTAAAAATAACATTATTGAATGCGCCCTCAATGTCAATGAAAGCACCTAGGGCTCATGATCCAGAGATTTATTATTATCAAAAGAAATATATCGATATTTGATTATCAAAGCCATTATTTCAGCAAATATCGATATTTATCAAAATATCGATAATTATCAAAATATCAAAGTATCAAAATATCGGAAAGTTAAAAAAAAAGTGGAAAAACACGCTGTTTTAATGTCAGACTGAAGTTTTTTAGTTTTATTTTTGCTTGACGGCTCACATTTCTGAGCAAATTTCGTCTGGCGATGGTTTTCTGAATCCCTTGGGTATGTGGCCCGTCGAATGATAGCAGTCACAGATCGTGGCGTCATCGCGACAAAGAATGACCATTCTCATTCGTTCGGGAGTTTGTCACGATTTTGAAGCCGTGGCGTCATCACGGCAAGAAATGGCCGTTTTTTTGAAATTTATTTTTGTATGGTGGCTCGCATTTCTAACGAATTCCGTCTGGTGATGGTTTTCTGAGTCACTTGGGAATGTGGCCATCGAAAGATAGCAGTCGTACGTCATGGCGTCATCACGCCAAGAAAGTGCCAATTTTCTTTTTGTCTAACGCCACAACCATGACCACAAATTAGCATATCAGAAAAATCCGTGGCACGATAAGGGACTGAAAAGCACGTGAGCTCGGAAAATTAAAAAAAGTGGAAAAATGCGCTGTTTTAATGTCAGACTGTTAGACCTAAATCTTTCGCGGAAAATCTGTTGCTTATAAAAACTTAACAATTTTCAGCATTTGATGTTTCGATAATTTTCGATATTTTGATATTTAACGATATTTTGATAATTTTTGATATTTTGATAATTATCGATATTTCGATAATGATATTAAAATATCATTATCAAAAAGAAATATCGATAATCGATACTCGATATTTATCGATATTTGATAATCATAGTAAATATCAGACATGCCTACACGAAGGATCCCGTCTCTGAGGTACTGAGTCCACTTCATTTTTCTTTATTTATCAATGACCTACCTCAAAGAGAATATATATGGCAAACAGAATAGATTTACAAAAAGACTCGAACGTATCTAAAGATACAAATAAGCAAACAATCCAACGTTTTATGTTCTTTTATAACTCTAAGAGTTACAAAGATCCATAGAAATTACCCAAGGTAATGTCAAAGGCCCTACCGAAGTACGTCTCAGACCATTCAAATCTAGAAAATATTATATCCAAGGATTGGGCTATTTTCTCCTGAAACCCTGAAACACGTCTTCGCTTAAACTTAATTCTCTACAACTTCGCCTTCGGAAGCAACTTTCTAACTCTCATAGTTCGAGAGACAATTGGTCATGCTGCCCAATTATGGAAGTGGCCATATACCACGATTGGGCCATATTTTCCCAAAACCCTGAGACATGTGCTCGCTTAAACTTAATTCTCTACAACTTTGCATTTGACAGTAAATCTCCATATTGCATAGTTAAGGAAATATACACGAAAAACTGTTTTCGTATATGGCCAAGAAACTCAATTTCGTCCATTCCATTGGTCACAGTGCCCAGACCCCTGACCCGATTCCCACAAAAAATTTTTTCCAGTTTTGTGACATCAAATTTGACACCAAAATGACGAATTTCCGTGCTATACTTGCTGAGATATTTGCGAAAACGTTTCACATGTTTTTGGTCACCTTTTCGACCATATATCCGGAACCACTTGGCCGATTTTGCTCATCTTTAAACTTGAATCATGGAACATATGTACCTTTCAGGGAATGAAAAGTTTAGCGAGATCGGTGTAGCTGTTTAGAAAAAAAAAAACAATAGAACGGATGGACGGACATTTTTTTTATTGCTTATTTGTCGAGAGACGAATCTCTAGACGATATTAAATGCGTCTCCCTCACTCCCGCCTCGATTTACTCCATGCTACGAAAGTTCTCAAACGATTTTGCCCAAACTCAATTCCGTATTCAGTTTTTCGATTATCTTTCAGGGAAAAATGGTTTTGGAAATCGGATAAGATTTACCCGATTTATGTAGACAAAACGCGACTGACCCAAGTAGACACTCGGTTTTAGAGCCCTGGCTGAGTCCAAGGACTTAAAATCAAAAAATGTTCTTTCATAAATTGTCGGGCATGCCTAGACCTTTTGGAGAAAAAAAAATTATCAAAATCGAAAAAGATTTATGCGGCAGATGTACAACAGACCCCAAAAGCAACTTAAACGGCCCAGGTTCAGCGGTGTTATCGCGGTGATAGACGAACGGACGGATAAAATTTTTACTGTATTTTTTCTAATTTAAATCCCGAAACGAAAAGGTAACCAACTCCCGGATCGAAATTTGACTGGGTACAAACTTCGTGGCAAACGCATAAGACCCCTTTTCGAAGAATTTAGTTCTTCGTACGAGTCTTAAAATGTTCAAACAACAAACAATTACATTTCGATTTGTATAAATTTCCATTTCAAACTCGGCATAAACACCTTCGATAAATCATATCAATTTTATTTACACCAAAAAGAATTTGGAAAAATCTGTAAAAAACAAATCGCAAAAAAAAAAAACGGAAGAAAAATCTTGACTTTTATGAAGGGAGTTTACCGCTTCAATGATCACTTTGTTATATATCTCTGCCGCTGTTGCTCTGACTTTGATATTATTGGTTTTTATCACATCAGCACCCGGTAAGTTGTGTTTTATGTGTATGATACCTACTCTCGTAAGCTTCGCTTTATTTACTGGGATTGCAAAGTCTTTTCCGTCACAGTACCAAATAGTGATTGTAAAGTCTTTACGGTCACAGGTACCTCTCACCGTAAAGACTTTACAATCCCTACTACCTTTAATATTCATTAATGACTATATTGTTAATTGATCTAACAATATCGTTAAATTTACTAACAATATTGTCTCTTGAATTAACAATATCGTTTGTTGAACTAACATTGTAGTAACAATATTGATTGATTTCACACAATGGTTGCGTGTGTTTATACAAAATTGTCAGTGTTTTCAACTAACCGAACGCTAATGTGAATTTACCACATAATTTGCGAAATAAGTGAGTCAAATGCACTTGAGCGAATACATTCGGCTCGTATATATCCTCGTTTGAAAATCATATAACTCGTTCCGGCTTCGTCTCCACTCGTTTTAAGAACATTCAAACTCGGACTTAAACGCACACATTCAAACTCGTGCTATAATGACTCAATGACTCACTTACATGAATGTTTGAATGTCACTTCAATAATAATTTTCATCTAATATCATGGGCGCGCGGTAGCGATGCGCCGGTGACGCAAGCCCACACACGAACAAAAAATTAGGAAATTTTTTTTTCGTAGACTGTGGAACCATATGAAACTGGACAGTCTACTATGCTCGTCACACTTCATTGAATGATTGAGAGCATCGTATAAGGTATCCAGTTTCATATGAAAGGCCCTAAGTTTTGACTTCCCCCCTTGCGACGTACCCTCCGGAAAATATTTTTCCTAAATTCTACGGAATTTAAATTCTAAGGGGAAGTGACTTTTCATTCATTAAAACCGGTTCGGTGGATCCGAAGATATGACCTTCAAAAAACCGTCATTTTCCATACAAAATGTGCTATTTCATAGAAGCCAAAGTTAATGGAAAGATCCTACGTTAGTTAAGGTAAGTGCTGTAGTAGCTGAACACCTAAGGAAATTTTCAACTTTAAACGTCTGTAACTTTTTATGATGTCAATAAAAGTAATTGGTTTCTTTGACATATATTAAGTTTAGGGTATTCTTTGTCACAATAAAAACCTTTTTTAAAAGGGAAACGTGACGCAAGTCCTCGTCCCTTCTTCCAAAACAACTGATAGCAATTTGGGTGACGCTTGCAGCTTCGGAACGCACAAAATTCTTTTGAAGTATTTTCACTTTTGATTAAAAAAAGGCGCCACAAATGGCGGACCCCCCAGTGTTATAGTTTTTCTGTTCTTTCAGCTTTCACAATGCAAAAATTTGACTTTATGGTATGTATGGTGTATTTTTGTACAGGAAATCAAATTTTTGCGCATGAAAGCTGAAAGCGTAGAAAAATTATTACATCATTAGTTGGTTCAGGGCTTCCTTAAACTCTTTGTCCAGCTTAGTTGATGACAAGAGATATGCTGGCTTTAATATTGCTTCACTGTCCGTACATACAAACATTGTATGTCCTTCGCGTCACGCAAAATCATGCTCAGCGTTCCCATCTAATTCAGTTCCCGTTCCATTTGCCCTTCGAGTCATCAGTAAAATTCACGATTCCATCTGCGGGCATGTTGTTTTTCCAACCTTATCGTTATTCCGCTCTGCTGGTGAGTATGGTCTCGAAGTCCTTGACAAATTTGATCGCCGGCACCTGCCGGGCTCTGGGCATTCCAAAATGTGATCAGTCACAGCACAGTCTTCTATATACTGCTACTAACAGCGCCGGATGCCAATAGTATCTTTATAATACTGCGGCTAATAGCACCCAGTGCCAATAGTCTCTTCTATATACTGCAGCCAATTGCACCGGGTGCTAATATCCGATGTATTATAAAGAGACTATTGGCACCTAAGTTTTGAGACATTTCGTAAGTAGACAAACTTTCCTAGGTTTGTCAGCCACCTAGATTATGACATTTTGTTAAAGCGCAGATTTCCTAGGTTTGGTAGCCAACTTGATTTTGGGATATTTCGTAAAAGGTCAAGTTTTCCTAGAACATTTCGAGTGCCATTAGTCACAATATAATAAAGAGACTATTGGCACCCGGTGCCATTAGCTGCGGTGTATAGAAGAGACTGTAGTTGGCACCCGGTGCCATTAGCCGCAGTATATAGAAGAGACTAATGACACCCGGTGCCATTAGCCTTTTGATTAGCCAAATGGTTCTATAAATAACTCACAGCGTCCGTCCGACCGTCCGTCCGTCAGTAAAACTCAACCGATTTTCAATAACTTTTTCTTCCCTGAAAGGTAATCGAACTATCAAGGGCCGCCGAGCTAGGGCTGTTTAAGTGGTTTTTGGTCTTTTGTACATAACTCGAGTAAATCTTTTCCGATTTTCATAAAAAAATTTTTGTTTGGAAGACCTGGGCATGGCCGACATTTTGTGGAAGAAACGTTTTTGGACTTGAGTCCTCGGACGTAGCTCGTTTTTAGTGCCCTAGCTTTATCATAGAGCCCAGCCTCAAACAAGTTTCTTCTACAAATTGTTGGGCTTTCTTAGACCTGTCGATTGAAAAACCAATTATGAAAATCAGAAAATATTTACTCAAGTTATGTACTGCTTTTTCATCAGCAGTTTGAATGTACTGTGGATGTCCATTTTTGCTTTGCTCTTTCGCTGTATAAGCGGTACGTTTCCCGCCTTCAAAGAGTCTCTTCGCAGGTCATTTTGTTTGGGTTCTGTCAATTTCGTCTCTTTGCAAAATGCAGCAATTTTGAGTAAATTCACAATAGATGTGGCTAACAGAAAAGATGTGGCAAAGAGACTCCAACGTATCTAAACATACAAATAAGCAAACAATCGAACGTTTTATGCTCTTTTATAACTGTAAGAATTTCAAAGATCCATAGAAATTACCCAAGGTAATGTCAAAGGCCCTACCAAAGTACGTCTTAGACCAATCAAATCTAGAAAAGTATATATCGAAGGACTAAAAAAAATTTAATTCTCTACAAAATTGACTTTGACAGTAAATTTCCATATTGCGTAGTTAAGGAAATATAGACAAAAAACTGTTTTCGTAAATGGCCAAGAATCTCAATTTCGTCCATTTCATTGGTCCCAGTGCCCAGTGCCCAGACCCCTGACCCGATTCCCATTTTTTCCCAGTTTAGGGACATCAAATGCTTTCATTTGACACCAAAATGAGGAATTTCCGTGCTATACTTGCTGAGATATTTGCGAAAATTTCATGTCCGACCTCCACTTCTTCGACCATATCTCCGGAACCACTTGATCGATTTTGCTCATCTTCGAACTATGATCATGGGAGACATGTACCATTCAGGGAAAAAAAAGTTTAGGCTGATCGGTTCAGCCGTTTGGAAAAAAAAGTGGAGACGGACAGACGGACATTTTTTTCATTGCTGATTCGTCATCTCTAGACGATAATAGATGCATCCCCCCCTCCTCGATCTACCCCATGTTACAATAAAATTGTTTGTAGTAAACGTATAGGACCTTCGTACTTCGTACGAGTCCAAACAGAATAGATGTTGCAAAAAGATTCGAACGTATCTACGAAAATATCGTCTTAACTCTTAAGTGCATGAAATTAAGTCAACATTGGATCTTTGAAATTCTTACACTTATAAAAGAACAGAAAACGTTACATTGTTTGCTTATTTGTATATTTAAATGCGTTCGATTCTCTTTGCCACATCTATTCTGATACGTACGGGTCTTTGGTTATGTTTGCCACATCTATTCTTATGCGTACGGGTCTCTTGCATAAGCATATTGGTTGTTGGAGAAATTTCCGATTAGAAATTTTAACCGAATGTTTTACCGCTTTAGAACCTATTTTCGCACATGGACCTTATTTCTGAGGGTGTGCACATCTTGTAATGTGATGCAATTGCGATGTTAATGTGTGTGATGTTATGTGTTAGCGCGGAAAATTTGAAGTATGTCACCAAATGCTAATAAACAGAACGATCGATGCTCACGCTCTACACTAGGGTGGGTCGAATTATTTTTTTCATTTTTTTCCGGAAACGCTGGGGTCAGGCTGTACCCAGAATGGTCCAAGAAAAATTTCTACATACTTGGATTTTTTTAAAAATTCGATCTACTATTGCCGGGAAGCGGAAAACTGGTTTTTGGGCTTGATTTACGAATTGATCACATTTAGACACTAATTTCTATTTCAAATAATAATGAATATGAATGGATCTATCTGTGCCGAAGAACTGAGGACTAGTAGCTACTAGAACCGGCAAAAGAAAGGTTTCCGAAGAGACATTGTCTCCGAGCTACACACTGTTAAAGTTCCCGAAGGTCAATTTTCACACATATTTTTCGACTTTGACGTCATAAATCGGACTTAAAGGGGGGTTGTGGGAAATTTATCCTTATGTGCTTGGATAGTGGCTTTGATGGAGATTTTAAAACAAAGATGGTTTTGAAGTTTGATCATGAACTCATAAAGTTCGATGAATTTAGATAAATCTCCATTTTTAGTGTAAAAAGTAACAACTTCAAACTAAGCCATTTTTGTTCAACAAAATGCGTCACTGTGCATTGCATAGTGTTTTTTTGTATCGAATTGTGGGATGATAGCACGATATCTCAGTGTTGCTCTTTGTAGCCATCGCGATATTCGGGACCATCAATCTTTATTAATGCTTCCGTAACTAGCTATAACATTATATACACAATGTGGATCGTTTTGAACTTTTGATTTTTAATTCTCAATGCACATGGTTTTCCACATCCCCAAGGGCCCCCAGATTACGAATATATCAACCAGCCGCTTTTTTTTAATTGACGTTTTAAGGGTACCGACCGAGCGATTTCCAAGTAGAGAATTTTCATACGCAATTTTCAACGTATAGGGTGTAATTTCAAAGAAAATGGAATAAGATAAGCGTTAAAAATGGTATCAGACATGTGCGCTTCAAATATAGAATTTGAAGTAATTTTGAAAAATGTACATACTAATTATTTATTAGTTTACAATTTCTGCTGTGGTGTTTTTCCTCTAAAATGTGAACAAAATGAAAATTTTGCACTCCAAGCTCAATTCTGAGCTCATTTTCGGATTCCTCGTGAAATTCTAGGATAAAATAAGCTTTTACTCAATATCATACCACTGTAAAAGTTTCCTTGTATGTAGGTTCAAAGTTGACTCATTCATAGCTGTGAACCACAAATCCAACTTTGATGACCTGCAGTTCTTACATACTTGATTTTCTTCATTGACAATGTTGGGAGAAAATAAACTTTAGACTATCCCTGACATTTTCTCTGAAGACACCTATAACGTATCGTTCGAAGCTTCCGCGCAGTGACTGCGTGGAAAAGCCTTTACACGACGAAAATTCTCTACTCGGAAATCGCTTGGTCGGTACCCTTAAAACGTCAATTAAAAAAAAACGGCTGATATATTCGTAATCTGGGGGCCCTTGGGGATGTGGAAAACCATGTGCATTGAGAATTAAAAATCAAAAGTTCAAAACGATCCACATTGTGTATATAATGTTATAGCTAGTTACGGAAGCATTAATAAAGATTGATGGTCCCGAATATCGCGATGGCTACAAAGAGCAACACTGAGATATCGTGCTATCATCCCACAATTCGATACAAAAAAACACTATGCAATGCGCAGTGACGCATTTTGTTGAACAAAAATGGTTTAGTTTGAAGTTGTTACTTTTTACACTAAAAATGGAGATTTATCTAAATTCATCGCACTTTATGAGTTCATGGTCAAACTTCAAAACCATCTTTGTTTTAAAATCTCCATTAAAGCCACTATCCAAGCACATAAGGACAAATTTCCCACAACCCCCCTTTAAGTCCGATTTATGACGTCAAAGTCGAAAAATATGTGTGAAAATTGACCTTCGGGAACTTTAACAGTGTGTAGCTCGGAGACAATGTCTCTTCGGAAACCTTTCTTTTGCCGGTTCTAGTAGCTACTAGTCCTCAGTTCTTCGGCACAGATAGATCCATTCATATTCATTATTATTTGAAATAGAAATTAGTGTCTAAATGTGATCAATTCGTAAATCAAGCCCAAAAACCAGTTTTCCGCTTCCCGGCAATAGTAGATCGAATTTTTAAAAAAATCCAAGTATGTAGAAATTTTTCTTGGACCATTCTGGGTACAGCCTGACCCCAGCGTTTCCGGAAAAAAATGAAAAAAATAATTCGACCCACCCTACTCACTATTACCCTACAATGGCAAATAACGTGACATAGTAAATCATTCTTTTTTTGAGATAAATCATCACTTCTTGTGTTTACACCTTGCTTTTATCATCTTAGAAGTGAAAAAGTTGTTTTCTAAAATACATTTTTGTCACACACCATAGCAAGACACTCCGGCACCCTCCGAAAAATAATATTTTTCAGTAAAGTAATTGAAAATTGTCGCGAATATTGAGAGAAAAATCAAAATTATCATGTGTTGGTAAACATTCTACGTTAAGTAATACGAAATGTGAATCTAACACAAACTGATGTCGGGTCAAGTTTTATCGTAATAAAATAGCAGTGTAGGTATTTGCTATACAGCGTCTTACGAGGGGCACCCTGAAAGTTTCGGGAATCGGCTATAAAACGATTTTATTGCTTCTCAAAATAATCACCATTACAATCTATATACACTTTTTCATCCTTAAAAACCAGTTTTCGAAACATCGAGTCCATTCGGAAGTTGGGATTTGGGCCACTTCTTGTGCATATGCCTCGACAGCAGCTTCCGCAGATAAAAATCGCTTCCCACGCAACTTATTCTTGACACTCGGAAACAAATAAAAGTCGCACGGTGCCAAGTCGGGACTGTAGGGTGGATGCAGCATCAAATTGATTTTTTCCTTCTCCAAGAACGTCGTGGTCAGAGCACTTGTGTGGGAGATTGCATTATCATGGTGGAGGACGATCTTGCGATTTCGACTCTTTCCACGTAGTTTTTCAAATACTTTTGGCAAACAAATCGTAGTATACCACTCTGAATTGATTGTTTTACGATCCTCAAGTGGTACAGTAGCCACATGACCACATTTCCTGAAGAAAGTAGCGACCATTTTCTTGGCGACGCTTCGAGCGCGAATTACCTTTGTTGGTAAATCTTCATTTTGAAACACCCAAACGGTGGATTGCTGTTTTGTTTGGGGATCATAGCTGTAAATCCAACTTTCGTCACCTGTTACGATGCTATATACTGAATCAGAAGCCCCATTGTCGAATTTTTTGAGAGAATCTCGGCACCATTTCACACCGATTCCCGAAACTTTTAGGGTGCCCCTCGTATTAATCTTCGAATGTGGTTTAATATTTGACTACGAAACCGTGCGGTGGTAATGTAGTTTCTGTTTTTTTTTTAACTTAAAATGTTCGATTCTGCTTTCGTACTTACATTGTGAATTTCGATACAAGATTAGCTAGGAACCTACACTACAAATTAATGTCCGTCTGTTCGTAGAAACCTTTTATGTACGCCATTCACAAAGTGCGCACGCTACTAAGGGTGGACGGGAGTTTCATAAAATCGTGATGGCATACATTCTAATGCAAGAAAATAGGCGAGCGAGGAGGAGGGGGTAAAACATATGCAAGGGAACCGTAGTATCAGAATAGATGTGGCAAACAGAGTTGATATGTTACGAAAAGACTCGAACGTATTTAAGTGAATATTGCCTTAACTCTTAAGTGTTTGAAATTACGTCCAAATTAAATTGTATTGGAAATTGCCGAAAGGGCAATATTGAAGAACCTGTCCGAAGAAACGGTGTAAAAGAACCCTCCCGAAAGCACAAAATTGATTTACATATAGACAAAAATGTTCGCCTCAACATAGCAAAAAACAATTTTTTTGTTAAGAGCTGACTTTAGGACCGACCTAGGGAGGAAATGCCTCAGACACATACTTACATAGACAAAAATGTTTCCCTCAATCTGCTCTGCAATATAACAAAAAAATGTTTTTTTGGTTAGCGCCGACCTTAGGACCGACCAGAGGCCCACTTGAGCCCCAAGCACAGGCCCAAATTTGCTTATGAATATAATCATGGGCGCGCGGTAGCAATGCGCCCGTGACGCAAGTCTTACACGCCAAAAAATTCACAAGAAATTTTTTCGTAGACTAAGGAACATATATACAGGAACTTTTTGACTTCCCCCCCGAGCGACGTACCCCCCGGAAAATATTTTTCCCGGATTCTACGGAAAATTTTAGGCCGAAGTGCCTTTTCACTCATTAAAATCGGTTCAGTCGTTCCGAAGATATGAATTAAACAATTTTGCTATTTTGTATGGAAATGGCAGAGACATGATATGGCGGCTGGGTTCCCCAGATAGACTATAAATGTGAGCAAATGTCATCGTCATTTGACATTTCGTCACCATATAAAATGCAAAGAAAAATTTCTCCATATGACAGTTTGTTTCATCAGATTTATAGTCTATGTGGGGAACCCAGCCGCCATATCATGTCTCTGGGAAATTGACTCAAATCGAATATTTTTAACTAGTCATTTTGGTAAACCTTTCTTTCTTTCTTTCTTTGTTTGTGGCAATTTTTTTTGACGTTGTAAGGTTTTGAAAGTTTCATGAAATGTATTCCGTATCTCTAGAACTATGAGAGTTAGAAAGTTGGTTCCAAAGGCGAAGTTGTAGAGAATTGAATTTAAGCGAACACGTGTTTCAGGGTTGTGGGGAAATATGCCCCAATCCTGGTATATGGTCACTTCCATAATTAGGCAGGATGACCCAAATCTCTAGAACCATGAGAGTTAGAAAGTTGGTTCCAAAGGCGAAGTTTTAGAGAATTAAATTTAAGCGAACACGTGTTTCAGGGTTTTGGGGAAATATGGCCCAATCCTGGTAT
>CM055406.1:104219555-104234910 GCA_029228625.1 Pseudolycoriella hygida
CCTCGAAAAACCATGTTTTTGGTCACTTCCTCGACCATATCTCCGGAACCACTTGATCGATTTTGCTCATCTTCGAACTTGAATCATGGGAGGCATGTACCTTTCAGGGAAAAAAAAAAGATTAGGCTGATCGGTTGAGTCGTTTGGAAAAAAAAGTGGAGACGGACGGACGGACGGACATTTTTTTTGTTGCTGATTCGTCATCTCTAGACGATAATAGATGCATCCCCCCCACTCCCACCTCGATCTACCCCATGTTACAATAAAATTGTTTGTAGTAAACGTATAGGACCTCTTGTACTTCGTACGGGTCCAATGAGAATGTGTTGGTCTGACCAACTTCTTTTTTCATCTTAAGGAGTAGTTTTTCGGGCAGATATTTTGACGTAGATCAACGTTTGTGAAGATTTTCGAAAAAATTGGGTCTTGATGCCCGGCACGCGACTTTTGTTTTTCTATTCTAAAGAGTTAGTTAGAAAGAGACCAACAATATCTGTCTCACTCGAACCAACGCTTCAGAATAGAAAATGCGTGCCAGGCATCAAGACCCAATTTTTTCGGAAAACGTTGTTCACAAAGGTTGAACTACGTCAAATTATCTGCCAGAAAAACTACTCCCCAAGATGAAAAAGGCAAGTTGGTCTGAATTTAGCTAGTGCCCAATTAACACTTTATACAATTCCACGACATTAAATGAAAGATGGCGCATTTTGATTTTGAAGTGTGGGAACAAATACATGTAAAATTCAATTCTTGAAGTTGTCGTGACCTGACATCGGGAGGAGGGGGTATGAGGCGTGACACTACTATGATAGGGAGAGAGGGGGGACGACAAATGCAGATTCTGACGTGACATCCTTTATAAACGTCTCCTAAATGATAAAAGAGACGCGGGCAGAAGAAGCACAATAAATTAAAAAACGTGTGTGATTGTATATCCGCCATTTTGTGCGGTGCCACGACACTAGAGGTGTGCGGGTCGACCTTTCTTTCCAAATGGTATCCGACCCGAACCGAGTCCGAACTTTTTTTAAAAAGATTTCATTTGAAATGTTTTTTAAACTCAATTTTGAGAAAATAATTGAGGGAATTTATTTTTTCGTGTCGGGTCGTGTTTTGTTAGTTGAAGTCTTTAAACCCGACACGAAAAAAGCGAAAATGAAAACCCAACCAGACCCAACAAATTAATTAGGGTCGGGTTCGGTTCGGGGCTTTAGTCGAGTTTCGGGCGGCCCGCTCACCTTTACACGATACACAATATACCAAATCCAACAACTTTCCAATAGCAAACATCAATTTTCGACTAAAAAAAACGAAATTACATTGTTGCCATAAAATCAAATGCAAAACAACATTTCAATTAAGTTCCTCGGAACTCTTCAAGCAGATCGAACGTTTGGTTGTTTTCTTCTTCATTGGCTTTTAGATAGGTAGTGGATTATTACACGATGGCGAAGTTGTTCTTGTGGGAAGAACAAGATCGACATCGTATAATGTCCATCCAGCACTATTACCGCCATCGCCACCACGTCTGGGACATATGATTATTCGGGGGTTGAATCCTTTCCTTTGATTGTTTATACGTTTATAGAACTTTCGTGACTCATTTGCTCTACACAATCTCTCTAGCTGAAGTAGCGTCCCATCTTCGAGCTCTCTCTTCTTGCGTCGGTGCAAATATTTTTCCTCCTTCCTCAGTTCTTTGTATCTCGCATCTGCAGTCACTTTCTGTTCTCTCGTGCTTGCAGTTTCCTTTGTGAATCGCGCAGCGTTATTACGTTCTGTAACATCAGCACACTCCGCATCAAACCAGGTATTGAGGTCATTAGGGTTCTGATATATTAAGGTGTTGGTCGCTTCTTGTTTGATTATTTCACTCACCGATTGCCAGTTGCTGTATCATCTGGTTGAGCTTGTTGCAGTTGTCGAAGCTTTGTGCTAATGTTTTCAGCATATGTCGCCGCTATCTGTGAATCTCTTAGTTTCTCCACTGCAAAACGCCTCCCAGTTTCTCGTTGGCCATTCTGAAACCGGGCAAGATGTGATTGAAGTGTTGACACCACAAGATAGTGATCAGAGTCGACATTTACTCTCCAACATGTTTTGACGTCAAATACATCAATGAGGTGTCTTCCGCTAATCAATAGGTGGTCGATTTGATGAGGTCACAAGTTGCCTTTGGGGTGCTTCCAGGTAGCTAGATGTGTGCTTTTATGCTAGCGGAAGGTACTTTTCACTATAAGGTTTCTTTCAGTCGCGAAATAAATCATGCGCTGTCCGTTTTCATTCGTTTCATCATGCAGACTTTACCTTCCAATTGTTGGTCTGAACACTTCCTCTTTACCCTACCCACTTTGGCGTCGAAATCACCCAAAACGATTTTGATGTCGTGTGTCGGTAGTTCATCGTAGATATTTGCGAGCAATTCATAATATTCGTCCTTCACTATGTCTGACGATTCATTATGTGGAGCTATGGAGAATCTAAGTTCTACATATAGAAAGAGAGATGTTTCCTCATTCGAGGTTTAAACAAATCTGATTTTATTCAAAGAAAACATCGGTATTTATACTATTCATAGAATCCAAAGGATTCTATGATTCCAACGGATTTAAATGTTTATTTCTGATTGCTATGATCTGTGTCACCACAGATACTTCCCCTCCTTGAAAATTCTGATTTGGTCTATGATTTGAATTTGGTCATCGGTTCAAGGTTCGCCAAAGTTGCCAAAGATTTTCATTTTTGAATGGTTGGGAATTGTCAAAAATTCTTGTTGTTCCATGGTGATATGCCAAAATTGTCAAAATTTTGTTGTTGATGTTTCTCCAAAAAGTGCTTCTTGATTTCCATAAAATATACTTGGAAGCGAATGTATATTTCAGCGGTATGATGATGTTGTTTGAATTCCTGTTATGGAATGGAATTTGTGGTGGTTGAGACTGATAAATGTAGCATATGTAGGACTGCTAATTGGTGTATCAGTATACAAGCAATTGCATGGAAAAATTTGGCTAGAAAAACTAACATGAATTGCCTTGTTGTACAAGTTATGAAACTTGTGAGGTTTGTACAAGAAGGATCTTGTAAGTTGTCAAAGAAGATGTTTTTATTGTTTCTTCTTGAATTTGGTTGAAGCTTAGCAAGAATTTAGGTGTTTAATTCTTATTGCTGCATTTGGTTTGCCTTAGGAATACGCACTAAGAACGAAATGTTTTGATGGCAGAAAATTTTGGAAAACATTTCGAGTAATACACTGGCATGTGTGTTGATGCCGTCAAGGTTTCATTGTAAACACTGGATTAAGTTCCGGAAGTGTTTGATTGCCTTGAGAAATTTGTTAACCTGTACAGGATTTTGCGGTTTGTGTACCAGATTTTTGATTGCTTGATTGTTTTGTAAGTGATAGTTCAAACTTGTAGTTTTTTTAGGCTAAAAGTCTTTTTATTGAGCTATCACTTAAGGTTGTAGGTTATCAACCTAAAAATTAAGTTTCGGATGTTGGTGAAACTGAGTTGTAAACTGAGTCAAAGTTGTATATTTCACAGTGAAATCATACAGTGTTTTTGATTTTTGTTTTTTAAGAAGAGTTTTTGACAAACTTAGCAAAAATGAAATTTGAGTCCCCTGCACGTCTTGTTTAATAAGTAGAACGGTCTGGCTTTAGTGAATATTTCTTTGAAGAAAAGAAAGGGATTCAGCTCAGAGAACGCTTTTTTTTTTTCTCAAGGGTGAGGAAACCTTCAAAAGGCACCTGGTCCTCCTGGACCCAGGTAGTGTTGGATTTTTACCAACTAAAACCTCCTTCCTTGATCGCCACGCTCTCGTCTCCCCGGAACCGCCTCACAGCATTACTTCGGGGAGAGTAGCTCAGAGAACGTAAAACGTTTTGCAAGACGTGGGGTTCACTTCAGCTTCAGAAGATTTACGAACTAATTCGGTTGGAATTAATGACTTTAAAAATCGTTTGAACTTTGCTTGAGAAAACAAGTTCTCAAAAGATTTAGTTTTGTTTGATCAAAATTTAGAAAATTGACTGGAAAGTCAATTTTGATTTCCAAAATTGAGTTTTAGTAACTTTTTGGTGTTATTAGATTGCCAGATGAAGATGTTGAATGTACATCTTTTGACAACATTTTATTCGAAAGGTGTTGATAAAAGTTAAGGTTTTTTTTTTGGCTTAAAATATAATTTTTTACTTTTTTGGCTTAAAATTAAAATGATTTTTAGCTTAAAGTAATTTTTGTTTAAAATTTAGAAATTGTGTGTAGTACTTAATTGTAAGACACAATTTGAATGTTGTCAATTGTTTTGCTATGAATGCAAGAAATATATGGCAATAATAATGGTATTGAGAAAAAAAATGGTGTGGTGCCATAATGACAAGATTGTATTGCTTTTTTTTTTTTTAAAGCATGTGTAGTTCATATGTGTATGTGCAAATTGGTCTTTAGCAAAGAAGTATTTGCTAAATGGTTTAAACTTAATGACGTCCAATTTGGTTGATTTTCTAATTGATCTTTTGCAATATTGTATTGCGTTTAAGTTACAATAGAAATATATGGGCTTAATTTTGGAACAATTTTGGAATTGTCATGATTGAACTTGAATTATTCAATTTGTATATGAAAAATCACTTTAAACAAATTCATGTTTTAGTGTTTTGAATTTACATATTTGTTTTGAATAAGATTCAAGTGTTTGTTGAGTGAAAATAATATTTGGTTGAGCAAAAGCAATGAACTTTTGTATTCAAAAAATATTTTTTTGTTTTTGCGTTCAGAACTGTATTCTGTGAACATTGGTTGCAAATATTTTGTTGAGCAAAAGCAATAAACTTTTAAGCTCAAAAATATTTTGTTTTGTGACGTGTTCTGTGAGTCGAACGTCGGAGGTCACCAATTATATGGAGAATCTAAGTTCTACATATAGAAAGAGAGATGTTTCCTCATTCGAGGTTTAAACAAATCTGATTTTATTCAAAGAAAACATCGGTATTTATACTATTCATAGAATCCAAAGGATTCTATGATTCCAACGGATTTAAATGTTTATTTCTGATTGCTATGATCTGTGTCACCACAGAGCGTGCACAATAATTAGGGAGTAGTTCTTAAAACGGCCTTTAATTCGTAGCACGCATAATCGCTCGTTGACCTTTCGGAAATTTAGAACCAGGTGTTCAAATTTTCTAGGTACCAGGAAGGCAGTACCAAGTACATTGTCATTATAGCGGGAAATTTGTGAGTCTTTGTTATGTCCGCTCTCTTGAATAGCTGCAAAGTCGATTTTGGCCTTCTCATAACCTTTATCCGTTTCCGAGTCGTTGCCGAAGGCCTCCAAGCATCCGAATGAGACATCATATTGTCTCTTTCTTCTCCACCTTTCGTTGCAATAATTTTTCCATAATCGCTCGCAGTAATGTGTCCCACAGCCAGGTCGCAAGCCTCGACTCCAACCGACTAATACAACCAACAATTTGCTTGCACTTTCTTGCTTCTTACAGTTCGTTCATTTTACGCTTAAACAAAATTTGTACTGTTAAAGATTTAAATGTCATTAATGTCAGACTACATAAGTTTCTGTGTAAAAATACATACATCAGACGCACGTTGCGATCTCTTTCTAGCGCATATATCTTATGTAATGTGACGTTAATGACAAACCAAAAATATCTCAAATTTGTTTAAGCGTAAAATGAACGAACTGTACTTCTTACTTGGATAAACAAGGTTGAATAATTTCGCTTCTCACCGCCGTTTCTCGGACTTTCATCGTAACTGGTTGAATTGCAACGACTCTATAATTCTTAACATCGACTTTCGCACCTTTCCGTTTGAAGACTGGTACCACATGCGATATTTTCATTGCTTTGGCAATCTTTTCTTCGTCAAACGATTTCTGATACAACAACCAGAAACCATTGCCGACGAACACTTTTTAATCACGAGCTGCTTTATTTCATCGGATCCAGCTCCACTCGTCCGCTTCATTTTCTGGATTGCACTTTTAATGTCCATTAACGTTATTTTGAATCTTTTCTGTTATCATGCCCGCAGCGGTAGCGGAGGGTGTGACACAGTCCCCACATCCAAAAAAAAAACGTCCACAAACCCAAAAAAATCCATACAAAAACTTTTGGGACAAGGATCATGCCCGCAGCGGTAGCGGAGTGCGTGACGCAGTCCCCACCCCCCAAAAAAACGTCCACAAACCCTAAAAAATCCATACAAAAACCTTTGAGGCAAGGAGCCATATATAGGCGAACTTTTAAGTGTTTTCCCCTCGCTCGCCCCCTTCCCCCTCCAGATTATTAAACTACGTCGCAGCATCTTTCAAACGAGCCCTCACTCATCAAAATCGGTTGAAAATTGGCTGAGATATCGAGGTTTGAAAATGACATTTTTGTATGGAGAAATAATTTTTCTATTGTTCTCATCATTATGGAAACTTTTTTTCTGATCTGTCGATTTCTATCTATCTATCTAATTTTCAGGGAACGTCAGTCTCGGCCCCAAATGAAAAATTTCATACGCCGCTTTTCCGGGAAAATTCTGGAAAAGCCGTGGAATGTGGAAAAGTGGTCAATTTTGAGGGTTTTTTAGGTAATGCTCGGAGTTTTCGAATTTTAGCTCCAGAGTGACAATAACTAGAGAGTTGGTTTCTTCGGGCAAGTTATAGAGTTTGGTCAGCAGAATTTTTTGGGATCTTAAGAAAATGGCTGCCAGCAGTCAAACCGGCGCCATCTTGAATTTTCCCAAGCAATAAATTAGGTTTTTTTGGTTTTCGAATTTTAGCTTCGGAATGACACTACTTAGAGAGTTGGTTTCTTAGGGAAGGTTATAGAGTTTGGTCAGAAAAGTTTGGGAGAAATTTTTGGGATTTTCAGAAATTTGCCAAAGTGACGCCATCTTGGATTTTTGTTAGGTATAAATTAGGCTTCTTTGGGTTTTCGAACTTTAGCTCCGGAATGATAACACTTAGAGAGTTGGTTTCTTCTAGAAAGTTATAGAGTTTGTTCATTAGAATTTTTTTGTATCTTAAGAAAATGGCTGCCAGCTGTCATAGCGGCGCCATCTTGGATTTTCGTTTATGCTTTTTCGGTTTTCGAATTTTAGCTCCGGAATGACACTACCTAGAGAGATGGTTTCTTCTAGAAAGTTATAGAGTTTCATCAGGAGAATTTTTTGGGATCATAAGAAAATGGCTGCCAGCTGTCGCAGCGGCGCCATCTTGGATTTTCGTTTATGCCTTTTCGGTTTTCGAATTTTAGCTCCGCAATGACACTACTTAGAGAGATGGTTTGTTCCAAACGATTATAGAGTTTGATAAGTAGAATTTTTTTGGGGTCATAAGAAAATGGCTGCCAGCTGTCAAAGAGGCGCCATGTTGAATTTTCCTGAGCAATAAATTGCGTTTTTTGTGTTTTCGAATTTTAGCTCCGGAATGACAATACTTAGAGAGTTGGTTTGTTCCAAACAATTATAGAGTTTGATAAGGAGAATTTTTTGGGATCATAAGGAAATGGCTGCCGGCTGTCAAAGAGGCGGCCTGTTGAATTTTTCTGAGCAATAAATTACGTTTTTACGCCATCTTGAATTTTCCTAAGCAATAAATTACGTTTTTTTGGGTTTTCGAATTTTAGCTCCGGAATGACAATACTTAGAGAGTTTGTTTGTTCCTAACGATTATAGAGCTTGACAAGGAGAATTTTTTTGGAATCATAAGAAAATTGCTGCCGGCTGTCAAAGTGACGACATCTAGAATTTTTTGCTATCTTCTGAATTAGAATAGCTAGACAGTTGGTTTCTTCGGGAAAGTTATAGAGATTGGTCAGGAGAATTTTTTTGAGATCCTAAGAAAATGGCTGTCAACTGTCAAAGTGACGCCATCTTGAAATTTTTGCTATCTTCTGAATTAGAATAGCTAGAGAGTTGGTTCCTTCGGGATATTGACTTCGGCGTCATTTTGATTAATAGAAAGTGCGGTCGCCGAGGCGCGGAAGCTGGTCAAAATCGAGGCGAAAGTTTCGATAAAACTTTTTTTTCGTCGAAATCGATTGATATTGACTTCGGCGTCATTTTGATGAATAGAAAGTGGGGTCGCCGACGCGCGGAAATTGGTGAAAATTGAGGCGAAAGTTTTCGGCAAAAATTTTTTTTCGTCGAAATCGATTTATATTGGCTTGGGCATCATTTTGATTAATAGAAAGTGGGGTCGCCGAGGTGCAGAAGTTGGTCAAAATCGGAGGTGTTCAAATGAAATGGTCAAGAAACCAAAACAAAACAAAAAACTTCCAAAACTACTGATATCACAACAAAAATCTCTTAAAAGGTAAAGTGTGACGCAGTCCTTAATGTCCACTACCAAAATTAATGATATCAGTGGAGGTGACGCTTACGCTGAAAATACGCAAGAAATGACGATGAAAAAAAAACATTTTAAAAAATTCAAATGTTTGAAATTGCGTCACAAATGCCAGAGCCAACGACGAAATAATTTTTCTGTGCTTTCAGTTTTTACTGACTCTTGAGGATAACTTTTTTACTGAGTTCAAAATTAATTTTTCAAACTCTTCTAAAATGTACCCAACTAACTTTATTAACTTAGTTTTTGAGAAAATTTTGCATGTGACAACTGAAAGTGTGGAAAAATTATTACGTTGATGGCTCTGGCATTTGTGACGCAATTTCAAACATTTGAATTTTTTAAAAAGTTTTTTTTTGCATCGTCATTTCTTGCGTATTTTCAGCGTAAGCGACACCTCCACTGATATCATTAATTTTGGAAGTGGACATTAGGGACTGCGCCACACTTTACCTTTTAAGAGGTTTTTGTTGGGATCTTATCTTCTTATGTCATGCAACGTACTGTAACATACTTTACCGTACATTAACGAGTGTCATGTTTCTTGACTACTTGGCGTGACGTCCAATCGAGGAGGGTATGAGACTGTTGTGACAGGGGGGAGGGGGGGGGGTACGAAAAAGACCGATTTTGACGTGACATCCTTTATGAACGATCCCTAGGACGTACGTTGTTCACGCCGGTAATTTGTTACCGACAAATAGACATGTCTAAGTGACAAACAGATAAATTTTTGGCTTCCATATTTATTATCATAACCATATTTGTAACTTTTACTAGCAACCGTAGCAAGTAAATTTACAATTAAAAATCGCATTTTTTCCATTTTCACCATCAGTCTTTCAATATTCAAATATTGCAGAAAGTATTCGTTATTCCATTCCCATGAATTTTTTATAATTTTAAATATCAATAAGCTCAAAGGAAAACCTTTTGTTTTCACAAGAATATTACGATTTGTTATTTGCGGGTTTCTTTTCAAATACATCACTCGGTGTGTATGTATATACATTTTAAAGAAGTAATGCATATTTCTCGAGGGGTTTTCAACTCGACAAAATCGTGTCTCATTTGTCTGAAAATTGTCCAATAGTCTCCTTACATTGTGCATTTACTCTGAATTCACTTTCATTGAATCTCATCATCCACTTCATCTCGTTGAAAACCCCTCGATATTTCTCCATACCTGTCTCCCGACCGTAGACGTTACCTGTATGTAATATTTAAATACCGAAAATATTATTTTCTTATGTTATTAAGAGTTAGATATTTACATAATATTCCTCACAGTCTTATTATTGAGAAAGAGCTTCCCTTTTGTTGTGTTTTAATATTCAAATCTTATCATATTACGAAAGTCTTAGGATTTCCATGCAGCACATTCGCTATCTATCATAAATTTTTTCGTTTTACATACAAAGAATCGATGTAGCTAAAAAAAAAGTTGTTGGTTTACATAATAAAATACGAAGAGGCGAATGAAAAATCCATTTCCATGTATTATGATAGCTAGAGGTTTTATTTCGTTTTATATGTATAATCCGAATGTCTTTCGTACAAAAAAAATACTACAAAATTGCTGAATGAATGAATGGATGGGTGATATTGACATGAGAAAAAGACGAGGAAAATCAAAAATAAAAACCTTTCAAGATCTTAAAGTTTATCTATCTAACCTAGGGATGGAGTTCGGATGAATTGTTCATTTACATTTATCGACAATTTCCTCAAAAAAAAGAGTAACATTGACTCGACTAATGTAACGAAAAATCAAGTCAATAGTTCAGAAGAAAAAATGTTATGAAATATTTAAGAACCAATTTCGTAAAAATCATTTACAGACACGAATTGTTGAACACTTTTACAGTACGTAACAGCTTTTCGTAATCACGTTTCGACCCTGCACTCCATTTCAACTGTAAGTATACACTTCAGTACGTAACAGTGGTAACTACACCTTATACAATTTTTCGATTTGGATGTTCGAAAAAAAAAAGGGCACAAAATGCTAAAATCGACATATCGCTTCTATATTCCATTCCATTTGTTAACGCACCACGTAAAATATATTTTCCAATTCTTTTGAGCATTTTTTATAGACCTATTGCCGATACTCTTTCAATTTGCCATAGATGCTGTGTATACCCTTTTGCCTCCCATTGAAGACGCATTGAGAATTTTATTGATCTTTAAATGAAGACGTGTATGATGCGGCCAAAGTTAGCAAATGAATCTGTTGCAATAGATTTTATGAATTGGTCATTACATTAGTCTACAGAGGTTTTGTATCTTTCCTGTCTGTCATTGCCCAATGTTAGGCTTAGTGTGCTGTTACAGAATATGGCCTAGTTGAGTGTCCATCACCCCTGAAAGTAGAGTAATTGGGGTCCAAAGCAAAATGTAAGGACATTTTCATTTAGTCATTATTATATGTTACTCAAGTTAAATGTAACGTTACTATGTACGGGTTACTAGTGCATAGTCGGGCCTACAAACCTATACTAATATTGAGATAAATCTTACATATTATGATGGATTCGTATGGATCAGAAAAGTGAACTTTTTCTGACGTTTTGGCCATGGTTGGAAAAGGGCGTAATTTTTAACTATGGTAATCGAAGTTTTCATTTCAAATATTTTTCGAAAGAGAGAGACCAAATCTCGTCAGAATTAGAAAATTTTTGATGAGGTGTTTGTTTTGTCGAAAGACGGTGCATGAAAACATTATAGCAAAAACTATATAATTTTCGACTTTTTTCATATACTCGTCTTCTGACAAAACAAGCACCTCATCAAAAATTTTCTAATTCTGACGAGATTTGGTCTCTCTCTTTCGAAAAATATTTGAAATGAAAACTTCGATTACCATAGTTAGAAATTACGCCCTTTTCCAACCATGGCCAAAACGTCAGAAAAAGTTCACTTTTCTGATCCATACAGAATCCATCATAATATGTAAGATTTATCTCAATATTAGTATAGGTTTGTAGGCCCGACTATGCACTAGTAACCCGTACATAGTAACGTTACATTTAACTTGAGTAACATATAATAATGACTAAATGAAAATGTCCTTACATTTTGCTTTGGACCCCAATTACTCTACTTTCAGGGGTGATGGACACTCAACTAGGCCATATTCTGTAACAGCACACTAAGTCTAACATTGGGCAATGACAGACAGGAAAGATACAAAACCTCTGTAGACTAGCGTTATAAAAGCGGAAGGTTAAATTAATCAATTCCCGGTTTTGAATTAATTAATTTTCCATGGCGTTGGAACATTTCCAAACCCACTCCAATTTTTAACAAATGAATATTGGGACGATAATTAAATATTTTAATTCATTCGTTTGTCTTTAAAAACTACTTTTTAAGTATGTCTGTTGAAGAGAATCAGTAAGAGCAGCAAAGGTTTTTGAATTATAATTTTTTCTAAAAAGTCTTGCCGAAAATGTGAATGAGAAAAGTACAGAGTAAACATGCTGCGCTGTTCAAAAAACATAAAATTCGGTTTTAGTGTTTGTCTTATGTTTTTGAATAGAATTGCGTAGTATTTCCACACTTTTCTTTCCGAAACTTTTAGTACTCGTTCGGCATTTTTAGTACACGTTACGTCATCTTTAGTACACGTTACGACATTTTTAGTACACGTTACGACATTTTTAGTACACGTTACAGCAGTTTTAGTATGCGTTATGGCATTTTTAGTACAAGTTCAGGCATATTTAGTACAAATACTAAAACCTTCTGTGCATATAGATTTGTATTCGACCTCAAGAAGGTGAAATAACAAAAATACAAGAATTTCTGGGATTCTTTTTTTTTATCATCTAAATCAATTGTCCTCAATTTGTCCTTTAATGTCCCGCAAAAATTAAAATTTGTCCTAGCTAGGGTTCCTGGGAATTGGTGTGTACTAATTTAGAACAGAGGGTGAAATTTCAAAAACGGTTTTCCTAATGAGTTATTGAGAGACGAATTTCACCAAAAAAATGTCGTCAATTTGTCCTTTCAGAAAAACGTTCCATTTTTGCGGTTTAATAGTATTAAGTACCGTTTTTACTGCAAAACGTATTTACTATTTTTAAGAAACCAATCTACCGAAAAATGAAACTTAGTAATAAAATGTCCTCAATTTGTCCTCTCATATTACATTATTGTTGTATGGCCAACTTTATTACCAACAGAAATAACTATAACAGATTTTCACACTAAAAGCATTGCAAAAATTTTGTGTACTAAAACTGAGGGGGAAAACATTTTGGATTTTTTTTTTCACAGAAAATGTCCTAAATTTGTCCTAATGAATGGCATAAGCATAACTAGAAAAACTTGCTAGAGATCCTGATATTGAATGCAGTGTGTTTTTCGATTTTTACACTAATTTAGCGTGTTAAAACTAACTGGAATCAGTTCTTTCTAGTGCTTTTTAAATGTAATCCGAAAGGACAAAATGAGGACATAATTTTCCTGCTCATTAAATTCCTGCAGAATTCAAGAGCAGTTCTGGAAGTTGTCCATTTCAGATATATGTAACGAAGCTCCCTAGCGTCGCGTCAATCGAAATATCATTAGAAGTGATTCATGAACGTCGTACATATGGAGTACATAGTATGGTTCGGCTAATTTATTGACAAAACACGCACGAAAAATCAGACGAGATTCCTAACCTCAACATGGACCAACGAAATATGTCCAACTGCTGGGCTTTTTTTCTGAGAAGGTGACAACCAATCGATTCGTTCTGCAAATTGATCTTAGAAGGCTTATCGTCAAATGTCAGCACCTCGTCGACCGTAAGGAATATCCCGGTCAAGGAGAACAGAATCATTCATCCATCGATTCGCAGCAACGTCAAATGTTAATAGTCATTTTGGTTTTTGGATCTCGAAGTATGCTTGAACACTTTGATCCGAGTAAATAGCGATAAGCCCTAAAAGTGTAGAAATGTACGGAAAGGTTTGTAACATAAAACTTTAGACAAAAACTATTTAGTACTGGGAAGCTAGATCTGCAGTTTTAACTAACATAAGGACAGAACAGAGTGTGCATATGCTGGCATTAGTTTCATAGATGCAATTGGAGTGCTCTCATCCTCTCCTAGTGTTTTGTCTAATACACTACACACCGAAAATCCCAAAATTTTCGGTCATGTTCGACATCCCCTCCTCCTCGTTCAATTGTGTAGCTGTAGCCCCTCCTCGCAATTAACCAAATTCGTCCGCGGAAAGTCGTTCGGACATTGAACAAAAGAAACTTTTGAAAGTCTTCAATGTTCTTTGTCAGAACGAATTTCTGCAGAAGAATTTGGTTGATTTGATGACAATAAGTATCACGTCCGTTTTCTTTAAAAAAAATTGTACTAAATCGTTAGTTCATTTGTCATTTGAGTTCTTACTTGCGTTCAATCAGTAGAGGATTTATCAACCGACATCAGCCCCACTCTGACTCACTCCTCTTAGGTTATCCAACTGAGGCGCCTTTATGTTTACCTCATTTCCTCTTGGACGGTCATTTATGGCCCCTTATCAATTTTTGTTCAAAGCGGCTCGGTGCATCTCCATTAAACTTTTTTTCCCTGAAAAGTACATGACCCATAACTAAAGTTCAAAGATGAGCCAACTAAGTCAACTGGTTCCGGAGATATGGTCGAAAAAGAGAACAAAAACATGCTTTTTCGAGGGTCGGTGAAACTTTTTCGCAAATATCTCAGCAAATATAGCACGGAAATTGTTCATTTTGGTGTCAATTTGATCTCACAAAACTGGAAAAATAATTTTCGTAGGAATCATTTCAGTGGTCTGGGCACAGAGATCAATCGTATGAACGAAATTGAAATTCTTGACCACATGCGAAAACAGATGGTTTTTCGTCTGTATTTGCTCAACTATTGTCAAAGGCAAAATTGTAGAGAATAAAATTTTAGGGAACACGTGTTTCAGGGTCTTAGGGAAAAATATTCCAGTCCTCGGATATGACCACTTCTAGAATTGTGTCATATCTCTAGAACTATGAGAGTTAGAAATTTGCTTCCAAAGGCAAAGTTGTAGAGAATAAAATTTTAGAGAACACCTGTCTCAAGGTTTTGGGTAAAAATGCCCCAATCCTGGGATATGACCACTTCTAGAATTGCGATGGATGACCCATATCTCTAGAACTATGACAGGTAGAAAGTTGCTTCATAAGTTTTTTTTTTGTGTCCCAGATCGGGCATGGCCAATTTATGGAAGAAATATTTTTGGATTTGAGTCCTTGGACTTGGTTAGGGCGCTAAGAACGAGTATATGCTAAGGCCATACGTGTTTTTTGTACGTAACTCGAGTAAATCTATTCCGATTGTCATAAACTATTTTTGTTTGAAAGATCTGGGCACAGCCGACAATTTGCGGAAGAAACTTTTTTTAATTTCAGTCTTCGGACTTAGATAGGGCACTAAAAACGAGTCTCTGCTAGGGCTCTATGTGTTTTTTGTAAATAACTCGAGTAAATCTTTACCGATTTTCAAAAATTTTTTTTGTTTCAAAGATCTGGGCATGTCCGGCAATTTGTGGAAGACACATTTTTCGATTTGAGTCTTTGGACTTAGCTAGGGCACTAAAAAAGGGTCTTTGTTAGGGCCCTACGTATTTTTTGTACATAACTCGAGTAAATCTCTTCCGATTTTCAAAAACTTTTTTTTTTGAAAGATCTCGGCACGGCCGACAATTTATAGAAGAATTTTTGCCTGTGCTTAGGGCTCAAGTAGGCCTCTACTTTGGGCCCTAGGTCAGTATGAAGGTCGGCCCTAGCCCAAAAAATAGTTTTTTGCTATGTTGTAGACAAAATTGAGGAGAAGATTTTTCTCTATTTGGAGGTCAATTTTGTGCGTTCGGAGAATTTTTTTACACCGTTACTTCGGACGGGTTTTTCAATACAGTCTAATGTGAACGCAATATTTACTTAAATACGTTCCAGTTTTTTCGTACCATCAACTTTGTTTGTCGCA
>CM055406.1:104235410-104251347 GCA_029228625.1 Pseudolycoriella hygida
ATGTTGTAGACAAAATTGAGGAGAAGATTTTTCTCTATTTGGAGGTCAATTTTGTGCGTTCGGAGAATTTTTTTACACCGTTACTTCGGACGGGTTTTTCAATACAGTCTAATGTGAACGCAATATTTACTTAAATACGTTCCAGTTTTTTCGTAACATCAACTTTGTTTGTCGCATCTATTCTGATACGTACGGGTCCCTTCATATGTTTTGTACATAACTTTAGCAAATCTTTTCCGATTTTAAGATTTTTTTTTGTTTGAAAGATCTGGGCACGGCCGACAATTTGTGGAAGAAACATTTTTGATTTTGAGCCCTTGGACTTAGCTAGGGCAATAAAAACGAGCCTGTGCTAGGGCCCTACATTTCTTTTGTACATAACTCGAGTATAAATCTCTTCCAATTTTCGAAAAAAAAAATTTAATCGAAAGGTCTAGGAATGTCTCACATTTTGTGGAAGAAAGTTTTTCGATAAGATGCCCTTGGACTCAGCCAGGACCCTGAAACTAGGCCCAACGTGTTTTTGTTTAAATAAATCGGGCAAATCCTAACTGATTTTGTTGAATATTTTTCTATTTGAGAGGTAACCGTGTACCGAATTACATTCATAAACAAATTTGGGCCTGTGCTTGGCCCTAACCAAAAAAACATTTTTTTGTCATATTGCAGAGCAGATTGAGGTCATTTTTGTCTATGGAAGTATATGTCAGAGGCATTTCCTTATGGCCCTAGGTCGGTCCTAAAATCGGCCCTTAACAAAAAAAGTGTTTTTTGCTATGTTGTTGAGAAAATTGAGGCAAACATTTTTCTCTATTTGGAGGAGATCAATTTCGTGCTTCCGGGAGGGTTCTTTTACACCGTTTCTTCGGACGGGTTTTTCAATATTGCCCTCTCGGCAATTCCCAATGCAACTTAATGTGGACGTAATTTCAAACACTTAAGAGTTAAGGCAATATTTACTTAAATACGTTCGAGTCTTTTCGTAACATCAATCCTGTTTGCCACTTCTATTTGAGTAGAAAGTGTTGAGAGGGATTCTTTTGAAAAAGCGCCTGCCGAAATCGGATGCATCTCGCACCGTTTTTTTTTATGCTTTCCTGGATAGGTACTGGTCCCTAGAAGCCAAAAATATTTTTTAAAAAAATCAACGATGTTAGTGTGGATATTGAGAGGTGTTCAAAAACCGAAAACATGCACTTTTCTTACAGAAATTTCTCCGGCTACAAAAAGCGCACAAGGTCTATGCAGTACATTTACTCAAAAAGTACAATTAGGGGCAATTCAAATAGTGCGCTCGCTAAAAAAGACAGATTTTAGACCCCCTCCCTCCCCCATACACGCAAAAATATGTGGGAAAAGATTTAATATTTATGGAGCGAATGCTTTTCTCAAGCTCCTCCCCCCAAAAAAGAGTGCGCACTATTTGAATGGCCCCTTACATTGCCGTCGTCTAGGTATCAGGCCTACCAGAGTAGCCTGAGTATCATTGCGAAGGTAAGATAGCGTAAATTTGTATAAAAAATTGGTGTAGAAGAACTTAGCGTCATATTTACAATTCAAAAGTAGACCCAGCGCGACAGTACCAACATAAGTTTGGTATTATTGGAAAGCTGGCACCAGCAGCAACCAGGAAAAACAGTTTTTCAATATTTTAGGCGCTTTTCGAATGCACAGGAATGGCTTGAAGTTAGCCGAAATAATCAAAATTTTACCCCTACTTTCAACTGCTCATAACTTCATTGTGGATGAATTTTATGCCCGAATTTTGGGCACGCCCGCTCACCTCTACCTTATACTCGGCGGAATTAGGAAGGAGGAATCGAAATTTGCACAAATACAAGTGCGGCGTGTTGGTAGTCAGAAAAATACGCCATGGTCTGGAAGAATGCAGGTCGATTTTGTTAGGCTGTTTTTCAGTAGAATTCTTCTTACTTAATTTAATGCATATTTTAAATGACCACTAAGGCATGTAAATGAAAATTGTAATTACAATATGCAAAATAAAATCATTTTTTTCGTTTGATATAAAGTTAGAGAAGTGAGCTGTGCAACACATTTTTTGCGCAAAAAAAAATATTCAGCGAATGCACACTCTTCACGTTCAACACAAAATTTGCATAATTGGATTTTTCATACAAGATGCAAGCCAATTTAACGATACACCCGTCCTAGTAGCGCATAGAGAAGTGCATTGGGTACAGCGGTACAGTGTACAAACTTCTATACGTAGTTGAGTGTGTTTGCATTTTATTTCATTCATTCAATGTTATACACAACATCTTATCCTTAATGCATGCTCATGTATTTACGCCATGTTTCGTCTGGATTGTTTGAGATAACGAGAGCTAAGAGACTTACCGATATAGAACTGAACTGAGTCAGCCGTTACTTAAAGGATAGTTGAATCCATATAAAACTGAACTCCCCACACTCCCAAGGTCTTGTGCATTTCGGGTATTCCTTCACAGCATTACATTGCATGCACAAAACGTAATATTCTGTGAAATATAAACCAAATTGAATTAGACCTCAAATTGAATTAGACATGTAATCTTATGTAGCAAGTCTCTCTATGATTGCACTGGTTGTATATATGGGAATATCAAAGTGTATCGAACTGATGATGATGGTGATGAGAATAGCATCGAAGAATGTAGTTGTCTGTTAAGTGCTTTACGAGACGATTTAATAGAGTTTTGTAATGATTTGATTTATTTTTTTTCTGACAACAGAATAGAATAGACGATTACATTTTCAAACATTCTTGCTGCGACTTTGTACAAAACTTGATTATTGCTAAGCAACATCTGTGATAAGAAGAACATTTTAAGAATTTGATAATGTACGAGTACCTGAGAGATACGAATACGGAATTTTATGAAAAACAATTCGCTATTATTAATGTTGAAGTAGCTACTGCCCTACAACGCATAAAAAACCTAGCGACGTTATCAGATGAGAGATTTTCATATATTTTCCCTCACAAATTCTAGTCGCTAGGTTTTTTATGCGTTGTACGGCAAAGCAGTAACATGTGTGATCTAGCACCTCAACAGTGAATCATCTACCGTGCACGTTTCCACTACGCGATTAACAAGATTCCTAGTAAGCTACGATTTACCAGAAATCATGATTATGGAGGAATTACGATTTCGTTGAAATTAAGCTGCCGTGGAAATTATAATTCATAATATCAAGCCAAAGAAATTTAACTTTGCAGTAGTACAACGTTTCCTACGTTTCTCTTATTTCTCTCGATCGCTTTATAATTTGCCATTGGTAATAGCATGGAGAACGACATGAGACATGAGAAACAAAGAAACCGTCTGTTAAGATAAATTTCTTTGGCTGTAGAAAGATAGAACCAGGTACATGTCTTCAGCACCCCCACCATTTTGAGCTGGATTTTAGTGTAAAATCGATGATGAGGAAGTGACCAAAAACACGGTTTTTCGAGGGTCGGTGAAGCTTTTTCGCAAATATCTCAGTAAGTATAGCACGGAAATTCCTCATTTTGATGTCACAAAACTGGGAAAAAAATTTTGTGGGAATCAGTACAGGGGTCTGGGCACTGGGACCAATGGAATGGACGCAATTGAGATTCTTGGCCATATACGAAAACAGTTTTTCGTCTATATTTCCTTAACTATGCAATATGGAGATTTACTGTCAAAGGCAAAGTTGTAGAGAATTGAATTTAAGCGAACAAGTGTTTCAGGGTTTTTGGGGAAATACGGCCCAATTCTGGCATACGGCCACTTCCATAATTGGGCAGGATGACCCGAATCTCCAGAATTATGAGAGGTAGAAAGTTGCTTCCAAAGGCAAAGTTGTAGAGTATAATTTTAGAGAACACGTGTTTCAAGGTTTTAGGGAAAAATGACTTCCGAAACTACTTGGCCGGGGAACTTGAAATACGGGGAACCAGGGGCGCCGGAAACGGTCTTGCCTCGAGGCTCGGGCAACACTACGATTAAATTTGTCGAGGCTGAGCAACACCACGACTCGTCGGTGCAACGACAAACATTTTTTCTCAATATTTAACATGTCTATCTAAAAAACACACTATTGCCCCTTCTGAATCAGAAGTTCTGATGTAATGAAAAATGTTGAAAATCTTTTTTTATCTGAATGGAATATTGTGTTTTGGCATACAGTCCGGGAAATAACGTCATCTCTCCTAAGGAGTTTAAAGATATCATTAAAGGGGTCGAAGTTTCCGTACTAAATTTCTTTCGTGGACCTCATACCTCAGAAAATACTGAACGAAGTACTTCTCATCCTTGAGTTCTAACAATCGGAATAAAATGTGCCTTAAGGGGCGATTAAATTCTAGGAATTAACCTATAGAGACATCAATCTCTATCTAAGTCTCAAAGAGAGAACAAAAAACAGAGGAAAGTACTTCTCTTACCCATCCCACACTCGGCATGCGTAAAAGCAATAAAGAGTTGGGTGAGGTCGGAATTCGCTAACCATTGGAACACTTATGAAGGAGGAATGCACACGAAGCGTTTCTTCCCGGTGCCCGATGGGAAGTGGGCCAAAGAACTGCTAAATATGGACAGGACACGCATCAAGAGGGTGGTGGGTGCGATCACCGGGCACTGCGGACTGAGCAAACACCTGGCAAAAATGAGAATCTCTAATGATCCCAGTTGCACCTGCGGCCTAAGTGAGGAGACGGGCGTTCACGTCATATGCGAATGCCCGAGGTTCTCCTCACTAAGGCTCAGGACACTAGGAAGTCATGTAGTCCAACCCGAAAATGTCTCCAAAATAGGACCTGCCGCTCTAGACAGGTTCCTGGTGGGGACAGGGAGGTTTTCGAGATTTAAATGATGAACGGGTTAGGAAACAAAGGATCATCAGATCTGTGTTTCAAGGACCAGCAATGGACCGGCCCAAACTGATAAATCTAAAAAAAAAATTCTCTTCCCAGAGTTCTAGCACCTTGTGGAGAAATAGAATTCTAGGAACAGACCTCTACGGACCTTTCACCTTTCCTCTGGTGAAAATGGAGGAAATCGTTTGAAACGCACATTAATTCTCACATTTTTGAAAGAAAAAAGTGAATAGGAAATTACTAATCACAGGGCTGTGGCTCCTGACCCTTTGATATATCAGAGCGCGGCCAGCTATCTTTGATATCGTATACGAATACCTTTCCAAAACGTCCTGGATATCCTGGACCTTTTGCAAAAAAATTGTTCCATGGATTATAGGTATTGAATCAAAGTTTCCGAAATCGTCGATATCATCAAAAGATATTCAGATTTGACGGAGATATTTGAGTTTGAAGTTTTACATAAGACAGGTTTTAACCGGCTATTACCGGTTGATGAGGTCCAAGAAAAAAAAATTCGTTAGGAAGCTTCGTCTCCACAAGTCGAAATTCATCTAAACTCTCTAGCGAGCGAGACGACTTTTTTTGACATAGTGCCTTGTACTCATATCACTATTTTGAAATAAATCATGCAATTTCGTGTCCGCATAAATCTTTCAAATTTTCCATTAACAAAATTCCAATTCGCGGGTACACAGCCCGCACGGTTCCAATTTCAGGTTATACTAAAGTAGACATAATCTTCTTGTAGAATCCTTTTACATATAGCCCGTTAGACATGATGATGCTGATACTAAAAATCATTGTATCTGTAAGCTTTAGTTTCGTATGACCTAGAATTTACTCGTCCCGAGATATATTCGGGCAACACTACGAAAAAATATAAAGCGGCGCCCCTGCGGGGAACGTTGAATATGGGGTAAGTGGAATACGGTGAACGTTTAATATGGGGGAAGTAGAATACGGGCGAAGTGGAATACGGTAAACGTTGCATACGATGAACGTGGAATACGGGGAACTTGGAATACGGTAAACGTTGAATACGGGGAAGTGGAATGCGGGGAAAGTTGCATACGGTAAACGTTGCAAACGGTGAACGTTGCATATGGTGAACGTTGCATAGGGTGAACGTGGAATACAGGGAAAATGGAATACAGGGAAAGTGGAATACGGGGAACTTGGAATATGGGGAAAGTTGAATACGGTGAACGATGCATACGGTGAACGTGGAATAAGGGGGAAGTTGAATACGTTGGAAAAGGAAAACGGTGAACGTTGAATACGGAGGAAGTGGAATAAAGGGGAAGTGGAATACGGGGGAAGTGGAATACGGGGGAAGTGGAATACGGGGGAAGCGGAATACGGTGGAGTGGAGTACGGGGAAACAGAATGCGGGGAACTTGGAATACGGAGAAAGTTGAATACGGGGAAAGTTGAATACGGGGAAAGTTGAATACGGGGGAAGTGGAATACGAGGAACGTTGCATACGTTCCACGGAGGAAGTGGAATACGGGAGAAATGGTATAAGGGGGAAGTGGAGTAATTTTGCGGCAAAGAAAGTATTTTGATTTATAGTACCTTTCTCGCCCACTTCGATTTTAGTATTATTAGCGGTAATATCAACGAAGTGCTATAATGACATGAAACATTACGCATCATTATTTAAAACGAAAAAAAAAATATGCTTTGGCTCTCTGGGCCAAATGAATGACAACAAGCGAAAATGATAAAGCCTGCGTAGCCACTAGGGGCGGGGGTTCGACTAGTGTCTCTATATGAATTTTAAATCTTATTATATGGCTACTGTCAGTGCCACCATGCCAAGACAACTATGAAATAAAATCGCAAAATATTCAATTTCATTTGTTTTACTTGGACATATTTCAATTGAATGAAATATGGTTTAACAAATACATTGAACAGCGTTCTTGTAGTAGCGTATGCTTCTCTTGATTATAATGAAAAAGTTAAGAATCAGTACATAGAACATAGAACATAGACAGAAACTGACAGATCAGAAAAAAAGTTTTCATAATGATGAGAACAATAGAAAATTCCATGGCCCATACAAAAATGTCATTTTCAAACCTCGATATCTCATCCAATTTCCAACCGATTTTGATGAGTCTGGGCTCGTTGGAAAGCTGCTGTGACATAGTTTTTTTTTTAAATAAATTGGAGGGGAGGAGAGGGGCGTTTTTGGAGTTTGTGGACTTCTTCTTTGTGGTGTGGGGACTGCGTTTCAAGATCAACCGGTATAATTCTGAGGTAGAAAAGTAAACTAGTTATAACGATCCACCCCCTCTCGAAACTTTTTAAGTTACGTCGACGTGTCGATTTAATATTGAATATGCAACGATTAATATGAGCGACCCATGATAATCACACCTCGAGTTGAAAAACTTTGAGAACCAATTAATAAGTGAAAATAATTACGAATATTGCCAACATATATGAACGAATACCAGGCGTTAGCTTTCTAGCAATTAGAATCATTTTCACAGATGATGAATACGGGTATTCAAATTAGTGTAGTAAAACCCCATGTGCCTGTTTCTATGTAACATGAATTTATTGTTCTCGATAATAAATTTTCATAACAATTTTCTTTTCATCGCTGTACATAATGGTTGTAGGTATACACACAACTCGCATATTCGTTTCGTTGTACACATTGAAATGAGATTGGATTCGAATTTACAAAGTATATGCCGTGATGGAGTTTTTAGACTAAAAATAAATTCGAAAAATCTTTTTCCAAAGTTCAATGGTAATTATTTTAAAAGATTCAAGCTGATCCCATTGGTTCGTGACCGGAAATCTTAAAAACGTGGTAGTCTACAAAAAAAAAAAGCGGAAAAAAAGGAAACGGAAAAGAAAAGAAAAATGAAAGACAAGAAAAATATTTTGTCTGAGTACATAATGCTGTAAAAATAAATAAACTTGTGAACTGTCACGGAAATCACCGATTCGACAAGGAAATGTTAATTTGTTCTCTTTAAAGTTTTTACTACAGCCAATATTATAAAGGGAAACTCCGTTCACCGAACAAGGTTATTGAATCTCCATTTTCTGTCGGCTTTTCAATTTTGTATGAACATTTCGGTCAAAAAAACATTCAAGAAATTTATTTCTCAACTTGGCATCGCATACAATAATTTATGAAAATACCCAAAACAAAACGTTTAATTCAAAATTTTAAGAGAAATTTATTTAAGTTCTCGCGTCGTATTTGATAGTTATAATTTCTGGGTTCACTTCATGTAATACACACATTCGTGCGAGGGGGAAGCTACTGGTAAAAACGTGAAGACAGTAAAACGTACAATTTCCTGCACTTTTTATGTCTTCTTTAAAAAAAAAAGAAGTTTTGTGCGCACTTTGTATGTATGTGCCATCAAAAATTCACACAGCTCCACCAGTGCATGCCCGAGTTCAATCTCAAAGTGCATAGAAGCAGTAATGATGGAGAAATTTGATGGCACGTACTTTGAGAAGGTCAGACTGTCGGTAGGAAGTTGATAGTTCAAAAATTCGCCAATTACCGCAATCACATAGTGTATAATAGTAGCAGTGATGGCAAATAGTTGCAATAACTTGTTGATGAAAACAGATTCATTCGACTATCCAATAGCGACGCGAAATACTTTTACAGCAAGACTGAAAACAACTTCATGACTGTCGAGCCATAAAAATATTTGATAGATAACAGTTGATAGATGAAATAGTATATTATATCACTAGGAGCAAAAGTTTTTAATTTCGACTCAATTATTTGTACGGTTATGTTTTATACACTGAAAACTCACAATGGTGATATGCTGCATATTTGGATCCTAGGCCCCCTTTAAATGTTTATGCTCACGTATTGTATAATGTAGTAGTTGTGGGCTTTATAATTATACAACATGTATGCAAATTATACAAAATAAAGGTATTTTATACCAGTGATTTGTATAATTATACAGCGCACAACTAATATATTATACAACACGTAAGTATATGCATTTAACGAGGGTCTAGGATCCAAATATGCAGCATCTCATCATTGTGAGTTTTCGGTGTATACTCTAAATATTTGATAGTTCACAGCTGATACGCCGAAATAGCTTTTGTCCTTGTTATTCGTCCCTTGGTTGGTTGGTTGGTTTTATTTAGGAAACATAATTCAGTTCGCTACACAGTTTACAAAATACCCTGAAATACTATGAAGCTAAATTAATTGTATCTCCGTCTGTTTAACGTCCTGAATTAAAGCACTTTCGTCCCTTGCTAAAAAAGTCTATTTGTACTTTCAAGTTGATTTATCAACAATTTTGGTCGTATCGAAGCAATACAAAAGATTTAGTTATTGCTGATAATTGAATATAAATTTTTAAAAACGAAGATGTTTACTCATCAACAACTGACGATCGAATGACGAAATTATTAGTTCGGCTCACCTTTATATACTCAAACAAACTACTTGATAGTTGATAATTGGACATAAATCAAACTTGTTTCTATATAAGACGTATGATTTCCCTTTCTCTTCGTGACGTTGTTGCATTGGATGTGAAGTGTGCCATTGAATCCTTCGGTACACTTTCAAGATTAAGCCCTCTTGGATTTACTAATGACCACACTGACACTATGAAAACGTTTTGCCTTTGGTTTCATTTGTTTCACTGTCTTTGTAATGAAGAAAAACTCGATTCGTCTGAAGAACTAATGGTACGCAGTGTATAAATGCGTATATCTCGAGGCGTATTGTAAGGCGTATTGTAACGTAAGTGTGCATATGTTACCTCGGCCGTATAACGACGGTTCTCGGCAACGCATGTAGGCTTCACAATCTGGCATCTACTGCAATATTACACCTTCACACATTGCCTCGGTTGCAACATTTATACATTTACATCATTTGGGCATTTAATTGGCTATTTACATGTCTCAAAGTAGGGGTATAATGATCATATTATAGATTAGTTTCATACAAACTGAGAGGTATATAATAGTTATATTATGGTCTACTCGACTATAATTTTCGATTCGACTATAAATTTCATTATAGTCCGACTATAGTATCATGACGAATTTTAAAAAAGCCACGAGTCGAATGGCTAATTAAATGCCCAACTGATATAAACTATCGCATTAACCAAGGTATAAATAGCTTCATTGTAGTCTCTGTACGTGAATATTCACTTCACTTGATTAACAATATACTATTACGTTAAAACGGCTCTTCAATAATGTGAACAAACAAAATTTAAAGTATTGTTCTTTCCACTTCTGATTAACGTTTATTTCAGCGTAGTTTTTGTTTGTGAAGTGGAAGTGTAAGTCTAGAATCTGGACTACATCTACAGATATTTGGTGGTCCTGGCAACATGTTGCCCAGTGCTCGGTTAATGCCCACGAGGGCTCGTAAGCTTCTTGTGAAGGCTCTATTGATGCCGCATTTAGTTTACTGTTGTCCGGTCCTCAGTGACGTCTCTGCGCGGGTTAAGAAAATTCTTGAAAAGCCATTCAATGCTTGCGTTAGGTTTGTGTATGGCATTTTCCGGTATGACTCAGTCTCGGATCATGTTGATAGACTACTAGGCAGGGACCTCTTCGTATATTTTAACTTTCTCACTTTGCCTTTTCTGCACATTATTATTAATCGTATGGCTATTTACATTACATCTGATATCTATATTTTCTTATTTCTAGTTTACAGTCTTATGCCTAAGAGTATTTCATTTTTCCTTTATCTGTTGATATGTACGATGCTATTGTTGGTAGGTTAACATGTTGACAGGTCCAACAACGATAGTGATGATGTTTTGCGTTTTTTGCGATCCAATTGGAATGGCCGTCATCATTCGCACTGTGTTCATTGTCCCGCCATATTTTTCGTATGTGTTGGATGTCCAGTACAGCGCCATCTATGGAGGATTAGTGACGTGCATTGTATGCTGTTTGTGTATGCAGGATTGTCATATGCTTGTGACGTCTCATATGATCATTTTTTATTTCTCATACTTATCGTTGCTCCACAGCAACTACCCAACTTATGAAGATCGATTGAACTTACATGTTTTTATCACAGAAAAATCCTATACATCCCGGGGATCGAACCCGGGGATCGAACCCGGGTTTTCTGCGTGGAAGGCTAGTGTGTTCACCACTGCGCCACAAAGTTGTCACCACGAGGGGGCCTGACTATATCTACCAAAATCTGACCTTTGGCATGTGGATTAGGACACTAAATCTACTGCTACCGCACAACGACAGGGACATTGTCATTTGCTCAATGTTCGTTCGGAGTATCTCAAAATATAATGCGCTTCCTAATGCTACTAAAGGCTACTAGCTTCAAACGTGCTCTTAGGGACCACCTAGAATTTATAAATCACTAGTCTCTCGCCGTTGGGCTCATACAGCTCAAGTTGCACACTCACCCTACATTCATCATCATTAATAACTTTCTCTCATCTATCATCTTCATTCCAGCTGCTTATACTCTATACGGCTGTTCGGGCAAGCTCACTGATCCAACCCTTTTCGATCGTTTGTTCCCTCTACCTTGTATGTTTGTTGTTTTATTTCTGTTTGTATTTCTTTATAAATTCACATATAATTTACGTAAGGGACCATCCATAAATTACGTACGCTTTTTTCAGTGCTGTCAGCAGATTTAAATCAACAATAACTTGAAAAATATTCACTTTTGAGACGTCAAATGATGGCCGACCCCCCATTTAGAGTGGTAGTTTGGGGGGGGGGTCGTCTTAAAAGTGAATATTTTTCAAGTTATTGTTGATTTAAATCTGCTGACAGCACTGAAAAAAGCGTACGTAATTTATGGATGGTCCCTAAGTTTTTATGAGATTATTAATTTTTGAATGCAGCCTGCTCAACTAGGGTCGTTATTGAATTGTTCTCGCATTGTGTAGCTCACGTAAATATGTATTTCAAAAGGTCTATGACCTTACACATATAAAATGACCATAAATCTACTACTGCTACTGTAGATGCGCCTTAAATAATAGACCCTTTTAGTCCGCTCAACATTTGAATTTTAATTGAAACTTGAATAATCTGATGCAAGATGACGCTACAAAACCCATTGTTTGTGTGCTGATTTTACGCATATTCCGTACGTAATTACGCACATATCGTACGAAATTCGATTATATTGTACCGCAGGGAAGAATTCAAAATTGAACCGCATTAAAAGGGTCTATAATGCATTTCATGGCCGGTACTCTATACGGCAACCTACAAAATTATAACTACAGGGAGAGAATCATAAGATTGTACAACGCTTCGTTTTAACTCTTTCAACCGAAAAACCGGTTTTACTTGAGAAAAATACAAGCGAATGCGTGAAAAGAGCGGTAAAAGAGAAATTAAAAAGGTGCACAAGCTTACGATTCCCTTCCTGTATATAGAAGAACTTTATAAGTTTTATTACTTACAACATATACGCAACTCGAAATTACGAGATATGCAAAAGTTACTAATTGAAAATTGAGTCTTATCAAATTGTCATATTTCGCGTGGAAATTTCTTTCTAGTTAAAATCTAGTTAAAAGGTTATTCGGGTCCATTAGCACTGGGTCCTTATTTTCAAGAAACGAGAAGTTGTGCGATATTTTTTTCATCGGCTGTCTCTGCTGCTCTTACTCACCCGTAATAAATTCCCACGTACGGAACTGCTCTTCTAGATTTGAAATGAAGGATATTGATCTCCGAAAAGTCAGCAAAGATTCTTTAGTAGAAAATGGTCGATGTTGATAAATTCTCCTTGAAGTGTTTTGGGTGGGTACTTGGGAAGGGACTCGAACTATTAGCTTTCCTACTGTGGCGCCGACTTTCATATGGCATGTGTGGCATATGTTTAACTCGAATAAAGAAAATAAAAAACTCTTGACAAAATCTTCTTCTTGGAAGTTTTCTCAATTTCTCAAGCCTCTATTTAAATCGAGGGGTTACACACAGAAAAATCTTTAAAGTTCTACTGACGCTGTTTCAGTCCGCGTATGACATTGTCAATGCGATTTACCATCTTACCCTGGCGAGATTTACCAAAACTATTTTTGCATGAAAATTTACTCGTGTGGGTAACCCCTCATTTAAAATATGTTCGAACATTTTGCTAAAATAGACAATTGCGAGCTTGCCAATCGCAACTTTTTTCTCATCTTTTACCACTCTCTAATCGAACTGCCTTTGATTTGGGGATTACTTGATTCGATGTCAAATTAACGAGTACAGTGTCTAAAAGTTTTTAAAATTTCGCCTCTTGCCCTTTTGGCCACACATTACGCGGCACCCCTGCTTTCCTCATGTTTGTGTCATTCACCATAATTTTTATAACTCATTGGTGCCTTAAAGTGTCAAGTCTTACACCACTGCCATGAATTACCTCTTTCCATGCAGATTTAATTGAATCTACACGCCACATTCTTGGTCGAGCATTTAGAACTTCTGTTAGCAAGATCCTCTTTGGGAGTCCGCTATTACCAATCCTTTAAACGTGCCCGAACGATCGCAAACTCTTAAACCGAAGGGACCGCAACATTTTTCCGAATGCGCTCGTTCCTGATATGATTATCTCAACACTTCCTTCGCTATGACCCTCAGAATCCTCATGCCAGAAATAGGATGTTTTGTATGGAAAAACTAAGATTTCTATAACGTTGAGTTTTATTAAAACTGCTTTCGATGAATGAGTTAATAGAAATTAAATATAATTCAAAGCTTACAAAGACCTTGATTTTAAATAATAATAAGAATTTAACAGCTGAACAGGTAGTTGGGAGGCGAGGAAGATTTGGTTTAGAAGAGGAATTTTGTGGAGCATTGGGAGGTTACGTTACGATTAGGAAGGGGTTGAGAGAAGTGGTAGGTTGTTGAGCGAAGGGAGGATTGAATTGCAAGAAAAATAAATAATTTTTTGATTCATAAAATGAAAAGAGTTTTTATGATTTTTCGCCGATCCTTTGCACGGGTTTTCAAAAATTGCCTTGTGGAAACATTCCAGTGCATTTTAGAGAACATTACAAGCGTCAATTTGTGACGTGATTTTCCCCTCGCTTTGGTACGTATATGTAAATTGTATATTATTAAAGCCAAACTCTTCAGCGTATTATTTTCAAGGCCTTTTATAACAAAGTTCAAATTTATATCACAGAGAAAGTCTTTGTACTTAATGTATGTGAAGTATGGTTGGTCTTTTTCACATATGACGAATATTTCATAGGATGGAGGATTGGGCTAAAGCCAAATATAAACTATTTTGTGTAATTAATATAAAGTTTTATATATGCATGAATGTAAGCTCCGATGAGAGTCTAGGGACATAGGATAATAGTAGAAAGTCTTTGAACTTTTGTTTTAACGAAAATAAATTAAAGTTTTGTGGGGTGTGAGGAACCCTTAGTTCACTTCACACAAAGATAATTCATGATAATCATCCGTCGAAACGTTTTTCATTAAAGTCTGACTGCCAATAAATTCATTGTGGCCCAAAGAAAAATCTTTCAAAGTCATATTTACTCAATGGTCAATCAATAAACTATCTGCGTAACTAGAGGTGAGCGTGCGGTTCTAAGATCGGGTTGGGTATAATGATATCGAACATCTTTAGGGTCTCGCTTTTTATATTCTTTCAGACTGTAAACTCGCCAGTTCGGGCATGGTCTTATCGGATATCTTTTGGGTCGGGTGTTATACAAGTCTACGAGCCCGATGATTGATGTGACGAACATAATACGACGTGATAGATTTGTAAGGTTGAATTTCAATGAGAAATTGGGTGACTTAAAGTATTATACAAAATTTCTCCTGTCGAGGGGTGGATAAACGTAAATTTTTATCGAACTTCTTGGGGATCACCGTAATCTTTTTTCCCCTGAAAGGTACATGCCTCCCATATTTCAAGTTCGAAGATGAGCAACCAAATTCACAAAGTTTACAAAGTAGATGACCTGTAAATTGGGAACGGCATTTTTTGTCTCATTTTATTATGAATCACTTTGAAAGAATGAAAAAGATGAAAGACCGTTCCCAATTTACGTTACCGATGGAAATAATAAACAAACATTTAATAAAAATATTTTTTTTTCTACTCTACCAAAGTTTCTTTGCCAAAATGGCCGACTTGTATGAATTAAATTGCATTGTTTTGGTGAGGGCTTTGCAGAAAAAAAATGGCAGTTGATATCAGCAACATTACTTGTCAATTGGCAGTTGCCATCAGCAACATTACCTAACAATTGGCAACTGCCAGTAGTAAACGTCAAAGCAATGCAATTTAATTCATACAAGTCGGCCTTCTCGGCAAAGAAATTATTGTAAAGTGGAAAAAATCTTAAATATTTGTAATAATTTATTTGCAATATGTTTCTGTCATGACGATTTTAAGAATTTAAATGTTACATATTATTATTATTATTATTATTACATATTATAAAGACGAGATGTTTGTTTGTTTGTTTGTATGTTTGTTTGTTTGTGAATACCGCTCAGCGTTACATACCGTTATTTTGGCGTAACGCTATACCATACCCATTGCCATAGAAAAAAATATTTTTTTTTGTATAAACCACCCGACATGCGGGAATGAACGTAGAATGCAAGAATCGAAAGAATATAAAGAAGTGAAACGAAAAAATATTTTATATACAAGCGCGTGTATATAGTGAGTATAAAGGAAGAGGTCCAAATAACGGAAATATGATACACACGTTATGTGGTATGTGTATGTTGCAATTGTTTTTCCTTTTGAATGAAATAAAATGACTTGGGTTTTTTCGTGAGGAACAGATGTTCGGTGTAAAGTAAATATTTTTTGTAATTTTTTTTTTTGGTTGATGTTAGATGTTTGGTGTCAAAGGGAAAGTTGTTGGGATGGGTATGTAGTGTGTCGGGATGACCAGCAAAATGGTGGACGATGGTATGGGATGGACTTGGGGGGAAAAAATAAGAATTTTTTTGTAATTTTTTTTGGTTGATGTTAGATGTTTGGTGTCAAAGGAAAAGTTGTTGGGTTGGCTGTGTAGTGTGTCGCGGTGACCAATAAAATGGCGGACGATGGTATGGGACGTACTTGGGGG
>CM055406.1:104251702-104262842 GCA_029228625.1 Pseudolycoriella hygida
TTTTGACGGGGATTTTGACGGGGATTTCGGCGGGGATTTTGGCGGGGATTTGGACGGGGTTGTTGACGGGGATTTTGACGGGGTTGTTGACGGGGATTTTGACGGTGTTGAAGACGAGGATTTTGACGGAGATTTTGGCGGGGATTTGGACGGGGATTTAGACGGGGTTGTTGACGGGGATTTGGACGGGGATTTAGACGGGGTTGTTGACGGGGATTTTGGCGGGGATTTGGACGGGGATTTAGACGGTGTTGTTTACGGGGATTTTGACGGGGTTGTTGACGGGGATTTTGGCGGGGATTTGGACGGGGATTTAGACGGGGTTTGGACGGGGATTTTTGCGGAGATTTTGACGGGGATTTTAACGGGGATTATGGACGGGGAAGTAGGCAGGGAAAGCGCCGCAGGCAGGGAAAGCGCCGCAGGCACATAAAGCGCCGAAGGCTAATAATTAGCGGGGGTCCAGGGGCGGCAGGCCCCTGGTATAAAAAATAATTCTGCTTAATCACTTCACCGCTTTATTTCTTCCAAGTGCTCTTGCACCCGCTCTCTGGAAAGCTTTACGAGTGCCCTCGCACCCATCCCTCTTAAACTGAGCGTAGCCCCCCAAACCCTGCGTAGCCCAACGGGGCTACCGGGATCGACTAGTTATAGGTATATTTGTCTATTACGATTATCAGGCGCAAAAACGTAGTATGCACCTTGTAACACAAGTAGAATTTTAACGTCCTTGTCTTAAAATTCCACTTTGTTTTTTCTGTTCATCCACCCCTCGTCTCCTGTTAATTCGCAAAAATTTATTAGAATTTCATAAGATGCTCATAGCGTCTCTCGTTTCATTTCTTGTATAATCACTTTCATTCATGAAAAGAACGGGCGTCTCACTAAATTCTACCATCTTGTATTCGAAAGAATGGGCATAGGAAAGTAGCGATGTAGTGAAGTCAAAGGAGTAAATTCCTTAGGCGTAGTGAGATGCATCTAGGTGCAGTGAGATGCATCTAGGTGCAGTGAGACGCATCTAGGTGCAGTGAGACGCATCTAGGTGCAGTGAGATGCATCTAGGTGCAGTGAGATGCATCTACGTGCAGTGAGACGCATCTAGGTGCAGTGAGACGCATCGATTTTACAAAAATACGAACCAATTTTTACGTTACACTACGATTTTGGTAACCAAACATAAATGGGAACGGTTTCTTTCTGAAAATTAATTTTCTTAGTGCAACGAAAGGTCATGTAACGTTGCCTTTTTTTCGGAATATTGAACGTTTCGCTAAGGCACCATCTCTTTGTGTTCGAACCACCACCTAACAATGTTTTGTAATAGAAGTATATTTTTGTACGGCTCAGATAGCGAAGAAAACAACAACATATTTTTCGTTTGTCAGCGAAAAAAAAAGTCCATACCTTTGGAAAGACGTTATGAAGATTTCTCTTTATTAAGGAGTTGTTTAAACCATAAAAATGACACATTGTCCCGAGAAAGAAATAAATTAAAATATGCTCCGAAACTGTGATCCCTTTACGTTACATATTTATATATCTAATATAAAAGGCATATGATACAAAAACGATAAGATCTTGTATTCATAAAAAATATCGTAAAACGGTCAATTTCAGATAAAACAACAAAGGAAATGTTATTCATGACGGGAAAAGTATATTATTAAAAGCAGATATAAAAAATGAATGAACAAAAAGACTTTTTTGATCAAAGGGATTATAATCCAGTAAGGAAATGGTTGCGAGAAAGGGATCTAAATGGACATCTATTGATTGTAATAGAGAGCAAAATAAAGGGAACAAAAAAAATCTGAGGAAAAATGTCCGCATTTTGTGAAATTGCACAACACACAATGAGAATTACGGTCACATGGATTCGTTTTTAGTATTTAATTTTAAATTAAAAAGAAACCCGAAAACTGTTCGCCTCTTTTCATACAAACACTCGTTTCGTTGGTGAAGTTTGCTACTTGGAAATAAATTATTTACTTGATTGAAATTTGTTACAAACTCCATTTAATTAATTTCCACATATACTAAGGAAGTGACTATTTGCTCGTATACGATGGGTTCAGGAGGGCTGTATAGCAATGACCGTTTTAAAGGAGGGGAAAACAACGTGACTAAATTGTACCTATTGTAAATTGTAGCCTATTCAGGCGCCGGTTAGCCCACAGTGTCCCAGTGGAGCCCCTACTATCCTCCTAATACCACTTCGGTCCACTTTCAGCAGCTCATTGGCCCATTTCGCATCCGGCTTCGGGGAGAAGCGCTTCGTTTGAGCGCCTCCTTCATACGCTTCAGCCGCATATTCCCGTCGCCGAGGGTCTTTTAACACATCCAAAGGGTATGGCAGACGCGGTTCCACGCTCCTTGTCGTAGCAGTATAGCCTACCCTAGCAAGCTCATCCGATTATTCAGTCCCATATCCTTTTCCGCTTTAACTAGCCTGGAGGTTCGCGACTTTAGCGGTCTAATCATCTGGACGCTGGACGTTTTAACCAAATGGAACCAACTGAGTGAGTCTAGGAAAAAAGGTAAAAATTGAGAGAATTCTCGTTTTGGTACAATTGCACCCATAGAAGTAATATTTTACTATGGCTGCTGTACCTTCGGCAGATTAAAGTCCACCCGCTTGAATCAACATTTAAAAGCCACTCACAATTCTTCAACCTACTTCCAATTGTTTATCAAAAATCGAAAAACTCACAATTCTTTTACTTCCAAATTGTTCAAACGAAATGACATGCATCCAATCGTAGGATCTGGGTTGTATAAAAGGCGAGTTGACATAGTCTGAGTATCATTCTATGGCCATCGTTGCTGATATACACATGGTCTTAAGACAAGGTGAACTGATGAGTTGTAAACGACGAAATCAGCACTTTTAGTTTTTCGTTTTTTGTTAAACAATTGGAAGTAGGATGAAGAATTTTGAGTGGCTTTTAAAAGTCTAGGAAAAGTGGGTGGGGTTGTTATCCCTGCACCTAGGCCTCCATTGGGCCTGTTGTATTGAGTGAGTCTAAGTGTTATAATATAACGCACTTGTGTTGCGAATTACCTTGCGAATTACTTTGTGTATAAGTTCGGACTTGACAGATAGAGGTCAGAGCAACCTTTTATTTGAATGAGCCTGCGGTTTACAGTCATACGCATAATTTCTTCTTTGGATTCCGTTCCCCACACTCCGATTACACTGCTACGAAGCAGCCCTCACGTTAAGACATAAGACTCAAAGACCAGATGTACCAGCATGCCTGGGACGCATAATATAGCTGTCTTGTCAAGCCTATGCAGTACAGGATATCGGACGTGTGCGGCGCAAGAGTTCCCACAGCGGTAGAGAGCTTTCGTAACGCCCGTGTATGAGACCAAGTATTCACTGACTAAATAACCCCTCACTTATAATTTCCCCCGCAACATAAAAAAAACATATGCAAGGGACCCGTACGTATCAGAATAGATAAGGCAAACAGAGTTGATGTTACGAAAAGACTCGAACGTATTTAAGTAAATATTGCCTTACGTTTACATTATGAAGTTATATTGGAAATTGCCGAGAGGGCAATATTGAAAAACCCGTCCGAAGAAACGGTGTAAGAAAGGCCTTCCGAAAGTACAAAATTGACCCCCAAATAGACAGAAATGTTCATCTCAATTTTTTGTCTAGCGCCGACCTAAGGTCCTCAAGAGAGACCTCGGACAAATACTTACATAGACAAAAATATTTCCCTCTATTTTCTCTATAACATAGTGAAAAAACATTTTATTGTCTAGGGCAGACCTTAGGACCGACCTAGGGCCATAAGAAAATGCCTCAGACACATACTTCCATAGACAAAATTGTTTCCCTCAATTTGCTTTGCAACATTACAAAAAAAAAATTTTTTGGTTAGGGCCGACCTTGGAACAGACCTGAGGCCCACCTCAGCCCTAAGCTCAGATACCGGGTCCAAATTTGTTTTTGAATATAATTCTGTACTCGATTACCGCTCAAATAGAAAAAGAATCAACAAAATCAGTTAGGATTTATCCAACTTATGTACGCAAACACGTTGGGCCCTAGTAGAAACTCAGTTTTGGGGTCCTGACTGAGGCCAAGGGTTTCTAATCAAAATATTTTCTGCCATAAAACGGGAGACAGTCCTAGACCTTTCGATCAAACAAAATTTGAAAATCGGAAGAGATTTACTCGAGTTATGTGTAAAAAACATGTAGGGCGCTAGCAGAGACTCGTTTTTAGTTCCCTAGCTAAGTCCAAGGACTCAAATTCAGAAAAGTTTCTTCAATAAATTGTCGGTCTTTCAAAGAAAAAAAAAGTTTATGACAATCGGAAAAGATTTACTCGAGTTTTGTACAAAAGACCAAAAACCACTTAAACGGCCCTAGCTCGGCGGCCCTTTGGCCGACAGTGCCCAGATGCAATCCCATGAAAGATATTTCGATTACCTTTCAGTGAAAAAAAGTTTTTGAAAATCGGTTGAGTTTTACTCAAGTTATCGCGGTGAAGGACGGAGGGACGGACTTTTTTTCTATTGTTGATTCGTAATCTCAGGACCATGATCGAAGCTTCCTTCCTACTCTCTAGTCGAAATTAGGGTTGTTACAAACGTCGTGGTAACGCATAAGACCCCTTTTCGAAGAACTTCGTTCTTCGTACGGGTCTAAAAATTAAACAGGACTGAAAACCACAAAGTCGCAAAGGGGGCTAAAGAGGGGTATAGCACCTTCCGGAGAGATCGAAGCGGGTTTTGGGGCAGAGCGTGACAGGCTGTATGACGGATAAAATATCAGTTTTGGTTATCTCTGGAAAAAATAACACACTGGAAATAATTTTGCCTTACATGACCCGAAGTTATTCGATTCGGGATTTCTTTGTCTGGGCTAGCGGAGATATCTTGCCCGGTGATAAATATTATGTCCGTGTTATTTTGTCTCAGAGCCCTCAAGCAAAGGAGGTCAATAGAAGACTATAACCTACAGACACCAATTCGATGTAAAAACGAAAACTTCTCTCCTTGGGGGATTACAACCTCAACCGGAATTATTGTGCGAAAGCAATTCATGGTGTCGAAAATACGAGTCAATGTATTTTTATCTCATCAAAATAATAGCTTCATAAATACAATAAAAAAATAAAAGAAAAATATATAATTCAAAAATACCACAATATATTTCCTGTTGACCATTTCACCCTCTTTTGATCTCCGTGACAATGGTTTGCTTTTCATATTTTCGTGCCCATTTTTATGTCCTTTTTCTCATGAATAAATGTCTTTGTCGTTTCCGAGTACTACATCTATTTGTTCACAGAGTAGTTTTTATACTCCTTCATTCCTTCGGGTTATCTTCTCGTGTGCTCTTGTGTCGATTTTTTCCTTCCAAAGTACTTAGCATAAACATGAATTTGGGTCAAATCAATATTCTCAGAAAACTTTTCGGTATAATAAATAATGTAATGTTTTCTTACAATGTCTGTGCACCCTTCGGGTGATAGTTTATATGATGACTTTGCTATTATAACATTGAAGGCTTTTCTTCTTTAAGGAAGTAAAGTGGAAATTAAATGTTGTTATTGCTTGTTATTTGTGGTTGTTCAAGAAATGTCTTTATTTGGCCATCTTTTTCAGATAACTCGTTCAAATTATGTATGTGGGCGAAATGTTTGTATTAACCAATCTCTAAACTAATCCCTATTTCAACCCCATTTTCCCTCTATTTATGAGGTCAGTGTTGTTGCTGTAGGTACGCAAATTTAGAGAAATGTTGAAGTTCACGGGATTGAATCTCGACAAAATCGGTTCAAACCTTTCGAAGTTACGGTCAAAAAGTGGTCGTAAACGTGGCTTCTCGAAAATTACTTTTTAGATTTTGTCAGTAGGGGCTGACCATTTCTGATAGTTGCACACAGGTCCCGGACGTACCCTTTGTGCTACCCAATCATAATTAAAATCTTTCAAGAAGCTTGTTCGAGAACCTCCTCTCCAGTTGTGCACCTGGCATAAAACCTGGACTCCTTCCATTCATACACGGTCAGATGCTTTCCAACTACCCAGCAACCGCAAATCTAGGTCTAGTCTCTTCGAGCCACCTACCATCCACATTGGAAGCCCTGCTCGAGAGCCGTTAGACTTCCCTGGTTGGGTGTCCACCAAAGCAGTAGTGCCACGCCACGTGTTATGCCTAAGTTGCGGTCTTTCGCTCGTTGTAATAGTCCCAATAGTGCCACATTCAAGGCAAAACCATCTCACCCACAAACCGAGTTGAAGGGTGGGCCGGCGGGTAACACGAGGCAACAAAGTATCAGAGCTTTAACATAACAGCTGAGTAGGACGACAGTTAGGCAAAGCGATACTTCAAGCGTGCGACTGTTTTCACGAATTTCGAAATCAATGCGAGTTCCCCTGTGTAGTCACGTACAAACATAGTTAAGAGCAACTTTGACTGATTTACCTCGGAACATCACGGACACTTCATAACACAACTGCGTGTTTTCGCTCAAATAATTTCAAGACAAATTATCAGTCTTTTCGAAATTATTTCAGCGTGATAAACATAACAGATGAGTTCAAATTCGAACTGGCAGTTTGATTCCTCAAGTCGAATTTCAGGAAAAAAAGCGAAAGTTCCAATATACACATTCATGTGGTAACACATTTGCCATGTGTGTGCGCCGCCAGCTGGAGGTCCTCAGCCGAGCGCCGCCGCCGGCTGGAGGTCCTCAGCCGAGCGCCGCCGCCGAAGACGAAAATGTCATCAGCCGCTGACGGCTTTCATCGGCTTGAAAATAAGGTAAATTTTGTCAAATGCCTACTGCAACATTTGAGAAAGAAAGCAAATGCTAAGGATTTTTCTGAGCAACAGTTATTTAACTTGAACAATTCTGAGGGCTACAGCATGGCTAGTGCGCTCTGAAAAAGAATAAGAAGTGTTTTCATAGCAGAATTATTAGCAGATAATACCAGTGATTTGCAGAGAAATATCGACTGCCTGAATGTTGCATGTGAGCAGTACGGAATGCAAATAAGCGTCAGCAAAACTAAGGTGATGCATGTCGCTAAATCTAGGAAATAAGCAGTTTGCAGTTTAAATGGGCAACAGTTGGAACAGGTTTCTGAGTTTAAATATTTAGTGGCCGCTTTTCCAGAGGATGGTTAGTTAGTTAGGGAATTTTGGGAAAGGAGAAAAATTGGAAACGCGGTTGCCAGTCAGTTGAGGTCGCATGTGTTCAACAAGAAGGATTTTAGTAGTAGCACAAAGTTAGCTATTCACAGTTCAATCTTCAGGCTAACGATTTTATATGGTAGTGAAAGTTGGGTGGGCTGCGGATACCTTGGGCATGACCTGGAGGTTTCTGATATGAGGGTGCGTAGGGGCATAGCGAGGGTGAATCGGAGGGAGCAGCGGGACAATCATATCAGGAAAGATGACAAATGTTAGTCTTCTGCGATGGTACGGGCACGTTGAGAGAATGGGCAATAGCAGGCTGCCAAAGAGTATATTGAATGCTCAGGTCCCGGGTGTGCGTCCTAGGGGTAGGCCAAGGAGAAGGTTTATAGACTGAGTTAAATGAGATTTAGAAGTTAGGTGACTTTATCTAGGCGAACAGACCATCTCCTCGGCACAGGACAGGAGGGTATGGAGAAGAGTACACGATCACCGGGCGTAAAGACCTTTAATCGATAAAGTTTGATAATGATGATGATTCATAGCAGGATTAAACCCTTCTTTAGTTGTGCCATCACTTTTTCGTAGCTGAATACGGCTTTGCCTTAAACTAATTCCACAAACTATTCTCTGTAGGTAATACATTTAATTTACAGTTGACCAAAATATGGATGGTGTGTTACAGAAAAGATAGATTGTACTTGTTATAGGCGAAGCCGTATTCAACTCTGAAAAGTGATGGCGCCATGGGTTTATTCAGCTATGAAAACTAACATTACTACTTCTTCTTCAGAGCCTTCAAAGGTAACAAGCCACAATCGGCATAAATGTAAGAAAATGTACATTAATAGTAGTAACTTTAAAATTTTTAGCCGATCTGCCGATAAAATCTTTTTTTCTGGGAAAATTTTTTTCGGAGAAATTTTTTTTCTAAGAAAATTTTCTTTTCTGAGAAAATTTTTTTTCGGAGAAAAATTTTTTCAAAAAATAGAAATTTTTTCAACAATTGAAAAATTCCAAAGCGACTGATATCACAACAAAAACCTCTTTAAAGGTAGGGTGTGACGCAGTCCGTAAGTCTGCTTCCAAAATTAATGATATTGCTTGAGGTGACGCTATCGCTGATAATACGCAGAAGTTTATTTGAATGGAAACTTGAGTTCAAAGTTTTAATTTCCTGAAAAAATGTTTTTTTTTCAAACAAAATTACGTTGTGTTAAAAAAATTGCGTCACAAATACCAGATCCACCAGCGGAATAATTTTATCACATAGAGACTCGGTAAGTGGTCAAAACTAGTAAAATTTTTATTGATGTAAATCGGTCTTACATGGACGACTGCCGAGGTGTTCAGTAATTTTCATTACTGAACGGTTGGGTGTTCAATCATGAAAATTACTGAACGGTTGAGCGTTTCATCATGAAATGTACTTAGCACCTTATAAAAAATTTTTCGAACACGGGGATCGAACTCGGGTCCTACGCACGATGAGCGAGCGCTCTACGAAGTAGCTGTTTAAGTCATACGTACCGTATCTTTGAAACTCTGTATTATTATCACCGATCTTATTTATTAAAAAAAAGTTCACACGCCGGGATTCGATACCCGGTCATCCGCACGACAGTCAAGCACTCTACCACTGCGCCACTTTGCTATTTCATGTAGGTACGCAAATGATACATGTAATCATTGAACGGGTATATATGCGCATTTGCAGTGGAACAAAGACCATGCTTGCTGTTATTAAACGAAAAGGAGAGATGAGTGTATATGCCGATATTTACAATGATACACTGTTGTTAAAGGATGAGACAAATAAAAATTCGTTACAGAATAAAACTCGATTTCAAAATAATAATAAAATTATTTTGTTTTGAACTTAGAGAAAATCTGCAACAATAACTGATGAACGCAATTTTACTGCCAACATTCAAATGATCCCGTGGTTCAGTGGTACAGTACTCGTCTCATACGTGAGGTATCTCCGGTTCGATCCCAGCTATTGACAAATTTTTATAAAAAAAAACCGACATGTATAAACTTTCCTCGTTCCCTATGCGATAAAATATACTGCAGAACATACCATGTGAGTAAGCCATTACTGAACGGGCTGATGTTCGCACACGGTGAAACACTTGTGCGATTAATCCACTCGCTTCGCTCGTTCCTCAAACATCAGCCCGTTCAGTAATGGCTTACTTACATAGCATGTGCTGTAATATACTATTTCAATACTTTCAGTTTTTACGCGCAAAAATTTAAATTTACTCTAAGCAATCCACGCAATAAGAAATAAAAGTCAAATTTTTGCAGCGCAAAAACTGAAACTACAGAAAAATTATTTCGTTGTTGGGTCCGGGTATATCATATAAGAATAGCGCTACGAAAAACGAAAATAAAATGGCTAAAATACCCTCCAAAAGTGTGTAAAAAGTGTCCGAACTGTACGAAATTGGATTTATTAGAAAGGTTTCATTTAAGCCTATGAAATCCCACGAAATTCGAGGAAACTGAAAGGTCTTGGGTGAAAATTTGGTCAAAACAGCGCTAAAAAGTAAGTTTTTCATTAAACTATGCTTTTATATGCCTAGCTTTAGCCGATTTAGGCGTTTTATAGTTCGTTGGAAACAGGAAGAGGAGCTCTAAGATCTAGGATTCTCTGTAAAAAGATTTTATAGCGCTACAGCGCTCGAAATATCGAAAATATCTTCAAATAGTATCGAACAAGTGTTCAAATGGTACGAAAGTGGGTTAGAAATCTCGTATACGCATATCAAATCCTATTGTAAACTTGAGTAACCTGCAAATTTAGGTGAAAATTTAGGCAAAATAGTGCTGCAAACAGCCTTTTTGGTGTTTTTTGATGGTTTTTCCTCGAAACTGCATCTGTAAGTGTCCGGATCAGTATATGGTTGGGCATTTTCGGTTTGTTCGAACTCCACAAAATTTGAAAAATCTAGAAAAGTAAAAAAGGATAAATGCCGACTTTTCTGTCTTCTCCCATTTAGCATCATATAAAAATGGTTTTAACTCAATGAATTGACATTTTTTCATGTATTTGTACAAAATTCGAACATAATCCTGAAATTGTTCAGCCAAAGTACATATGTGACTCGCCAGAAAAAGATTTTTCAGAAATTGAAAGCTAATTGTAAATAATTGAGCAAGTAGCGGTGTAAGTGACAATGAATAAAGGTTAAAAAAAATCGGACGAATGTTTCCAACCTAGCACTGAAATTTTTTTTTTATCTGTTTCAGGAAGTTTTACGGGAATCTGTAACTGTACAAATCTTATCTTAGTAATAATTCAATGTGTTATGACTAGAAAGTATGTGTGTTGACTACTAAAGGATTTTCTAAAGCGAAATTGGACCACAATATTAACGTTATTTGTGGGCGCGGAGAGAAGTAGCAAATTTTTGTAAGTTTAAAGAAAAAGGCAAATATGTAAAAGAACTGTCATTGTCGAATGGACTCAAATAATCCAACTCTATAACTTGGAAGAATAAAGTTGCAATTATCAAAATGAGCCGAGTATAGGTGCTTTTATTAATAATTTTAAAAATTGTATAGAATTTCAATCGTTTCCCGCAGCTCGTGGCTTTGGATCGAAAAATTAAGGAAAACCCCACAAAATTGTAGTTATTATATTTTTAATAGATGAACAACATTATTCTGAGTAAAAAATAATTGTACGACATGACTCTTAAAATTAGAAATTCATTTTTATTTCATTAATTTCAATCAAAAAATTGTCATTAACAACTAGACTATAAGTGGTACAGCTGCCTAAAATATGAAAATGAAACGGCCGATGAGTTTTTACAGCTTTTGTAATTTTCATTCCCTAAACATAACTATTGTAACAGACATAAGTGATATAGGAAGTCTCGATTCGCAGAAATTTTTTTTGGCTTCGCTCGCCACGTTACCGATTTGTGACAGATTGTTACGGGCTTTAGAGAAGGGG
>CM055406.1:104267466-104345918 GCA_029228625.1 Pseudolycoriella hygida
AGTTGTAGAAATGTTACGTAACAAACACTTTTACAACCAAAAACTTATATTTTTAATTAAATTTGTTCAAAATCGCGTACGAGCAACTTTTTCGTGATCATCTGTATATATGCTTTTCATTTGGTGACGCAATGCTGTTGTTTCTAGTTATCGTCCTCTATTTTTGACAAATCATTAGATACCACGTTGAACATTATAACATTTGATTGTTTTTGTTAAAAATCTAAAGTCATCCAGGTTGTTACGGTACAACCTGTTTCAACGAACCCTGGTGGGTTGGTGTTTGAGTGTTGTTAACAGTGTTTGCCACGCCTTTGGGGTGTGTTGGTGTGTGGGGTGTGGTTGGTGGGGTATTTTTTGTGGGTGGTGGTTAAATTGTCCAAAAATGTGTTACGTAATTTAGGGACAGCCCCATATATGGTTCCGAAGTCTACGAAAAAAAAAATTCTGAATGTGCCGCGCTCCCATGATGATTTTCTGAATAAAATTTTGTTTTCAAAGGATCGAATGTTTTCTGCAAGTATAAATCATGTATTTTTGGTAATATCCTTTAAAAATACCTCTAACTGAGAGGAAGGTGCAAATATTCACTAATCGTATAAAATGAATCTCCACGGACGCTCAAGTTTTACCTATTCTCTTGTAGACTGTTAACGGGATGAAAACGTAATTTATAAACTTTACAACTGATATCTGCTCTGAAAACTTTGTGATCAGATATTGCTTCTATAAGACGATTTCGCGATGCATGTAACTCGTGCTAGTTTTGAACGATTTTTTTTAACAGACGAAATCGATCAAGATGTTCAGCGTATGTTTGATGCAATTTTTTTTTTTCGAAAAATTCGGTGGGAATCGCAGCAACCGGCAAAATAATGCTCAGTTCAATATCGTTTTTCGTCATTGTAAGCTGCACATTTTAATAAGTTCAAATGGAGGAACGTTGTGATGAATTTATTCCGAAGTCGCGCGGTCCTTATGCGGAAAAAAATACCCAGACGGTCTACGTGAAGCAATCGAGAAGATTCGAAATAATGAGATGAGCTACGGAGCTGCGAGCAAAATTTACAGCGTACCGAAAGCCACTCTGCATCATAAAATGAGGCATCCAGAAAACTTTCCGAAAAGCGCTTCAACGGTGTTAATCAAAGAGCAGGAAGATGAGCTAGAGCAGTGGATACTGTTACACGCAGACTTTGGCGACCCACGCACAAAAAGATTCATTATGATCGCGGCTGCTGAGATAGCGCAGCTTGATACAGATCCCTCACACGGTTTCAAGAATGGAATACCAACCTCCGGTTGGATGGAAGGATTCCTCAATAGACATCCATTGTGCAGAGAGCGGACACCACAAGGCAACAGCAAAGCCAGCGCAATCAACACGAAAGACGATTTTGCCGGATTGTTACGTCACATTTATGATTACTTTGAAAAAACTAAACAGCTGGATCTTTCAAACAAGCCGGAGCTTTGGTGGAACGCTGATGAGTCCTGTTTCGAAAAAGATAAGGTTCCAAAAAAAGTCATTGCACGACGATAAGCGAAACGTGTCAGTCGAAGAGAAATGGGATCATCAAATCATCTAATACAACAGTGACTTATGCATTTTCCGCTGCTGGTGAGTATGTGGAGCCTCTCATAACCCTCAAATATTCAACCTCATCAGTTGCGGAAATAGCTTTTGCTTTGGGGTGTAAGTCATTATGCGAAAGGAAATATGCCCAACCGTTTCATTTTTCTTATTTCATATTCAACAGCCGTCGGAGCGAATTGTGGAATAAGCCAACTGGTTGGACAAGGACAGAGTCTTTCTACTATTTTGTCAGTATGCACCTCCACAACCAATGGGAAGAGAAAAACTGCCCAAAGCCGAGAATTCTAACAATCGATGGATACGGCGCCCATGAATGCAGTAATTATGATTGTTCTGTACGCTGGAGCTACTCCGTACATGCAAATGTGCGATACTACTATGTTTAGCCCGATGAAAAAGAAACACGAGCAACTGTACTCACAATGGTGCCTTAAAAACCCGAGCAACACGATGAACGATGTTGAATTTGTAAAACTTCTTAAGCAAATCAACGATACAGTCATAAAAAAAGACTCGATAATACATGGATGGCGTTCCACAAGCTTGCAGCCTTTCGACTTTAACAATCTAAAGACAGATGGTCAGATCTAGCAAAATCTTTGAATCGAATTTACGATTTCAATGGATACTGTATCGAGCCAGCGGCGAAACCAATCTGGAGATACAACTTTAAATCAGCCTACTCATCATCCGAATACTCCATAAGACAAGGCGTGTTGTCAACCTTAATGTCCGCAGAAGAAAACGCTTCATGGGTCGTCTTTTATTTTAGATTTCGATCATCTGGCAACAATAATATTGTATTCAAACGGAATGATAGTGTGGATAAGGAATACCGGAATATTTGCGTGGACAACTTGCCACTGTGTGAAAATACAAATATATAAGACAGTCCACAACATATCATCCACCGTGAGGCAATCACACTATCTCCCCGTTTGAATACTTCTGATTTGACGGATAATTCCAATCTAACAATTGCGGACAATAACAACGATTGGGAATAAAACAACAGTACAATCACGCATCTGTCCCATCGCAGCACACAAATATTGCTCCAGTGTTTGAGCTGACTAACATAAGCATGGATGAGATCCCAGCTGGTCCACTGGTATCAGCGGAATACTTAAATTTATTCTCTCAGGAACACGCCGTTCAATCATTAGAAAATGACCGAAGAATATCACCAGCGACAGCGACGAACGGTGGGCTGAAATTGTTTATACAAATAATCGATCTCTAATTTATTTAAATTGATCCTCTTTCAAGTTCCAACTTCAACCGACAACTGGGTGGCGTTTTCCGAACTGGTTGGACCCAATGAATTTCTCAAGTCACAATCGGGAACGAAGTTCGATTTAACTTCTTTCGGTATACCCACAGGAACACCGAATACCGAAAATACTTCGAAAATGAAACAACTGGCAGATAAAATTAGACGCGACGTCAAACAATTGGGATTGTTATGTGCAGCCAGTACCGTATCTAGACCGCTTTTCTAGGGGGGCGCGCGCCCAACATTTTTTTTTTTTGCAATTCAATGAAGTATCAATGTATATTATATAAGAATCACTGTATAGCTGACATCAATCGTACCATCTGATTTCCGGGCTAAACAACTTATCGACTTTCTTTAGTTCATCACCCAAAAAAGAAGCAAAACTAAAACCAGTAAAGTTCGAATTTTCACCACCTGCAGTAAACAAAATGAGATCAATATACAGGAAACAAAAACTTTTCAATGTAGTTTTCTCTAGTTCCTTGAAACTAAAACAACTGTTGGAAACCTCCAAAGACAAACAAGCACTTTTAGAAAAATCAGGAATCTACAAAGTGACCTGTAAAGCATGCGGGAACTTATATCTAGGTCAAAGTAGACGTCAAGTGATAATTCGATACAAGGAACACATCAGTCATATTAAATATAATAGACCGGAAAAATCATCAGTAGCGTCTCATGTTCTAAGGGAACTGCATCTAAAATTGGACGATTATGAGGTGGAACTCGTTAAAGCAGTGCGAGATAACTTCAAACTAGATGCACGAGAAAGTTTATATATCCAAAAATTTGAACATCCGACAAAACTGATGAACGCAGATCCAGGCCCGATAAACTCGCCACTTTTCAACCTTATTTAAGCACACTCGATAACACAAACACTTTCAACAATTATAGTATATTACAGAGGAACACTGTTATGAGTAATATTACAGGTGTGCGATGTTTACGGTAACGAGCCCCGGAGGGGCGTAACGCACACTTGTAATATTACTCATAAACAGTGTTCCTCTGTACTATGTTTTAACGTGTAACCCACAAGGTAAGTTGAAATCTACAAAACATCTTATTTCATAAAAATCAATTCAAGTTTCAAATTTTGTTATGTTCACTCTACGAACGAATCAAAGTTGCCGCGTGCCAATTCATTCATGTTTCTATGAAATGACTTTAGTTGTCGGTTAAATTTTTGTTTAGTATCGAGATTTAATTCAAGTTTTTCATCTTTATTGAGAACTTATAGGCGGCTTTAGGGAACACATGTTTTGCCGAGAATTGAGTAATGTCATAGGCAGGACAAACGTTTCCGTAAAATACCACAAATTTAAGAAATTTGAGAATCACAAACTTTTACTATATCAAAACAAACACGTCGCATAAGATTTACCGACTACTCTGACTACACGTACGTTATGAACCATTTACCTATCGCATCGCACACTGTGTAAATCAACTTACCGAGTGGGTACACGTTAAAAGCTTTTACCACCTATGTCGTCTACAAAACAATCAACAACGTAGAACATCACTTAATCTGCTTCACATGCAACATTCGAATTTTGTACTTCCTTTTTGTTCATTTTTATTTCTTTTATCGTATAAAAAACTTCGTCAACTGGCCTCTTCGTAAAAATTAGAATGTGAATTTGTATGCAGATAACTGTTTTAATTTTTTGTCTTTTTTTGATAATTTAGAAATTGTTTTCGTAGCTACTTACTCTAATCAAGGATTCCAACTAACAAGAACTATTAAAAATTTGTGCTAATCAGTCTCAGAAATTATTGGCTGAGGATGGGTATGATTGTCAGTACTCGAAATATATACCAAATTTTGTGAAGAAATTAGTCTGTTTTAATTAATTTTTTCATAATTTTAAGTTGTGAGCTCAATAAATGGAGGTAGTCTGAAAAAAGTCGATTTCGAAGAGTTCACGGTTATTCCACAAAAAAGTTTTAATTTTTTGAACAAAGATTTAAAAAGTTCTTTCCTATCTAATAAAAAAAATGTCCTTCCGTCTCCACTTTTTTTTTTAAACGGCTCGACCGATCACCATAAACTATTTTTTCCCTGAAAGGTACATGCCTCCCATGGTTCAACTTCGAAGATGAACAAAATCGGTCAAGTAGTTCTGGTCGAAGAAGTGGAGGCCGGACATGAAATTTTCGAAGGTCGGTGAAACTTTTTCGCAAATATCTTAGTAAGTATAGCACAGAAATTCCTCATTTTGGCGTCAAATGAAAGCATTTGATGTCACAAAACTGAAAAAAGTTTTTGTGAGAATCGGGTCAGAGGTCTGGGCACTGGGACCAATAGAATGGACGAAATTGAGTTTCTTGGCGATATACGAAAACAGTTTTTCGTCTATATTTCCTTAAATGTGCAATATGGAGATTTACTGTCAGAGGCAAAGTTGTAGAGAATTAAAGAGTGACCGAAGAAAAGTCCAAAATTTTTCCTGTTTCGTCACCCACGAAACTACGGCTTGAACTAATTTTATTTGAAAGAGGATAGTAGGACCGAGCTGGAAATGAATTCTTAAGTTGATCATCGCGCTACTTCCCCCCCCCCCTCCCCTCCTCCTTCAAGAAGTTTCCGGTGCAGGCATTACTTAGACTATTTATTGAGTGGAGACACTTTAACCGATTTCTGTGATGTGGTGCTCTAATGAAAGGTGAAAGTCCGAAGTTTTTTTTACAGTAAAAAGATTTTCCGAATTTTCCATTTTCCTAACAGTTTTTCCTGTTTTTACGAAATAAGTATTTGTTTTACCTTCTTAAAACTCAAAAAACTTTTAAACTTTTATTTTTAGAAGAAAGTTTTCTTCTAGAGATTGTTCCACACTCAATTCTCCACAAAGTTGCAGAAGACGCGGATTTTTGTCTTGTGGAGGGAAGGAGCTAATAAGGAATTTGAACATCTGTTGATGAATGTTTGAACATCTATACAACTAAATGCATTCTTATAACCGAGATACTACATGTTGAGGTGGAAGGAATGAAGGAATTTGTTTCAAAATGCTTGAAGTTGATAAAATGTTTATAGCTCCTTATCCAGTGGGTCCACCACTCAAAACATTGAGATATGATCGTTTTTCTCAAGATTTTTTGGGTTCTCTCCTGGACTTAGACTGTAATTCAGATATTCGCGACCTAGTTCCTGAAGAACTCAATAAATAGTCTAAGTAATGCCTGCACCGGAAACTTCTTGAAGGAGGAGGGGGGGAAGTAGCGCAAGGATCAACTTAAGAATTCATTTCCAGCTCGGCCCTACTATCCACTTTCAAATAAAATTAGTTCAAGCCGTAGTTTCGTGGGTGACGAAACAGGAAAATTCTTCGGTCACTCTTTAAGCGAACACGTGTTTCAGGGTTTTGGGGAATTATGGTCCAATTCTGGTATATGGCCACTTCTATAATTGGGTAGGATGACCCAAATCTCCAGAACTATGAGAGTTAAAAAGTTAGTTCCAAAGGGGAACTTGTAGCGAATTAAATTAAGCGAAAAAGTGTTTCAGGGTTTTGAGGGAGGAAATATAGAAAAGTAAAAATTGAGAAAATTCTCGTTTTGGTACAATTGCACCTATAGAAGTAATATTTTACTATGGCTGGAGGAGAGAGTCTGTTTAAGCGATAAGACGTGTTTTTCGTGAGCTGCTGATTTAGTGACAAAAATGTTGTTTACCGATTGTTTTTTCGGCTAATTTAGTTTAGTTTATCGGCCAAATTTTAGGAAATCATAAGTTCTGGCAAACAAGGTTTTATTGCGTGAAAATTTAAAATACAGATTGTTGTTCTTAGTGAAGTCAGTGTTTATTTTTCGGTCATCGGAATATTGAGTTTCCGTAAGATGGATTAGTTTTTTGTGTCAACGTACAATGTTGGTGTCTTTTTGTGGATCTGTTTCGTCAATAAAATGTTTTCGATCGTATCGTCCTCATTATCAATAATGTGGCTTTGGTTTCTGTTATTAAATGAGTGCCATAAATTTTTGCGTTACATGTTAAGACAAACAGACTTTTCTAAATTTTTGTTTCTCAATTTTGATTCGATTAAAGTAGTTTGAGCGCGAAAACATAATTCTCTCTATTGACGATTGATAACCGAAATTACACGTTTCACTACGAACGAAAATCTGGAAAAACTTAAGATTTCTGGTCAGGTATGGGAGGGGGTGGTAGGTAGTGGTAATGATTGTGGACCACCCCACCACCAGTAATCAGTAGTCATTTGGCGGCGGTCACCTCTCTGGAGAGAATGGGAAGGGAAAACCAAAAAATTTTTTTTTTCTTTTTTTTAACTTTTTTGGTACTAGGAATTGTCGGGAAGTGCTGGGTAGGGCTTAGTAAGGCTGAATAAGGCTGGATGAGTGGTGTAATGATGTTGGAAGAGTGGAGAAAGAATGGAAATTACCATGAAAATATATTGGGCGCTTTAAAGAGTCTACATTAAAGAGTCTATATTAGGCAAATTGGGCGCTTTAAAAAAAAATTTTATCGATAATGTAAGCATTCGCTGAGTGGACATCAATTTTGTGTGTACTCACCTAGGATACGCCGCGTGGAGGCTGCTTACTTGTAACCCATTGGCCCTGAAAAGGGCCTTTTCTTCGTACTGAGATGGGGACCCCTCGGTTCGTCACCACCGACTCCAAACCCCTCATAGGAAACCCATCATTCATGAACATTGACGCACTGCTTCTAAATCAATTCACAGACAATGACGTGGTAACGGTTAGGGTTTGTAGAAGTCAAATGGAAGGCGCTGACCTTATAGTAGTCTCTGCCTACCTACCATATGACTCTTCCCAGCCTCCTCCAGGTTCATCTTTGGCAAAAGTAGTTGATTTCTGTGAAAAAGAACGGATTCAAACTCACATCATACGATTTGGGGTAGTTTAGATATTAATCGCAGTGGTGAAGAGCTCGTACAATATCTGCTGTTCACAGATCTTGTGGTTCTAAACAAAGGAGGGAGACCGACTTTCGTCAACAAAGCTAGAAAAGAATGTTTGGACGTCACGCTAGCTTCCAGCGGACTGTGGCAACTGGTTGAGTCTTGGAGGGTTACAAGCGATGAAACCTTTTCGGATCACAAGCTAATCAAGTTTAATCTTAGAGTGAGCTTCCCGCAAAGGAAACCGTACCGTAACCCCAAAAAGACAAACTGGGACGAGTATAGACGTCTGCTGAAAGAGAAAGTTGAACGGATAGCACCAGTTGAGAGATATCTTACGAGAGAGGCTTTAGAAAGTGCGAACGTAGACATTAGAGCCGCGATTGTTTAATCTTACGAGTTATCCTGCCCCCTTCTCAATCCTAAACCCCTATACAAGAACTCCATTTGGAGTAAGGAACTTGATAGGAAAAGGAAAGAATTAAGGAAATCCTGGAATAGGGCTGGTAAGGCAAATGTGCAGCAAAAAGCGAACAGAGAAAAATACACAGTTCTTCTCAAAGAATATAACCAGGCCCAGTTAGACCTCGAGGAAAAATGTGAAAGAAAGTTTTTCGAAGAAGCAAATACCATTCCGGCTTACGCTCGAATTCACAAGCTGCTGGCGAAAAATGTCACCGCTCAGGTAGGGTCCGGATGGTTCGGATGGTTCTTTCACATCTGATAGCAGAGAGACAGCTGAGCACTTGTTACAAACGCACTTCCCAGGAAGTGTCCAGCCTCTAATGGCATATCAACTAGAATCACTGAACCTGAACCGTACCTCTCACCGTCTCGTAAGGATTGGTTGTTTGCTGAAAAGCTTACCAAAAGAGGAAAAACTAGATGGCCTATTTTCAAGTTCCATTCGTTTAAATCTGCCTGGCTCGATGGAGTTTTCCCTGCTTTGCTTAAAGAAGGTATTGACTTGCTCCTCGATAGACTTAGATTCATTTTTAAGAGCTCAATAGCCTTAGGATATCTCCTCAAGCTTTGGGAAAAAGTGAGAGTCGCTTTCATTCCTAAGCCAGGCAAAACGTCTCACTGTAAGGCTAAAGACTTTCGTCCGATTAGCCTTACGTCGTTTTTGCTCAAAGCTCTGGAGAGGTTCTTAGACTTCTATATCCGCGGCGAAGTGCTCAAGAATATCCCACTACATGCGAACCAGCACGCGTATCAGTTTGGTAAGTCTACTGACACTGCGTTGCACCAGATGACCCAAAAGATTGAACATATGCTCAAAAATGGTAAGACTGCACTCGGTTGTTTTATGGACTTAGAGGGGACCTTTGACAACACAGATTTTGAGGTGATTACTAGAGCAGCGGCTGGAAGAGAAATGAACGACTTAGCCATCAGATGGATAGTCAGAATGCTGAGCGGTAGAACTGTTGAGGCAACCATTTGCGGCACCAACATTAAGCTCGGAGTAACTAGGGGTTGCCCACAAGGTGGTATTCTATCTCCTATACTCTGGTGTATGGTGATTGACTCGATCCTGGTAAAGCTAAATAACTCAGGAATTTACGCTCAAGGCTATTCGGATGACGTTTCTACCCTAATATGTGGAGATTTCGTCGCCACTATTGGAGATTTGATGAAACCGCTATTAGGGTAGTCGAGGTGTGGTGCCTCGAAAATAAGCTGATGGTAAACCCAGTCAAGACCAAAATCATCTTCTTCAGCAGAAGAAAAGCCCAAACCGCTTCAGACTTGGGCAGTTTTACACTGTTCGGAACGGAAGTTAATCTGAAAGCGAGTGTTAAGTACCTCGGAGTGATTTTTGAACACAAATTAACATGGAATCCGCACCTACAGGAAAAACTTAACAAATGTATTGGCATCTTCTCGCTGTGCAGAAGTGCTTTCGGTGAGACATGGGGACTTTCTCCTCAGGCTATCTGGTGGATTTTCACGGCGGTGGTAAGACCTATTCTTTGTCACGGATGTATAGTTTGGTGGCCGAGAGTTGAAATCCATACAGCCAAGAAAAGACTAGACAAGCTTCAGCGTCTGGCATGCCTATGTATTAAGGTGTGAAGAGCACAACAGCTACTGCGGCCCTAGAAGCACTGCTAGATATCCCGCCTCTTGACCTTTTTATAAAATCTGTTGCTTTCAACTCCTCTGTCAATATCCGATGCAATGGTTGGTGGTCTCCCGTGTTTGAGGAAGGACACTCTGCAATCGCAGGTGTGGTCAAAGATGAACGGTTGTTAATGTCTACAGATCAAATCAGAGCGGAATATATTCTCGATGAAGGGTTCGACTGGATTATTCCTGAAGCAGAGGATTGGCTCGGGGAGAGGAATATAATTCCTCCGACCGAAGGCATTGTTTGCTTCAAGGATGGTTCCAAGAAAGAGGACCTCTCAGGAGCAGGTTATTTTTGCGAATCTTTGAACGTAGAAGACAGCCTTCCAACCGGTTCCTTGGCGTCTGTCGATCAGGCCGAACTTTTCGCAATATCGAAAATGTGTGATGAGCTGATTGACAAGGTCTCTGGGGACAAAATTTACGTTTGCACCGACAGTCAGTCCGCTATTCAAGCGGTTAGTTCTTCCTGAATCAGGTCTAGAACCACTGTTGACTGTAAATTAAGCCTAAATGAACTCGGTAAAGCAAACTCAGTTACGATTCTCTGGGTCCCTAGTCATAGTGGCATTTTCGGAAACGAAAGAGCGGGCGAACTTGCTCGCCAAGTAACGACTAACAGTTTCATTGGACCGGAACCCATGTTTGGCATCTCTACATCGACAAGGAAGGCCATAGTGAAAGAATGGCTTCGAAAAGAGCATCTCAGAAGTTGGACTGAGTATGATGGCGCTAAACAAAACAAAAACAAAATTGTTCTGCAAAACTCCGTCGATGGAAGTCAGCAAAACTCTGTTAAACCTTAGCAGGCCAGACATTAAAAGAGTCATCGAAGCTATCACCAACCACTGTAGTCGAAACAAGTACCTTTACGACATTAGCTGTACGGACAGCCCCAGGTGTCTTTGTGGTCTAGGTGACGAAACTGGCTTCCACGTTATTAGTGTCTGTCCCAGATACATTATTATTCAGGAGAAATATCATGGGTAAACCAGAACTAAATAGCGCCGATCTGAGTCTCAACTCTATGGTCATAAACAATATGGTTGTTTTTCTGAAGAAAACCAGACGGTTTCCATGAGTTTTTCCTATGGTTTTCGGGTCTATTCGATGTTTTAGAAAGCGCGTAGTCGAAATATTCAAGAAACTGACAATGGCACTTTATATATATGACGCAGGCTACCACCACATGAACGACGACTGTGGTATAAACGGAAAGAATTTTTATTTATTTTTATTTAATCTTAACCTTTGTTTCTGTAAATTTTCGTTTTTTCTTATAAATAAACAAAGGAATTTTTGGGGAAACAGTACAAAGGATCATTGATCCAGGTGCTAGTTCAGCTAAATGGCTGGACACTCCCCTAAACTTTCTAATCTAATCTAATGGCTGCTGTACCTTCGGTAAATTAAAGTCCACCAGCTTGAATCAACATTTAAAAGCCACTCACAATTCTTCATCCTAGGATGAAGAATTGTGAGTGGCTTTTAAATAAAAAAATAAAAGGAAATATAGCACAATCCTGGTATGTGGACACTTCCATAATTGGGCAGGATGACCCAAATCTCTAGAACTATTACAGTTAGAAAGTTGGTTTCAAGGCGAAGTTGTAGAGAATTAAATTTAAGCGAACACGTGTTTCATGGTTTTGGGTAAATGTGGCACAATCCTGGTATATGGCCACTTTCATAATTAGGCAGGATGACCCCAATCTCCAGAACTATGAGAGGTAGAAAGTTGCTTCCAAAGACAAAGTTGTAGAGAATAAAATTTTAGAGAACACTTAATTCAGGGTTTTAGGGGAAAATGACTTAGTCCTTGGATATAAGCTTTGCTAGATTTGAATGGTCTGAGACGTACTTCGGTAAGGCCTTTGACATTACCTCGGGTAATTTCCACGGATCTTTGAAATTATTACAGTTATAAAAAAACAGAAAACGTTGGATTGTTTGCTTATTTGTATATTTAGATACCTTCGAGTCTCTTTGCCACATCTATTCTGATATGTACGGGTCTTCGGTTATGTTTTTAAATAAAAACAACCCGAGGTTGTCAAATTCAGTTCCGCTTCGCGTTGAAATGCAGAAAAGATACAAACATCAATTTGAAATGCGAATTTCAAAGAAAATTAACAAAAACAAACTTCATTCCAGTTCAAAATTAAAAATAAGCCTTTTGTATGAAATTCTCATTTGCGAAACACAAAAGCTATAAAAAACTAATTATTTCTCAGTCAAGTATAAGACAATCCACTTTAATTTCTCATTTCTATTTTTCATGAATTATTAAGAGCTTACTTCGAAAACCGACTTATTTCGTATTATTTTTCTGAAATAAAAATATCGCCTACCATCTCCACCAGAAGCTGATATATTAGAGGTAAACGGGTTAGTTGAATAAATGCCGAATTGAACCAAAAAAAAACCAACTTTAATCGGCTTTGCGAGATCTCTAACCGTATATTTGTACGATCGTTTTACGTCTCTGACGTACTTCGTGTTCATCTGTAATGCCTAATATACACATAGGATGTACATTGTACTTGTCTTATGGTAGATTCACTTGTACAATGCATACGTCCGGTAAAGCCAATGGTTTGAGCGACACCATGTACAGTACATTGAGAAAAACTGGAATGTGCAATGGCATTTTTTTACAAACAATAATTATGTACAATGAAAAAATGAAACGTATGGTGTACTGTACACTCTACGAGTAAAAGCGACAAAAACTGGACACCTTATATGATTCTCTCAATCATTCAATGTAGTGTGAAAGTGACAAACATGGTAGCTTGTCCAGTTTCATATGAATAGATCCTGTATATAATTTACTAATGTATTGTATATTGTACCTCTGGCTAAGCCAATGGTTTACGATTGTTTTTTTTTTCGGTGTAAATTCTTGTATTCTGAAGAGCGGGTGGTTTGTAGCTTTAGCAGAAGACAAGACCTATGTTCCCACTCGCCGAAACAATAATTTACAAGCTAGAACGTGCTATATATTCCGCAATGTTTGTGTATTTCGGATTGTAAACTCGGAATGTCTGTGATGACGTGTTTACGTTTCATAAACACTCAAACATTTATAAGAAAACCGACTACCTCGTACCGTCGTTTATTTTGCAAAAATAATACAAAATAAGTAGAATTTCGCAGTGAACTCGCAATAAATGTACATAACAAATTGTGCACAAAAAGAAGACGAGGATCATCCTTTTTCATATTTATCCCCTTGACTGAAAGTCTAGGGTCTTACGAAATAAAATACGTCCGTAGTTCACTATGACTATATTTGATAAAATGTATGATATATTGACCAAAAACATAAAATACTGAAATGTCTGTAACGCTTGATATCACGATAACTTTTGTATTTCTAAACCGATTTTTGCAAATTTGGTTTCTATCGACGCAGATTAGAATTCCTCAGGTCAAGTTCGTAGATGGACAATATAGGAGTAATTATCTGGGAGTAATTCTTAGAAGAATTTTGGTCTATGATCTTGATATCACGATAACTTGAGCAAATCGTAACGGATTTTTACAAACTATTTTTTATTCGATGAAGACATGAATTCCTCAGGTCAAGTTCGTAGATGGGTACAATAGAATTCATTAGCTGGTAGTTATTCTGAAAACAATATTTTGCTGTTTTTTTTTTAGTAGCAAGATAACTTGAGTAATTGTGGACCGATCTTCAAAAACTTTTTTTTTTATGTGACGAAAACTACAAAACTACAATGTTAAGTTCGTAGATGGATATGAGAAGTCATTCATTGTCTGCTTGTTTTTCTCAAAAGATTTGTTTTTATGCTTTCCATTGGCGAAATAACTCGGGGAGTTATGAACATGGTTTCGAAATTTTTGTTTATGTCGGGAGATTTTGATGATTAGCTTCGTTTGGTATCGATCATGTAATCATGCAATGATAAAATTAATTAAAAAAAAGCAAATAAAAAAACAAATACATCCGCCGGATTTGAACCGGGCACCTCCAAGTTTCCAGTACAAGACTAATGTACTGAACCAGTGATGTGTTGTGGGCGTTGTCGTTAATTCAAATACCTTATAAGGTTAACACGTGATGTACATTTTATAAAGTTTTGGTTACGTTTAAAAGTTAGTCTCCATTGATTGAAATTTCTAGGTTTTTACATACGAGTATGTGAGTAAATTTAAACTGTTCTTCATATTAAAATTAACAAACTTTGTAAAAACAATTAGCTGCAAATAGGGTAAAGCAGCTTTCAATTCATGATTAGACCACCCCAATTTCGACGCGGGAATAGGAGGGGGGGAGCTTCGATCATGGTCCTTAGATGACGAATCAACAATAAAAAAAATGTCCGTCCGTCCGTCCGTCTGTCTGTCAACACGATAACTCGAGTGAAACTCAACCGATTTTCAAAAACTTTCTTTTTCCTGAAAGGTAATCGAAAAATGTTTTATGGGATTGAATCTAGGCAATGTCGGCCCAAGGGCCACCAAGCTAGGGCCGTTTAAGTGATTTTTGGTTTTTTGTACATAACTCGAGTAAATCTTTTCCGATTTTCAAATTTTTGTTTTGTTTGAAAGACTTGGGCATAGCCGTCAAATTATGGAAGAAACTTTTTTGACTTTGAGTCCTTAGACTTAGCTAGGGCACTAAAATCGAGTCTCTGCTAGGGCTCTATGTGTTTTTTGTACATAACTCCAGCAAATCTTTTCCGATTTTCATAAATTTTTTTTTGTTTGAAAGGCCTGGGCCATTTATGGAAGAAACATTTTTGATCTTGAGCTCTAGGACTTAGCTAGGGCACTAAAAACGAGTCTCTGCTAGGGCCAAACGTGTTTTTTGTACATAACTCGAGTAAATCTTTTCCGATTTAAAAAAAACAAATTTTTATTCGAAATGCCCAACAGTTTATGAAAGAAAATGTTTTACTTTGGGTCGCTGGACCTACCTAGAGCCCTAAAGAAGCTGGCCGACTAGGGCCCTACTTGTTTTTTATACATAAAACGAGTAAATTACATCCGATTTTCGTGATTCTTTTTCTATTCAATAGGTAATCAAAGACTTGAGAGCATCCAAGAAAAAATTTGTGCCCAGGCCGAGCCTAAGATGGCCGCTAATGTTAGGGTGGATCGATTTAGGCAATTTATTTTGGAAAAATTCAATTATTTTGAAAACTATAAGAGATAGAAGATCGGTGTCAAAATGAAAGTTGCTGGGCTCGGTGTGGTGCATGTAGTGATGCCTGCCAATATGGCCTAGGGTAGTATTTTTGGAGGGTAAGGTCGGGAATTCAGTTAATTATGGGTCTACAGTGTACGGAAGAGGAAAATATTGGACCCGTATTTTTTTTTTCGCGCCGTGAAAAGCGTTTAAAAGTTGCTATAAAAAAATACGGGTTCAATATTTTATTCTTTCGTACACTGTAGACCCATAATTAACTGAATTCCCGACCTTACTTCCCCAAAAAAACAACCCTAAATGGCCGCTAATGTTAGGGTGGATCGATCTAGGCAATTCATTTTGGAAAAATTCAAATATTTTGAAAACTATAAGAGATAGAAGATCGGTGTCAAAGGGAAAGTAGTTGGTTTAGGTGTGGTGCATGTCGTGATTGAAGATCGGTGTCAATGGCAAACTCTTTTGTCTATGAAGGTATGAGGCACAGGCCTCTTCTAAGTGCTCTAAGTCGGTTCTAAGATCGGCCGTAGAACAAATAACATTTTTTGAAAATATGTCTGAGAAAAAAGTTTTTACATTTTTTTTAAAGTATTTTGAATTTTGTTATTTTGGGGGTTTCTTCGGACGGGTTTTTCAATATTGCCCTATCGGCAATTTCCAATCCAATTTAACGTGGGCGTCACTTTAGAGTTATGCAATATTTACTTAGATACGTTCGAGCCTTTTTGTAACATCTATTTTGTTTGCCACACCTATTCTGATACGTACGGGTCCCCTGCATATGTATTTTTTAATGTTGTACCGTTGCCAATCGAAATCGTGGTTGGAAAATTTGAAAAAATTAATGAGTACAATAAAAATAGAAGTTTTTCTTCGACACTCTCCCTAGAAAATATTAAAAAATCCTTTTTTAGGAAAGCTTGGAAGAAAGGTTTTTATATATGTAAGTAAATTTGAACTGTGCTTCACATCAAAATTAGTAAAATTTATAAAAAAACATATGCAGGGGACCCGTACGCATCGGAATAGATGTGGCAAACAGAATAGATGTTGCAAAAAAAGACCCGAACGTATTTCAGTAAATAATGCCCTAAGTCTTACGTGTATGAAATTACGTAGCCATTACATGGGACTGGAAATTGCCGAAAGGGCAGTATTGAAAAACCCGTTCGAAGAAACGCTATTATAATCTCTTTGAATCCCTAAAAAATCTCAAAATGTAAAAAAATGCGCTACGGCAGATCTAAGAACCTACCTAGAGCACTTAGGAGAGGCCTGTGATCCATACTTCCATGAACAGAAATGTTCGCATCTTTTTATCTGCAACACTGCACAAAAAAAAATCTCAACATTAAAGGAATATTCACGAAAAATCACTAAATATCTTGTAGGGTCACGTAGCGAGAATTCGGCCCTCACTAAAGGCTCTACAGCCCGATCCACCCAACAGATTTTCACCAGTTTAATTTTCGTGGTTTTTTGATGTCCATATCTTTTATTTAAAACCTTCAATAGCGATGTCCGTCCTAATTTCGCAGAGATATAAGGCAAAAAGTTTCACCGACCTTCAAAAAACCACGTTTTTGACTGTAACTTCGCAAGTTCTTAACCGATTTTGCCCAAATTCAAACCCGTAATCATTTTTTTAATAATCTTTCAGGATGAGATTTACCCGATTTATGTAGAAAAAAAACTTTTGGCCCTAGTAGAAACTCAGTTTTAGGGTTGTGGCTGAGACTCAAAATCGAAAAATGTTCTTCCATCAAATGTCGGGCATGTCTCAGCCTTTCAAACAAAAAAAAGCTTTTGAAAATCGGATAAGATTTACGTGAGTTATTTGCAAAAGACCAAAAACCACTTAAACGGCCCTACCTCAGCGGTTTTTGGCCCGAAAGTGCCCAGATTTAATCCCATAAAAGCTTCTTCGATTTCCTTTCAGGAAGTTTTTCAAAATCGTTTACGTTTTACTCAAGTTAGAACGGTGACAGACGGACGGACGGACAAAATTTTTATTGCATTTTTCTCTTATTTAGATCCCAAAACGATCCCGGGTCGAAATTGGGGTGGTTACAAACGTCGGGGCAAACGCATAAGACCCCATTTCGCAGAACTTCGTTCTTCGTACGGGTCTAAAAATTCGGATGATCATCGGCTGAGCGAGCATTTTTTCCGAAAAAAAACTTCGAGCTCCAGCATGGTGTGAAAAGTAATGATATATTATGCTACAAGGGCTATCATATTGTATCCCGTATCTCGGAAGGGCTGATGATGAAAGGAACCTTCAGAGGTTTTTAACCCTCCAAAATACTGAATACAATACTATAGCCCGTGTAGCATACTACATGATAACAGGAGGATATGAAACTTTAGTTTGAGGTCTATAATATAGACCTGTATATTGTAGACCCGTGTGTTATAGGCTAATATAATGAAATCAGATAATAGGTCCATTTTTACAAATTCAGGTTAAGTCACATCTATGTGCACAATAAAAGTAATGATCTGGGAGTAATTCTCGAAAGAGTTCTTGATTGCACGATAACTTGAATAAATCTTAAAGGATTTTTAGAAATTAGGTTTTATTCGACGAAGAAGTTAATTCCTCAGGTAAAGTTCGTATTCGTAGATGGGCACAATAGAAGTAACCAACTGATAGTTATTCCCGAAACAATTTTTTCCTGTTTTTTTAATGAGGCGATAGCTGTTTTCATTTAGCGAAACTGACAAGGTCAATTTCGCGAAAAAGAAATATTGGACTGATGATCTGGGAGTTATTCCAAAAGAGTTTTTAACTGTTTTTTAAGTCATTATATATTGAGCAACTCTAAACTGTTTTTCAAGAATTTACTTTTAGTTTGACTAGGAATAAAATTTCTGAGGCCAGGTTCGGAGAATTTACAATTTCTCTTGATTGAAAGTCAGGGTCTTGTAACAGAAAATCACTTATGTATACAGTGCGATAAATAGAAATGCGATTAAAGTTAAAATGCCATACGTGACTACGTAACAATTCTCTTTGTACATACTTCTTTACCGAATTTCTTCAATCAATTATCAATAAAATTATTTGAGATATCGCTACGTCTTTAGTCAAATTTATTTTCGAAAATATTTTAGCTGAGTCATTCATACGTATGAGTCGCTCAGCTAAAAATCAGCTCAAGTAAATTACCAACTAAATTTCATTGAAGCATATGGTGCAAATTTTACATTCCAAATATTAAAAACAGTCAAGGGATCTGACCCATCCAAAAGATGGGGCCTAGTTTTTCAGATAATGAAATATTAAATTAGCTACTCAAAGGAACAGGAAAATCTTGCGGTGAATTTCTGTAAATTTTACCTTCATATTATTTTAAAATAGCAGAATTCAGTCGGCGAATTGTTTTTATCCTCTTTTTTAAGAAACAATGGACACATTTCTTTGATGTTATGTTTATCGTGCTATTGGTAGTAAAAGAACGACTCAATGTCACAACCTATTAATTAGGCTTCCGTTATTCATAATTGTTTCTGTCTTTCAATTTTGAAGATATAACAGTAGATTAAAGTGGACCTTTCCTGCGATTTCATAAAATAATGTTGAAATTAGCGCCAGTGTTTAGCGAGAACGATTTCAAGGAAGGAGCCAACCCCTTTCAAGGGGCCATCCACTAAGTTCTTACTTCTTTAGGGGGATAGGGTATCAATAATAGGGGGTATAATTTGGAACTACTCGAAATTCATACCTACGTCAGGCGTGAGAACTATAATTGTTGCATATCATAACGTAACTTCCAACACATCAATTGTTGGCGTTGTCTGTTCTATCAACCTCCCAAAATGCAATTTATGATTTAACTGTCGTACTGTCGCTTCGTAAAAACTGTGTTCAAACAAAGAGGGCTTATTTTGAAGAACAGCCTCGTCCCGTTTTAAGCCGCCGATCTTAAAAAATTAAACTTTGAAACTGATCTCTTCTAAATGTTTTTTAGTTTTCTCGACTTTCCTTGAACTTCCTATAAACTTCACATCATTTGCAAAGAAATATTTGTGGAAAACTTTTTGAACTCGTACGAAGAACGAATTTTTTCTTACCACGACGTTTGTAACCAGTCGAATTTCGACCCGGGAAGAGCGAAGGGGAGGAGCATCGATCATGGTCCTTCGATGACGAATCAGATATAAAAAACATATGCAAAATGGACCCGTACGTATCAGAGTAGATGTGACAAACAGAGTTGATGTTACGAAAACACTCAAACGTATTTAAGTAAATATTGCCTTAAGAGGAAGAAAGGTAAAACCTTGTCAATCTAGGCAGCCTGGTGGTGAAATCCTGACTACGCCTAACTGGAAGAACAAGTGAGGTTATTAGTTAGTAATACCATCGAAGTCGGCACCAGGCTGCCTACTTGAAACCTAAAACTGGGAATAAAAAAGGCAGTCTGGTGCTGAACATCTGTTTTTACTAAAATGGAGGTAGGAGTGAGTTCTATACATCATATAAGTTTCAATTCGGCATCAGGCTGCTGCTGCTCCCTGCATTCATAGCTCAAGGATGCAGCCTGGTGCCGAGTTGAAACTTCCTTCTACTCTTTGGTGAAAAGAGATGCTCAGCACCAGGCTGCCTTCTTTATTCGCAGATTCGCAGATTATGGGCTCAAGTACGCAGCCAGGTGTCAAATTATAAACTAATACCATGTAGTGTACTCGCACTCGCTACTTCCTTACTTTTGGCGCATTTTCAAATTTTCGGCACCAAGTGTCCTGGCTGAAAGTGCAGACTTATCTTCTAGCGAAAAGCTTTTTTTAGCAAAAGTTACTCTGGAAATATATCGGTTTTATCGGACGCGCTCTTCTCTTTCAATTCGTGAAGAGTTCAGGTGATTAAAATGCAAGAGGTTCCAGATATCGAAGCGAGATGGTCCTTTCTGAGAATTATGAAGCGAAAGAGAGCTGACTTTTATCATGTCATTCAGGTTCTGGAAGTAACTTTGAAGGGTCTTGTAAGAAAATCGTAAAAATTTTATATTGATAACACAGCCGGTTCACTCCTTTTTTACCTAGTTTGAAGAAATAGATGACACTTTAAAATTAAACGATTTTTTACTGTACCCAGCAAATAAAGTTCTATCCAAATACGCAAAATTTCGGGGAAATGCGGGAAACGTGGACTTATATTTTCCGGGTAATTTGGTTTTTTGGATCATAAAAATGTAATTTCAACTTAATTGTGGTCACATATCGTCTATAGAGAGCCAGGGGAGGTCAAAACATGCTAAAAATACGCAAAAACACGGTAATTTACATAGAAGTCGTTACAATGCGTCCACAATATAGCTCAAAAAGCCGCATCTAAGTCATCTCTAGAGCAATTTGGGTATGCACTTCCTTAATCAGAAGTCGCTTTTGACGTAGGTCACATAGATCCAGAAAATGTGCCGTTTGAAAATAGCCAGATTTCACATTTGACAAAATTTTCATGAAATATTCATCAAATGTTAATTTTGTATTATAGGTTACCCAACAACTACTTCATTGAAACTTAGCTCACTACTAGGGTATAGTATTATTTCATAATGCTCAGTTTAACAACGAAAAACAAGTTCAACTATAAATATGACCACACCATAAATACCAGCAGCCGAATGTAAGCCGAATCTCATGTTAGGCACAGAAAACGACAATGTTTTGTAAAAAATCTTTCGAATTTTATGACTTTTGACAAAGTGCCTGATGTTTAGAAAATTATACTTTAACAACATAACACGGGTTACATTTACAACTTGCTCATATGTGCTTTCGTCGCAAATTGATGTTATTGACAAAAAATAAAAATTATTAACAATTCCCGCATCTCCCAGTAAACTCTTTTCCTGTTTTTCTCTTTTTTAGATGTTTTGCTATTGTTATAACAATGACAAAACAGCTGAAAGTGATGAAACGTGTGAATGTGCAGAATGAGCAAATATTATTTGTCTGTAGTATTGCAAAATCACTTATTTTGAGATGCACAATAACTTTTTCATTCTTAGGACAGGAAACTGCTGTTTTCCGTCCAATTTTAAAACAGAACAGCAGTTTTCTGAACCCACGGAATGAAAAATATTGCACGAAACTCGGAAAAATATATGTTTTCGTCTGATGTGATTGCAGCCCTTGGCTTCGCCGCGGGTTGCAAACTCGTCAAAAACATTATATTTATCCTAGTTACGTAAATAACTATTGAATCAATTAAATAAAATGCCAACTTTCATCCTATTATCGTGGTTTCTGGTAAAATCAAATTTTTCTATGCTATGTTCACGTTTCCCTCAACTCCCGGCGAAAAATTTGAAATTTCTATTGCGCATTCAAAAAATAGTCATTTTCACTGAGTCCGGAAGGACAACAACGCGGCAATATCCGAGAATATATTTGCAATTTGAGCGAAGGTTTGTATCCTATAGTATCTGTAAAGGTTTGTATTCTCTAGTATCTGGCAGTAATCGATACAGCCTTGGATATCGGCCGATCTAACTCAAGGGAACTACATTAAAGAGGTCATGAAAAAAACTTGAAAAATTACTACTTCTTTGATGATCTGCTTGTGTTTTTAGACCGATTATTGCAACGTAAAGTAAAATAATTGACGTTAGAAAGCGAGGCGTCCGTCGTCGACGGGGAACAATTTTACTTCCTCTGAGTTCTTCAATGGGCTCCGATACCGTGCGGAAACTCGAAATAAATTAACACATCGTTCCCTAAGGGCTATTCTGAACGGATTTCACTAAACTTGCTTGAACATGACTTCTACCCTTATACTAGTCTCATGTAATTTAACAAAAGTCTACGTATTTCACTCTTTTTGGGTTTTTTTTCACTATTTTGATTTTGAGGAACCCCTAGATCACTCCAGATTGAGTTGCCTCCACATAGGAGATCGTTTATAAAGTATGTCACGCGTGCGAAAGAGATGCAAGATATGCATAAAAATGTAATAGAAAGAGATACAAATAGTCGTCACGCGTGACATACTTTATGAATAACCCCTAGACACTTTTTATCAGGGACCCATTTAGATTTTTTTAAACGGTGGTGCCCCACACTTTTGACACCACCCTAATGTAAAATTTGGTGTCGAGTAGTGACTGCCGCTACAAAATTGTAAACACAACAGAAGAGTTGAGAATAGAGAAAACATGCCGTAATGGCAATCCCGGAAACTTTTTGGTAATTTGGTCTTCTCGGAAAAATCTACCAGACAAAACCAGACAAAAATTCTTATATAAGGCTCTGTCTGAACCCCAGCTCACGCAAGATGTGTATGTTTAGCGAGACCACAGGTCGAAGAAAAGTGCACATCGAATTGTGGAGTTTGTTTTATTTTAATAGACGAGGGTGTCTTGGTGAATATTGTTTTCCTTTCCGAAGTCATACCAATAACACGCTCGTCGTATACGACGGCAAAAGTAATTATAACGTTAGATTTGATTCATTTATTATAATATCGACTGTCATTACGAGTGAAAAGCATTTTCCTTGAAAGCACATCAATTTCATATTTTGTTTCAAGTCAAGTAATTCTGTGGAAAATTTGCAACTTTCATATGTGATTTTCATCGATTTCCTCGCGTGAACTACACACAGGTATATTTATACAAATTAATAGGAAAATTCAAACAAGTTATGTAACTAATGATGTTGCGAACATTGATTGATTACGTTCTGTGACAAATTGATTCTTTTTGAATAAGGTAAATGTTGTGTGCATGAACCAGGCATGTGTGCCATCGAAATCCAGCCGCCGGCCGACGGGCTCACAATTTGTGTATGTGAGCCGGTTGTACAATTTTGAGAAAGTATATTAAAATAATCAAAATTATTTGTATCAGTTTTTCTTTCCCCGACGCTCATATCTGGTCTGCTTACAAACTATAAGAAATATCTTTTTTTTTTGTATGTGCGTTGTTCGTGTTATTGAGCGTGAACAGAAAAGAAAATGTGTAATAAATGGGAATGTTGTATTTCAATGGCAGTTGATTATGAACATTTGGATAATTAATTTAAATGATATTAATTGAGGGATCAGTATTTCAACTGAAGGTTTTTTTGTTCAATGTAACTTTATAATGGAACTTATTAACGGTTGGAACATAGGCAATGACGGAGAATGACATTAAGATGGTTGGTAGTTCTGCGTTGGGTTAATAAGAGGTGGTTGTAAAAAAAAATTTGTTACTGCGCCGGCAGATTTTGTTTGAGTTTAGCGCCACAGGCAAGGTAAAGTTTTTATGCAAAGCGCAAATCTGCATCCATTTTCCTTTTTTTCAGCCAAAAGGCGGTCCCCTAAAATGGCCGCCCGTTCCCTCATTGTTAGGCACGTGTCTGACTGAAAAGTAGTATATTCGGTAAAAATATATTTGGACCCGTACGAAGTACAAAGGTCCTATACGTTTACTACAAACAATTTTATTGTAACATGGGGTAGATCGAGGTGGGAGGGGGGGGGGGATGCATCTATTATCGTCTAAAGATGACGAATCAGCAATAAAAAAAATGTCCGTCCGTCTGTCCGACCGTCTCCACTTTTTTTCCAAACGGCTCAACCGATCAGCATAATCTTTTTTTCCCTGAAAGGTACATGTCTCCCATGATTCAAGTTGGAAGATGAGCAAAATCGATCAAGTGGTTCCGGAGATATGGTCGAGGAAGTGACCAAAAACATGGTTTTTCGAGGGTCGGTGAAACTTTTTCGCAAATATCTCAGCAAGTAAAGCACGGAAATTGCTCAATTTGGTGTCAAATGAAAACATTTGATGCCAAAAAACTGGGAAAAACTTTTTGTGAGAATCGGGTCAGGGGTCTGGCCACTGGGACCAATAAAATGGACGAAATGGAGATTCTTGGCCATATACGAAAACAGTTTTTCGCCTATATTTCCTTAACTATGCAATATGTAGATTTACCGTCAAAGGCAATGTTGTAGAGAATTAAATTGAAGCGAACACGTGTTTCAGTGTTTAGGGAAAATATGGCCCAATACTGGTATATGGCCTCTTTCATAATTGGGCAGGATGACCCGAATCTTCAGAACTATGAGAGTTGGAAAGTTGGTTCCAAAGGCGAAGTTGTAGAGAATTAAATTCAAGCGAATACGTGTTTCAGGGGCTTTGGTGAAATATGGCCCAATACTGGTATGGGGCCATCCATAAATGACGTCCAGTTTTTGCAGTGCTGCCAGCACATTTAAATCGTTAATAACACGATAAATATCCATTCTGGCGAGTCAAATGTGTGTTCTACCCCGTAAATACCTCTCTAATTGGGGGGGGGGGGGCGGGGGGTAGGACACACGTTTGACTCGCCAGAATGCATCTTTATCGAGTTATTAACGATTTAAATGTGCTGGCAGCACTGAAAAAACGGGACGTCATTTATGGATGGCTCCTATATGGCCTCTTCCATAATTGGGCAAGATGACCCAGATCTCCAGAAAGATGAGAGTTAAAAAGTTGGTTTCAATGGCGAATTTGTAGAGAATTAAATTCAAACGAACACGTGTTTCAGAGTTTTGGGAAAATATGGCCCAATACTGGTATATGGCCTCTTCCATAATTGGGCAGGATGACCCGAATCTCCAGAACTATGAGAGATGGAAAGTTGGTTCCGAAGGCAAAGTTGTAGAGAATTAAATTTTCGGGGGAAAAGACTTAGTCCTTGGATATAAGATTTTCTAGATTTGAATGGTCTGAGGTGTACTTCGGTATGGCCTTTGACATTACCTTGGGTAATTTCTATGGATCTTTGAAATTCTTACAGTTATAAGAGAACAGAAAACGTTGGATTGTTTGCTTATTTGTATATTTAGATACGTTCGAGTCTCTTTGCCACATCTATTGTGTTTGCCACATCTATTCTGATACGTACGAGTCTTTGGTTATGCTTTTGATGTAAGAATACTGCAAATTTTGGTAAAATTTCACTTTAGGTTACAAACCTGGATCCAATTTTTTTAGGTTGAGGAATGTGGCGGAAGGTCACCAGATGACAAAGCAAGAAAAATTAGGCCGCGGAAAACCTTCACCAAAGCTCCCAGACGTCGAAAAAAAAAATTTAATTGATTTTCGTTATATTTCAAATTTTTTGTTGTGGGAAGTGAGAGAAGTTAACCAGATGAGAATGCAATAAGAATTAGGCAGCGGAAAGGCTTCACCAAATTTTTTTGTGTATTTTCGGTTATGTTTCAATTTATTTTTTTTCTTCAAAAAATACCGTTTATTGGTATGAATAGTGGCTCCTGTCAAAAATGTCGAAAATTAAAATCCAAAATCCCGAATATCAAAATTCCCGAACATTAATAATCCCGAATGTACAAAAATGTCTAATAACCATAATTCCGAATGATAGCGAAAATTGTCAAATGTTAAAAATACTGAATGATGCGAGTGAATTTGAGTTTATAGGGCTCTGCCCCCTCACCCCCGCGCCTGCCCCAAACCCGCTAGGGGCTCTGCCCCTTAGACCCTGCAAGGGGGGCTATACCCCCTTGACCCCTCACAGCGGGGGCTGCCGCTACTCGACCCCGCTTTTTTTCACCTTCGCTGAGACGCAGCTCAAGTTTTGATTGTTGTTTTCTGAATTGCAGATTTTCTGGATTTTTGTTATTCGGTATTTTTGTACATTCGGGTTTATTGATTTTCGAGATTGTTTTTACTCGAGATTTTGGATTTTTGGGATTTTTGCATTCGGGATTTTAATTTTCAGGACTTTTGACGGCCACCATGAATAGTACAATATTAACAATTTGTCAATTTATTACAAGAGTTGAGTTGTACTAAAAGAACTTCAGAAGGAAGTGAGTTTAATAAGACGCGTTTGTGATGGAAGACTCAGTAGCCGTATCCCAAGAAGCCATTTGAAGATCTTTGGGCTGAATTTCTTCCTCGTTGCTATGGTTAGGTAGCCTTCTTTCGTGTTTGATGGCGTTATCATGAATTACTTCTTCTACCGATTCAATTGTCAAGTCTTTATGTCACATACATTTCAATGTGTGGCCAATTTATACAAAGATTTTGAGAAACCAAGTTACAAACGAGACTATTATTCTTATAATGTCCATCCAAAATTAGTAATGTTTCTCAATGGTGATATCCGCAAGTTTGCACAACGAATTGTAAACCAACAAATATAAAAAATATTTTTTTCTGCAAGAAGAACTGTGTTTTGTAATTTTTTTTTGCAGTCCTTGGAATTTCGAACAAGGAGAATATTAAGTTGATAAAGAGACAAATCAACGATTTTATAGACGAATTCAATCTACTTCATCGGTTGCAGTCAGGTGGCCGTTCGATTCATAGGACCGTGACTGCATTATTGAAGATAACTGATGATATCAGAGCTAACATGGGTGATAAATTAGCGACGGTTATGCTGCTGCTGACTTTTCGAAGGCCGTCGACGCGGTTAAACACAATCTGCTCCTCGAAAAGTTGTATGTCGGTTTCCGGTTCTCAAACTCTGCATTGAGGCTAATAGGGAGCTACCTGAGTTCGAGGAGGCAGAAGGTAGTGGTGAATGGATTTAGTTCGGATTTTTGTGATGTAGCTGTCGGTCTACCTCAGGGATCAGTTCTCGGCCCCTTGCTTTTTTCGATTTTTATAAACTACTTACCTGACGTTATCAAATTTTCTCGAATCCATCTTTTCGCTGACGACGTTCAGCTCTATCGGGCGATCAATAAGTACTCGATGTTAGATGATATGGATAAGCTGTCGGCTGATCTGAGGGCAATATCAGCTTGGGCCGGGGCCAATAGTCTGACTCTAAATGTTGGAAAGACGCAGGCGGTTCGCACCTCGGATAAGGCTTGGGCATCGGATATTCCGCCAGTGGTGTTCAACGGTGTTGAGTTAGCTTACTCGGAGTATGTGAAGGACGTTGGTATTCTTATTGACGACCGTTTAGGATGGCTCCCTCATGCTCACTCGGTTGCAGCTAAAGTTTTTGCAGGGCTCCGCTGCTTCTGGCCTTATGCGTCATTCCTGCCGCGACGGACTAGATTGTTGCTGGTCAAAGCACTGCTCATGCCGCAGTTTGTATGCCAGGTTTTGGGTACGCTGATGGTTTCAGTGAAGAAGGTCTTGGAAAGTCCGCTTAAGGCTTGTGTGCGCTTTATCTGTGGCCTAAGTCGCTACGATTCGACTGACAATGACATTAATGTACTCCTTGGATGTGATCTGTTCTCATACTTTGATTACATGTCTTGTGTGCTTTTACATAAAACAATCCTGTCCAGAGAGCCAAAATATCTTTACCAGAGCCTAACGCAGACCGGAAATATTCGAACGTTTAACTTAATTGTAGCGAGGGTAAATAGCGACATTATGTCAAGGTCAATGTTAGTTGGTGGTGTTACTACCTACAATTCGTTGCCACCGAATGTTAAAAGAATCATATCATTAACTGGCTTTAAGACTGCCTGTAGAGACTACTTGGTAAATAAGGACTAGTGTTTTATAACTTCCATCTACTCGAGAACTTCAGTGGCATAATAATAAAAGAATAAGAATAAGAAGAAGTTATTTTACGTGTAGTCGCCGGTATTCTGTACAAGGAAAATGTTTCGCCGGTATTTTATACAAGAAAAATGTTTCGCCGATATTTTGTACAAGGAACATTATCGCCTATATTTTGTACAAGGAAAATCTTTTCGAGAGGCTTCCGCTGCCCAATTCTTGTTGCATTCTCATCTGATTACCTTCTCTCACCTTCGCACATCCAAAAAATTTGAAATATTAACGAAAATAGTTACAATAAAAAAATTTTTTTTTGACGGCTGCGAGCTTTGGTGAAGGTTTTCCGCAGCCTTATTCTTATTGTATTGTCATCTGGCGACCTTCCGCCACACAAAGTTTGTAACCTAAAGTGAAATTTAGCCCAAATTTTTTGTGTATTTTATGAAAAATTCATGTAAAATTTATGTCGATCATAGAGAAGATGTACAAAAGATGGATAATGTAAGAGCGATAGATTTGGCTACATCATTTTTTCATTATTTATATAAATTTTATATTATTTTTACAATGGAAAGTTTACGGATAAACAATGTAGAATTTATGCAAATCATGTTAAAATGATGTAGTTATTTAAGTAAATATTGCCTTAACTCTTAAGTGTATGAAATTACGTCCACATTAAGTTGTATTGGAAATTGCCGAGGGCAATATTGGAAAACCCGTCCGAAAAAACGGCGTAAAGCCTTCCGAAAGTACAAAATTGACCCCGAAACAGACAAAAATGTTCATGCCAATTTTTTCTACAATATAGCAAAAAACCATTTTTTTATCTAGGGCCGACCTAGGGTCCTCAGGAGAGGCCTCGGACAAAAACTTACATAGACAAAAATATTTCCCTCCATTTTCTCTACAACATAGTGAAAAACCATTTTTTTGGCTAGGGCAGACCTTAGGACCGACCTAGGGTCATAAGGAAATGCCTCGGACAGATACTTCCATAGACGAAAAAGCTTCCTGCAATATAGCAACAACACATTTTTTTGATTAGGGCTGACCTTAGGACAGACCTGAAGCCCACTTCAGCCCTTAGCACAGGCACCGGGTCCAAATTTGTTTTTAAATATAATTCGGTACTCGGTTACTTCTCAAATAGAGAAATAATCAACAAATCAGTTAGGATTTATATAACTTTTGTAAGCGAACACGTTGGGCCCTAGTTTCTAATCAAAAAATTTTCTCCCATAAAACGAAAAACAGTCCTAGACCTTTCGATCAAAAAAAATTGAAAATCGGAAGAGATTTACTCCATTTATGTACAAAAAACACATAGAGTCCTAGCAGAGACTCGCTTTTAGTACCTTAGCTAAGTCCAGCGGCTCAAATCCAAAAAAGTTTCTTCCATAAATTGTCTGCCATGCCCAGATCTTTCAAACAAAAAACCTTAAAGGTTTTAAGGTCATAATATGACAATCGGAAAAGACTTACTCGAGTTATGCACAAAAAACATGTATAGCCCTAGCATAGACTCGGTTTTAGTGGCCTAGCTAAGTCCAAGGACTCAAATTAAAAAAAATTTCTTCTATAAATTGTCGGCCATGCCCAGGTCTTTCAAACAAAAAATCATTTGCAAGGAACCCGTACGTATCAGAATAAATGTGGCAAACAGAATAGACGTTGCAAAAAGAATCGAACGTATCTGAATAAATATTGCCTTAACTCTTAAGTATATGCAATTACGTCCTCACTAAATTGGACTGTAAATTGCCGGAAGGGCAACGGAGCTAAAAACCTCTCCGAACCCTTAAAATAAATCCATAATTAAAAAAAAATTTAAAAAATTTAAAAAAAAAATGAAAAAAATTTGAAAAAAAAATTGCACAAGGCCCTTAGAACCGCCCTAGAGCACTTAGGAGAAGCCTCTAATCCATAATACTTCCATGAACAAAAAAGTTCACCACCAAATATCGTATAGGGTCGCGTAGCTCGAGTTGGTCCCACACTGAGGACTCTTAAGCCCGAACCACTCAACATTTAATTTTCGTGATTTACTTATGTCCATATCTTTCATAATTTCGCAGAGATATAAGTGAAAAGGTTCCACCAACCTTCAAAAAACCACGTTTTTTACGACTCTTTCGACCGTAACTTCGCAAGTTTTCGTCCGATTTTGGTTAAATTCAATCCCTTTATCAATTTTGTGTTTATCGTTCTGGAAAAAAAAGTTTTCGAAAATCGGATGAGAGTGACCCGATTTATGTAGAAAAAACACGTCAACAGCTCAAAATTAAAAAATGTCAGGCATGCCCAGTCCTTTCAAATAAAAAAAAATTATTAACTCGGGAAAGAGTAACTCGAGTTATGTGCAAAAAACCAAAAACCACTTAAATGGCCCTAGCTCAGCGGCCCTTCGACCGATATTGCCCAGATGCAATCCCATAAAAGCCTTTTCAATTACCCTTCAGGTAAAAAAGTTTTTGAAAATCGATTGAGCTTTACTCCATACAAGGACCACGACCGGATCGAATTTCGACTGGTTACAAACGTCGTGGTAAACGCTTTTCGAAGGGGGTAGGACCGAATGTCAAAAAAAAATATCCCCAATCAAAATATCCCCGTGGACAAAATATCCCCAGACAAAATAACCGGATATAATAACCACAATTTTTCCATTAAAAAAATAGGAGAAAATATCCCCTCAGACAAAATATCCACACTCAAAAAATTAAGAATATTCAATGTGAAGTGTACTTAGCGCCGCAGGCCTGAAATAAACAACCAAAAACAAAAAAGCAGTGTCGAAGGGCGGCGGCCACCGAAAACCCCCAGCGAGGTCTAAGAGGCGGAGCCCCTAGCGGGGTTATAAAACCCCGCCGCAGGCGCGAGGGGGAAGGAGCAGAGCCTCCCAACACACAATGAAATATCTAATTAATAATACCTACCTATATTCACTATTTCTGAGTAAACATTACATACTATGTCCGTTTTCTGTTGGATATTTTGTCTGGGGACATTTTGTCCGGGGATATTTTGTCTGGGGACATTTTTTCCGGGGATATTTTGTCTGGGGATATTTTGACTGGGGATAATCGGTCCTAGAGCCCTTTTCGAAGCACTACGTTCTTCGTACGGGTCTAAAGAGGTATGGAAGTATGAATCCATAGCCTCTCCTAAGTGCTCTAGATCGGTTCTAAGATCTAAGAAATAATTTTTTTTTATTTTTTGGAACCTTTTTTTTCAACCTAGGGGTAGACCAAGGAGAAGGTTTATAGATACAATCAAGTCAAACTTAGGAGTTAGGGGACTTTCACTAGGCGGGCAAGGGATAGGTGGGCATGGAGGAGGCTTAAAGACCTCACACCGAAAGATAGTACCGGTCTATAAAGTACGATGATGATGATGACGTATTTTTTCGTCTGGGGCTCTACAAACCGATCCACTCAAAAGATTTCTATTTTTTTTTTGGTTTTATCGTTCTGATGTCCTTATCTTTCATTCGAAACCTATGAGAACAATTTCCTCATAAAAACGTTTGTGCTGTTCTAAAAATGAAAATGAAAACTGCTGGCAAATACAAAACGTTTACATAAAAACTAGAATTGATTCCGCACGGTATGTACACGCTTCTATATTTGGGAAATTTGTACAAAATGTCTAAAAAAGTAATAGCTATTGAGATTGGTTCGCCACGACATCTGACGGCTAATGATCACTTTAAAATTCGATTTGGTTCTACTTCATTTTAGCTTCATTGTAGCTTCGTTTATTGTAATATTAAAGTGTCGTTCGACTACTTCATTTCAACTGAGTGAAATTTCTTATTTTTATGGATTTCAACATGGACATGGATACAGACTTTGATATTGATGATGATGAGCTACAGGTATGAGTAGATTAAAAATCAGTGAAAGAAACACGTCCAGAGAAATGTTGAGATATTTGTCATTCATAACTTTCGGTTGGAGGTTGCGAACTCCGACAGAATTTCATACAGAAATTGCAAATGACACGAAAAGAACAAATTTATTTTTCAGATTCTACTACGCGAATTCAACAATTCAACATTAGAACCTATAGACATCTCCCTGATCGAAAAGTAATAAACATAAGATTCCTCTCTTCTCTTATTCCATTTTGCGAAATTTATTTATTTTCTTGAACTCAGATTATTGCAAGAACATGAGGAACTTGTAAACATCTCTGAGCATGAACTTCCAGCGAAAACAGAAGAAGTCACTGAGACCAACTTGGACGATCATCACAATGACCAATCAAGGGAACAAGATCCCCATTCAGAGGTGCGTAATTTTTCTTACGAGCTATTTGAATAGATAAGTCTGTTCCGCAAGAATATTAAATTTCCGTTTCGACCATATCTCATGCCTCATACTTAACATAAATTACGCTCTTGGCCTTTCTCAGGTAGGAAATGTGCGCCGGAATTCGTGTGACGTCAGCGAGTCCAGACATTCTTCTAATGCCGAGTTTCCACACAAGGATCATGACACCAGACAGCCAGACTCGAGTTAGTTGCAATCAATTTTCAAGTCGTTTTCGTTACTAATTTACATTGAAATTACATTAGGGAAGAATCTGCTCACTTGCGACATTTGTAAACAATCTTTCACCTTTAAGTATAGGCTCACTAGACACATGAGATCTCACTCTGGTGAGTAGCTTACAGTCAAATTAGTTCTGAATAAAGAGAAAATTTTCTCTTAGGTGAGAGGCCGTATCCTTGTACGGAATGTAAGAAAACATTTAGAAATAAAAGTTATTTAAAAAAACAACCGGATTTAACAATAGAATTCTTTGGTTTAAACGGATTTCCAAAGTTTCTATATGCTTTGTATGTACGGCAGTTAGCAAAAGAAAAAATAAAATTCTCTTTTTCAGGAGAAATACCTTACTCTTGTCCCCAATGCAAGAAATACTTCAAGCGAAAAGACCACTTAAAAGTGCATCAGAAAATCCACACACGTAAACAGTTGAGGTTCTTGAACTTAAGTGAAAAGAAAACCGAATTCTCTTCTACAGGCGAAAAGCCACATCCATGTTCCCAATGCTCTTGCACCTTTACGCAAAAATGCAACTTATATAGACATCAGAGAACCCACACAGGTGAGTACTTAAGTTTAGTGTTAAGAGTAATGCAAGTAGAGAAAATATTATTATCACTTTTTCAGGAGAAAAACCTCACCCCTGTTCCCAATGCAATAAAACGTTTAACAAGAAGTTCAACTTAAAAGTGCATCAGAAAATCCACACAGGTGAGTAGTTAGAGTACTTGCGCTTAAGTGAAGAAAGAATTGAAGTCTATTTTTCAGGAGAAAGAGCTTTCTCTTGTCCCCAGTGCAAGAAATCCTTCACGCGAAAAGCCCACTTAAAAAGGCATCAGGTGGTCCACACCGGTGAGGAGTTGAGGTACTCGTTCTTAAGCGAAGAGAAAAATTCAAATTCCTTTTTTCAGGAGAAAAATCGCACTCCTGTCTCCAATGCAAGAAATGTTTCGCACGAAAAGACGTTTTAAAAGCGCATCAACTGGTCCACACAAGTGAGGAGTTGAGGTACTCGTTCTTAAGTGAAGAGAAAAATTCAAATTTCTTTTTTCAGGAGAAAAATCCCACTTCTGTCCCCAATGTAAGAAATGTTTTACGCTGGAATCCGACTTAAATCGTCATGTGATGCGTTCTCACAAAGGTAAGTACCTTCATAATGGAACTTTGAAGGAACTGCAAAACTTTATAATTCACTCAGATACGCATCCAAAACTGTAATTTGTGCATCGTGGAAAACATCGCATTACTTCACTAGAGTGTCATGAGGGTGGAGGGCATTTGTTGTCTTACAGTAGATTTGACAGGAAGTAGCTAACCATTTGATTTGTCGATAATGAATTTTTTTGTAAGTTTTGTAAGTTTGAATATCAAATGTAAGTGACGCGTGAAAATGTTTTCATTTTTTATAAAATCTTTTTATCGAATGCAAATGCAATTTGTTTTCATTTGTTTTAAACAACCGTCGCATGATATGGAAATGTCCGCAATGACATCGCTACAAACTGAATTCACGAAAAAACTTGACCCAATCCTCAAATACACATAAACACATACAAAATATGATTTTATATGGGAGTTTCTCGGAGCCCTAGCTCATTTTTCTGTCATTTTTCAAATTCACACAAATGCCCCTGGAAGTAACTGACTAATTAGTTTCATTTTTCAATAAATCACGTGCAATTGTTTCTTCTTTCACTCAAATTATTGTTTGTATTGATGCAAAAACATCAAAAAATTTTGTTTTTATTTTCTGAGAAAAGCTTCTACTGGGAAAAATCCGCCATTTTGGGTGGTTTTCTCCTTCCATAAGACACCCAATCAGGGGCAGGTCTCCGAATCTACTTTATAGGCCAAATCATTATCCTTCAAATGATGCCAAACTCAATGTTTTACGATAAAAATAACAGTGTATTTTCATTACGTTTGCCTTCTATGAAAGAGCAGATTTCGCACTGATAATTATTATTTTCTAAAGGTCATGTCACCGTTAAGCCAAAATTTTACGTAGAATCTGACATAGTAGAACCTATGACGCTAGGGGAAAAAGTCAAAGAGAAGCTGTATATATGGCTCCGCAGTCTGGCAAACATGGCAAACAAAGTTGATGTTACGAAAAGACTCGAACGAGGGCAATATTGAAAAAGTCCGAAGAATTGGCGTAAAAAAGGCCTTCCGAAAGTACAAAATTGACCCCAAATAGACAAAAATGTTTATCTTCCTTGAGCCAGTATGTCATATATTAAACCTCGTTATTCGCATCACAAAATAACATTTTACGAGTCGCACTAATACACGCAAATGTACATTATGTACATCCTGACCGATAAAATATTTACTGAGCAATAAAATATTTACTTGGCTTATGTAAAGAGGGGGTTTCGTCATTTTGACGACTGCTTTAGTTGAAATGTTTACGTATCTTTAAATGTCATTCCATTCAATTAATTGAATAATTTTTTTTTATAATAAACAAAAGTATTGTTCCAAGTGTCTGCAGGAAGTCATTATATAGTGCGTGGCTCTTCGCAAAAATTGATAATAGTGACGTTATGTAAACAAATACATTCAACTCTTTTGATTTGTTAGTGATCTTATTTGGGTATCTTGAATTATTTTTAATGACAAGAAAGCATAGGAACATAATTTATTTGGCTTTCCTCACCAACAAAAATCAGTTCAAACATACTTTCGTAAGTTGTTGAAGTAAACCGTTTTTTGCGAAAAAAAATCGTGATGCGGATCATTTATTTTTGATTTTGTCAATTTAAAATGGCTGAAACTGATTTTGTATATAGCGCCCTGCTGCGATTGGTTGAGTTATTAACAAAATTCTTCGTAAAAAATTTTCTGTTAGGTTAACGCACTCACGCATGAACGAATCCGTTGCGCCAACATCATATTGTGACTCGGTTCAATATATGACACACTGGCTCGAGGAAGATAAAGCAGGATATGTATAGGCGACAGAAAATTATATGTAATCTCGTTATATATTACACATACTCGTTAAAACTCGTACGTGTAATATATACTCGATTAACATATAATTTTCTGTCGCCTATCCATAATATACTATTATCTCAATTTTTTCTGTAGCAAAAAACCGTTTTTATGTCTAGGGCCGACCTAGGGTCCTCAGGAGAGGTCCCGGACACACACTTACATAGAAAAAATGTTTCCCTCAATTTGCTCTGCAACATAGGACCTTAGGACAGACGTGAGGCCTACATAGGCCCTAAGCACAGGCACCGGGTCCAGATTTGTTTTTGAATATAATTCGGTACTCGATTATCTCTCATATAGAAAAAGAATCAACAAAATCAGTTGGGATTTATCCAACTTATGTAAGCAAACACGTTTGCCCTAGTAGAAACTCAGTTTTAGGGTCCTTACTGAGGCCAAGGGTTTCTAATCAAAAAATTTTCTTCCATAAAACGAGACACAGTCCTAGACCTTTGGATAAAAAAAAATTGATAATCGGAAAAGATTTACTCGAGTTCTGTACAAAAGAAACGCATGGCCCTAGCATAGACTGGGTTTTAGTGCCCTAGCTAAGTTCAAGAAGTCAAATTTAAAAAAAATTCTTCCATAAATTGTCGACCACGCCCAGATCTTTCAAACAAAAAAAATTTATGAAAATCGGAAAATATATATTCGAGTTATGAACAAAAGACCAAAAACCACTGGGCCGACAGTGCCCAGATTCAGTCCCATAAAAGATATTTCGATTACCTTTCAGGGAAAAACATATGAAGGGACCCGTACGTATCAGAATAGATGGGGCAAACAGAATTGATGTTACGAAAAGACTGGAACGTATTGGAATGTATTTAAGTAAATATTGAGTTAACATTACACTGTATTGGAAATTGCCCATAGGTCAATATTGAAAAACACGTCCGAAGAAACGGTGTAAAAAATTCTCTGAACGCACAAAATTGACTCCAAATAGAGAAAAAGGTTCTCCTTAATTTTGTCTACAATATAGCAAAAAACAATTTTTTGGGCTAGGGCCGACCTTAGTGCTGACCTTAGGCCCTAAGTAGAGGCCTCGGACACACAATTCCATAGCCAAAAATGTTTCCTTCATTTTCCTCTGCAACATAGCAAAAAATTTTTTTTTGTTAGGGCCAACCTTAGGACCGACATGAGGCCCACTTGAGCCCTAAGCACAGGCAAAAGTTCTTCAATAAATTGTCGGCCGTGCCGAGTTCTTTCAAACAAAAAAATTTTTTGAAAATCGGAAGAGATTTACTCGAGTTATGTACAAAGAACACGTAGGGCCCTAACGAAGACTCTTTTGTAGTGCCCTAGCTAAGTCCAAAGACTCAAATCGAAAAATGTTTCTTCCACAAATTGTCGGTCATGTCCAGATCTATGCCTAGGTCTTTCAAACAAAAAAAAAATTATGAAAATCGGAAAATATTTACTCGAGTTATGAACAAAAGACCAAAAACCACTTTAACGACCCTAGCTCGGCGGTCCTTAGGCAGACAGTGCCCAGATTCAGTCCCATAAAAGATATTTCGATTACCTTTCAGGCAAAAAAAGTTTTTGAAAATCGGTTGAGTTTCACTTAAGTTATAGCGGTGACGGACGGACGAACAGACGGACGGATATTTTTAGACCCGTACGAAGAAAGAAGTTCTTCGAAAAGGGGTCTTATGCGTTTACCACGACGTTTGTAACTAGTCGAATTTTGACCCGGGAGTAGGAAGGGAGCACCGATCATGGTCCTTGGATGACGAATCAGCAATAAAAAAATGTCCGTCCGTCTGTAAACACGATAACTCGAGCAAAACTCAAACGATTTTCAAAAACTTTTTTTTCCCTGAAAGGTAATCAAAAAATGCGATTGAATCTGGGCACTGTGGCCCAAGTGCCGCCGACCTAGGGCCGTTTAAGTGATTTTTGGTCTTTTGTACATAACTCGAGTAAATCTTTTCCGATTTTCATAAATTTTTGTTTGAAAGATATCGGCACGACCGACAATTTGAGGAAGAACTTTTGCCTGTGCTCAGGGCTCAAGTGGGCCTCATGTCGGTCCTAAAGCATGGCCGACAATTTATGGAAGATTTTTTTTTTTAATTTAAGTCCTTGGACTTAGCTAGGGCACTAAAAACGAGTTTCTGCTAGGGCTCTATGTGTTTTTTGTACATAACTCGAGTAAATCTTTTCTGATTTTCAAATTTTTTTTTAGGTTGAAAGAACTGGGCATAGCCGACAATTTATGGAAGGAACTTTTTATGAATTTGAGTCCTTGGACTTAGCTAGGGCACTAAAATCGAGTCTCTGCTAGGGCTCTATGTGTTTTTTATACATAACTCGAGTAAATTTTTTTTTTGTTTGAGAGATCTAGGCATGACCGACAGTTTATAAAAGAAACTTTTGCCTGTGCTTAGGGCTCAAGTGGGCCTCATGTCGGTCCTAAGGTCGGCCCTAACCAAAAAACAAATTTGTTTTGCTATGTTGCAGAGGAAAATGAAGGAAACATTTTTGGCTATGGAATTGTGTGTCCGAGGCCTCTGCTTAGGGCCCCTAGGTCGGTACTAAGGTCGACCCTAGCCCAAAAAATGGGTTTTCCTATGTTGTAAAGAAAATTGAGTAGAACATTTTTCTATATTTGGGGGTCAATTTTGTGCGTTCGGAAAGGTTTTTTTCATCGTTTCTTCGGACAGGTTTTTCAATATTGCCCTATCGGCAATTTCCAATACAACTTAATGTGGACGAAATTTCATACACTTAAGAGTTAAGGCAATATTTACTTAAATACGTTCGAGTCTCTTCGTAACATCAACTCTGTTTGCCGCATCTATTCTGATACGTACGGGTCGCTTCATATGTTTTATCGCTGATTCGTCATCTAAGGACCATGATCGAAGTCTCCCGGGTCGAAATTGAGGTCGTTACAAAGGGGTTTGCATGGTGTAGTGGTAACGTACTCGCCTTTCACGCAGAAAACCCAGATTCGATTACTGGGATGTATAGAATTTTTCTGTAATTAACTGAAAGTGTTCAAAAAAAATTTCGAGAGAGCTATAGAGTAAATTTCTTTATAAGAAGAGATACAAAATTTTTTGTACACTTTCATATGAAAAAATCCGTATGGAACGTCCCTAGGCTCACCCAAGCTCACGCAAAAATTGTACACAAAAAAAATATATGTGACGTCACCCACATATGACATTTGTGTACATCAACTAATGGTCGAAAGAGCAACCATGGTAACTGAGCCAGCTATAGCTACATTCCGATAGATGGCAATAACCGAAGTAACGACAAAACAAAGGCGCGAACGATGACAACGCCATACAGTTGGGTTCTCGTGGTCTTTTGGGACAAAATGGTATCAAATCGGATGCTGAACTTGTTGGACTATCAACCTCCCGGCAAGTTGCACTGATTTGGGCCCGTTCATAAATTACGTAACGCTCTAGCATGACAGTTTGTGACAGGGGGAGGGCTGAACATGTGTTACGTAACGCATAATTTTTGAAAAAGCTTACAAATACCATTTGAAGCTTCACCGAGCTCTTAGCAGTGTCTCTTTTTGCATATGGGAAAAGTAGTATTGTGGAAGCTAGTTTTCGATCCTATCAAGCGATAGTGTACTTCAAAGTGATAATTGTCAAATTTGATGTATATTCGATGTATATTTTTCGACGATATAGGTGTGGCGAAATATGTAAACGACGTTCACGACTTGTCCCAGCGTCTATAACAAATCGCATTTAAAAAATTGTCTTCTATAAAATGACTAACTTGACGAGCCAGATCGTAGCCCTGGCTTGAAGCGTAGATACACGTTTGACAAACTTCATATTTGACGGATTTTTTAAATGTACTGAGGTTCTGAAACTAACAAACATTGGTCAGAATTAAGCAACACAAGTCTTAATAATATCTCATTGCTATCTATGTGAGGTTCATTAACGATTCTCCACAAATAAAACATTGACATTTTTTGGACTTTTTTCATTAGAAGGATTTTTCAAAAAAAAGTAGTTCGTGTTACGTAACGAAATGAGGGGGGGGGGGGGGTTAACAGGCTTGCGCGACACTCGTGTGACAGGGTGGATTGGAAGGTCCAAAAATGCCAATTTTTGCGTTACGTAATTTATGAACGGCCCATTTACAAATGAAGAGCCAAAATAAAATATGTGTGAAAAGAAATTGAAATATTGTGATGATAAAATTTAATAGAAGCCGAGAAAAGACTCGAACGTATTTAAGTAAATATTGCCTTACATCCATATCAAATTGTATTGGAAACTACTTCCATAGACAAAAATGTTTCCCTCAATTTGCTCTGCAACATAGCAAAAAAAATTGTTTTTTGGTAGGGCCCACCTTAGGACAGACCTGTGGCCTACTTCAGCCCTAAGCACAGACACCGAGTTCAAATTTGTTTTTGAATATAACAAAATCAGTAAGGATTTATCCAATTTATGTAAGCAAGCACGTTGGGCCCTAGTAGAAACTCAGTTTTAGGGTCCTGAGGTCCAAGGGTTTCTAATCAAAACATTTTTTGTCTGCCATAAAACGGGAGACAGTCCTACACCTTTCGATCAAAAAAAATTGAAAATCGGAAGAGATTAACTCAAGTTATGTACAAAAACATGCAGAGCGCTAGCAGAGACTCGTTTTTAGTGCCCTAGCTATATGCTAGGGCCCAGTCTCAAAAAAGTTTCTTGTACAAATAGTAGGGCTTTCATAGACCTGTCGATTAAAAAACCAATTATGAAAATCGGATAGCATAAAAGATTTTTTGATTACCTTTCAGGGAAAAAAAGTTTTTGAAAACGGGTTGAGTTTTACTCAACTTATCGCGGTGACGGACGGATGGACATTTTTTTTATTGTTGATTCGTCATCTAAGGACCATGATGGACCCCGGTTGGATCTAATGGAAGTCTGTGTCTCTGTAAGCCTTCATATCTACTGGAAATAAGATAATCTTGTTACCTTTGTCAACAGCTGGTGAACATATTTTATGCAGATCAGAAACAGTAATGGCCCTAGTACAATCCCTTGCGGTACCCCTATGTCAATTAATAACTTTCTTTAAATCAAGGAAACGCGTACCTTCCTTGTCATCAACTGCAGTTGCACTCGACAGGATTTTATATGGAAAAGTAATATTTTCGGTTATCAGTCGGACACAGCCGTAATGCAAATTCAACCATTAATTCGACAAAGATAACTCTTTATTTCTTCACACTAAATGATTTTGAAACTATGTTTGATGATCAAATTAACTTTAAAAACATTTATTTCTGTAAATCAAAACACTTTGCTATCTAAATGGTCGGCGTTTATCGTATCTACCGTGACCCCAACGCTGGCCTATTTGACTTACATCTGCATTTCAAATTCAAGTTAATCAGTTGAACGTTCTAACTGTTGATAATTTACTTACATGTCAACACCGTGCTTTTGCTTAATGATTTTGTTCTTATCGAAGTTTGCAAGTCTCAGCACTTGATCAATCAGCGTTATTTGCAAGGGATTGACCTCTGTTCTCCTTGTTACAACCCATACCAATCCTCTCTCTTCGTCCTCGCTAATACGGTCACACGCGTTTAAAATTGCATAGTTTTCATAGTCTGTGGCGACCACCGAAACGGTAGATCCATCCTTGCCTTTAAAGCATCGAACAGCGTATGAACAATTTTCACTTCAAACTGATTTCAAATACTTACCACCCGTGCGCGAATACTGGAATACCGCTTCCTTTTTCTCCGGATTTGCGAGAATATTACTTATGCCAATATCACACGTTTGTGTTTCATTGCTAATTTGAGTCTTTTGACAGCAAGTCGATGCTGTTATTGTGGTAGCGTTGACGATCGAAATGTCCGTTGTTATACAGTCACATCCGTCTTCAAAGTCGTTGTAGTTACGAGAATATTCATACCAAAGGCCCGTAAAGCGCATAACATTAAAATTGGGCATTCCCGATGGTTCTCGGCATGTTGATGTCTTTGCTCCAAGTACCACAGGCAGAATGGTCAGAATTGCAACCGATAGAAACATTGAGTATGGCAACCACATTTTATGTTCCGAAGTGAACGATAGCAACAAGACAACTGAATTAATCCATTTAACTTTTCGCTCATTTATTTATTTTATTATATATCGCAACGATCGACTTGTACACTTGTTTATACACGAGTCGTAGTACACAAAGATTAACTCTTAGTGTTAGAAGATAGAAAGCAAAGAAAGATTATAGCAATACATAATAACATATGTAATAATAAAATTGGAGTCTCATGAGGGAAAAAATAGAATAGCTAGGGTTTGACCAGAGTCTATAGTGCATTCCATTACTCTTGGAGCAGATCTCTTCTATATTCTACAACTATCTGAATCGCTTCGATAACTTGCAATGGCTAAACACAACAGAACCAAAAAAAATTAAAAGTTTGGGATCAACCCACAATCGTCGGTCGTATCGATGGTGAGCTCTCGTACATTCGTTTCTGGTACTGCTGTAGATTTTCTTGAATGTGTATGTAAATAATCGTACGTGATGAATGAAGTAATCAGGCTGCGCAATGGATTTTTTTTGGAAACAGTTTTCCCAGAGTTTTCCCGAATTTCGTAAAATTTCCAGACTATCCGAATTTACTGAAAATGTCCCGAAATTCACGAAATGTTTAGACCCGTACGAAGCACGTAGGTCTGATGCGCTTACTACCACGTTTGTTACATTGTGAATTCGAACCCGGGAGTAAGGTGGAAACTTTTTTTGTTGCCTCCAGATGACAAATCAGCGAAAAAAACAATGTCCGTCTGTCGGTCTGTCTCAGGCCCGTAGCCAGGGTCGGCTGCCAGGGGGAGCTCGAGCCCCCCCCCCCCCCCCCACCGAATTGATAAAATTATATGAAATTTTGAGAAAGTTCTCTTTATTCCGCGCATTTAACATTAATACATTAATATTTTTGATATAGGATTTTCGTTAAACAGGGTCGCCGATAGAAGGCGTTTTGTGTTTAACCGGTGCCACTCCCCCCCCCTCCCTAAATTATTTGCCGTACCTCACACATAGAACTTTTGTTTATTTCCGAGCTTTTTAGGACGCGCACACGACTCTTCTTCGTTTTTGAAACAGAAACTGCGTCAGAAATTGCGAGCGGAGCGAGCGAAAAATTCTTTTCACAAGGTTTTGAAAAATTTAGTATTATTCATGGCGTTTCCATTTTTCCAAAATAATCTCATTACTTATTTTCACATGAAATTATCTTCTTCTTGGTTCGTTTAATTCACAAAATGTGAGTTAAATATACGAAGTTCCCCTCCGCCTAAAATATATACAGCAACGGATTTTTACAAACAAGCTACTCTAAGTTTTGACAATAGAATTTGTCCTTCACTTCCCATATTTTCCTGTTAGCAGCTAGCATACAGCTTCTATTATTACGCTGCAGGGAAAAAAACTTTTGAGTACTGTTCTTATGCGAGAAAAATAAAAAGTTGAGTTTGAGTGGGTGGTGAATGTTATATTTAAAAGTTGCGCCGCAGGCGAAAACTTTTCAAAATTTAATTGCAAATTTTGGTTTTCTATGAAAGTATACAGTTCTGATTACCATTTTATAGCAAAAATTCTAACAGCTCAGTATATTTGACCGATAACACGCCGATGTCGTTAAGAGTGTCAAAAGTTTTTTCTTGCAATGAACCGAAAATCTATTTCAATAACGAAATGGAAACATTGAATTGAGATTGGAAAAGAAAAGAATGATTGCGCCGCAGGCGAAAATTTCAAGCATTGAAAACGATCATGACGTCAAAATTTATATTTTCTCGCAAAACTCGCAACATTTCAGTATCGCCAGGGGGGCTCTGAAGACGCTCAGGGGGGCTCAGAGGACGCTCAGGGGGGGCTGAGCCCCCCTTGCCCCCCCCCCCCCCCCCCGAGATACGGGCCTGGTCTGTCTGTCTGTCCGTCTGTCTGTCGGTCTGTCTGTCTGTCGGTCTGTCTGTCTGTCCGTCAACACGATAACTTGAGTAAATCTTGACCGATTTCCAAAAACTTTTTTTTCCTGAAAGGTAGTCGAAAAATATTTTATGGTATTGAATCTGCGCACTGTCGGCCCAAGGGCCGCCGAGCTAGGACCGTTTAAGTGGTTTTTGGTCTTTTGCACATAACTCGAGTAAATCTTTTCTGATTTTCATAAATTTTTTTTTGTTTGAAAGATCTGGGTATGGCCGACAATTAATGGAAGAAACTTTTTTAATTTGAGTCCTTCGACTTACCTAGGGCACTAAAAACGAGTCTCTGCTAGGGCTCTATGTGTTTTTTGTACATAACTCGAGTAAATCTTTAACGATTTTAATTTTTTTTTTGTTTGAAAGATCTGGGCATGACCGACAATTTGTGGAAGAAACATTTTTCGATTTGAGTCTTTGGACTTAGCTAGGGCACTAAAAAAGAGTCTTTGTTAGGACCCTACGTGTTTTTTGTACATAACTCGAGTAAATCTCTTACGATTTTCAAAAACCTTTTTTTGTTTGAAAGAAATGTTTTTTGCTATGTTGCAGAGCAAATTGAGGGAAACATTTTTGTCTATGGAAGTATGTATCCGAGGCCTCTACTTAAGGCACTAGGTCGGCCCTAGCCCAAAAAATAGTTTTTTGCTATGTTGTAGACAAAATTGAGGAGAACATTTTTCTCTATTTGGAGGTCAATTTTGTGCGTTCGGAGAATTTTTTTACACCGTTACTTCGTACGGGTTTTTCAACATTGCCCTACGGGCAATTTCCAATACAGTCTAATGTGAACACAATATTTACTTAAATACGCTCCAGTCTTTTCGTAACATCAACTCTATTTGCCGCATCTATTCTGATACGTACGGGTCCCTTCTATGTTTTTTTTTAATTTTCGGGAAATTTTCAGTAAATTCGCTAAGTCGGTTTCCCAAAAAAAAGGCTCCAAGGCTAAGTAGGTGAGTCTTTAACTGACCAGTGATATTGAACAAACCAACTACTTTTGTTCACATTGTGAACGAAGTTCTTCGAAAAGGGGTCTTATGCGTTTATCATGACGTTTGTAATCACCCCAATTTCGATCGGGGAGTAGGGGGGAGCATCGGTCATGGTGCTTAGATGACGAATCAACAATAAAAAAATGTCCGTCCGTCTGTCAACACGATAACTCGAGTAAAACTCAACCGATTTTCAAAAACGTTTTTTTCCCTGAAAGGTAATCAAAAAATCTTTTATGGGATTATGGGATTGAATCTCGGCACTGTCGGCCCAAGGGCCGCCGAGCTAGGGCCGTTTAAGTGGTTTTGGTCTTTTGTACATAACTCGAGTAAATCTTTTCCGATTTTCATAATTTTTTTTGTTTGAAATGGCCGACAATTTATGGAAGAAAATTTTTTTGATTTGAGTCCTCGGACTTAGCTAGGGCATTAAAAACGGGTCTCTGCTAGGACCCTACATTTTTCTTGTACATAACTTGAGTATAAATCTCTTCTGACTTTAAAAAAAAAAAATTCAATCGAAAGGTATAGGAATGTCTCACATTATATGGAAGAAAATTTTTTGCTAGAGGACCTTGGACTCAGCCAGGACCCTGAAACTAGGCCCTTTAACATTCGTGTCTTTTTGCGAAGATTGTTTTGAGTTTTAAATTTTTGCATGTGAAAACTGAAAGTGTTGAAAAATTATTACGCTGGTGGGTCTGGCATTTGTGACGCGATTTTTTGAACACATGGTAACGTTGTCGTCAAGGAAATGTATGCGTATTTTCAGCGCAAGCGTAACCTCCACTGATATAATTAATTTTGGAAGTAGACATTAGGGACTGCGTCACACTTTAACTTTTAAAAGGTTTTTGTTGGGATGTTTATGTTATTAATATTATTGATAATATTAATATTACTATGTTCATAACAGCCATGAGCGCCGCCGAATCGCATTCGCCCTTCAAGCCACCGCCGGCGCCGACACTTTTTCGATCAGCTGAGCCGTTAGACCTCTCAAAGAGGGCTTTAGCCGGCTTGAAAACGGCTGGCAATTTCGCTATTTTTGATAGAAAAAAAATAATATTTATTGTAATTTTCACACTTTTTTTTTTAATTTCAACTCAAAGATTCATTATTCCATCCGGCTTCAGCCGAGGTTTAAGCCGCAGCGTACAGTTTTTCTTTCGGGTAGCCGAAGCCAATATTTTTTGTTCAGCTCTCATGTCTGGTTCATAATTCTTGTGTTAAACCTATGGATGCCCTCATGACCAATGTGCCAAATTGAGATGAAGTAAAGTTTTGCTTGTGACGGATTCCCAGTTCAATCTTGAAAATGCGTTATTGAAATTGCGTCTATTGAAAACTTAGAAGAAAATAAGGCTCGAAAGCAGTTCAAAATCGCTTACAAAATTCACAGGTCTGATCTGCCGATCTGAATTTTTTTTTACTTAATTCGTTCTATTTTTGGAAAATTTAAAAAACTTATGCAAGGGACCCGTACGCATCAGAATAAATGTGGCAAACAGAATATATATCACAAACATATGAAGGGACCCGTGCGTATCAGAATAGATGCGGCAAACAGAGTTGATGTTACGAAAAGACTGAAACGTATTTAAGTAAATATTGCGTTTGAATAGTTTGAAAGTTTGAATGACTCATAAAAATTACCCAAGGTAATGTTGCATGCCCTCCCGAAGTACGTTTAAAATTTAATTCTCTACAACTTTGTCTTTGGAAGCAACTTTCTAACTGCCATAGTTCTAGAGATAGGAGTCATCCCTCTGAACTCTAGAAGTGTCTGAATACCAGGATTGGGACATTTCTCGGGAAACCCTGAAACACGTGTTCGCTAAATTTCAATTCTCTACAACTTTGTCTTCGGGAGTAAGTCTCTATGTTTAATAATCATAATAAACCATAGGTTGATGAAAACCCATCTCGTATTGTATATGGCTGAGAAATAAAATTTTCTCCATTCCGTGGGTTCCAGTGCCCAAATCACTCAAAGATTTCCACAAATATTTTTTCCCAGTTTTGTTACATCTAATTCTTTCATTTGACGCTAATTTGAACAATTAACGTGCTGTACTTGCTGAGATATGCGTGAAAAAGTTTCACCGACTTTCGAAAAACCACGTTTTTGGACACCTTTTCGACCATATCTCCGGAACTATTCGACTGATGTTGCTCATCTTCGAACTCGACCTCAGTGTTTTGACTGCCCTTCAGGGAAAAAAAAGTTTTTGAAAATCGGTCAAGATTTACTCAAGTTATCGTGTTGACGTACAGACAGACCGACAGACAGACGAACATTCTTTTTTTCGCTGATTTGTCATCTGGAGGCAACTAAAAAAGTTTCCCCCTGACTCCCGGGTTCGAATTCGCAATGTAACAAACGTGGTAGTAAACGCATCAGATCTTCGTACTTCGTACGGGTCTAAAACGACTCGAACGTATCTAAGTAAATATTGCCTTAACTCTTAAGTATGTGCAATTAAATTGAATCATTTTTCAGTTATCAGTGACTGAAGTGAACGAAATTCGAGCATTTAATTTTTGAAGCGAAATTATGAGAGAAATAACATTTCTGAAACTAAATCTGAAAGATTTATTTTTGACGCAATTGATGAAATTACGTCCACATTAAATTGGACTGGGAATTGCCGAAAGAGCAATATTGAAAAGCCCGTACGGCGCTAATAACATCTCCGAATCCTTAAATTAAGCCTAGAATTTAGAACCGACCTGGATCACTAAGGAGATGACCTTCGACCCATACTTCCATGGACTACAAAGTTCGCTTCTTTTTTCTCTACACCACTTCACAGAAAATCTTATGTCGTATAGGGTCGTGTAGCGTGAGTTTGGCCCATACTAAGGACACTACAGCATATAACTACTACATATTTTCACTAATTAAATTTTCGTGATTTTCCCATGTCCACATCTTTCATTCAAAACCTTGAGGAGCGATTTCCGTTCTAATTTCATCAACCTTCAAAAAACCAGGTTTTTGACCACTTTTTCGATCGTAACTTCGAAAGATGTAGATCAATTTTTTCATAATCTTTCAGAAAAAAAAAGATTTTGAAAATTGGATAAGACTTATCCGATTTATGTAGAAAAAATACGTTGGGCCATCATCGTAGAGACTCAGTTTTAGGGCCCTGGTTGAGTCCAAAAGCTCAAAATCGAAAAAGTTTCTTCCAAAAATTTTCAGGCATGCCCTAGCTCAGCGGCCCTTGGCCCGACAGTCCTCAGATTCAATCCAAAAAAGATTTTTTTCAATTATCTTTCAGATAAAGGTCGGGTGGAAACAATTTTTTTTCGCATTTTTCGTTTATTTAGACCCTGAAACGAAAAAGTAACCAACTCCGGGGTAGAAAACTGGTTACATAAATCCCTGTGAACGCATTAGAAATCTTCGTTCTTCGTACGGGTCTTATTAGGAAAAACAAATAATTCTCAATGGAGACGTAGGAATCATCGATCATTGATCCAAGATGTCGAATCTGTCGAAAGGTGTAGGAATGCAAGACAATTAACGGATTTCTTTTTATTTTTAAGCGCTTGGACTCAGCCAGTGCCATAAACATGAGTCTCTACTAGGGCTTCGTGTCTATTGCCCTTACCACGACGTTTGTAACCAGTCGAATTTCGACCCGGGAGTAGGAGGAGCATCGATCATGGTCCTTAGATGACGAATCACCAATAAAAAAAAACGTCCGTCCGTCAACACGATAACTCGAGTAAAACACAACCGATTTTCTAAAACTTTTTTCCATGAAAGTTAATCGAAAAATCTTTTATGGGATTGAATCTGGGCACTGTCGGCCCAAGGGCCGGCCGCCTAGGGACGTTTAAGTGGTTTTTGGTCTCTCTTGTTACTCGAGTAAATCTTTTCCGATTTTCATAACATTTTTTTTGTTTGAAAGACCTGGGCATGGCCGACAATTTATGGAAGAAACATTTTTCGATTTGAGTCTTTGGACTTAGCTAGGGCACTTTGTTAGGGCCCTACGTGTTTGTTGTACATAACTCGAGTAAATCTTTTCCGATTCTCAAAAACTTTTTTTTTTTGTTTGAAAGATCTCGGCACGGCCGACAATTTATGGAAGAACTTTTGCCTGTGCTTAGTGGGTGGGCCCCATGTCAGTCCTAAGATCGCCCCTAACCAAAAAAAAAAAATTTTGTGCTATGTTGCAGAGCAAATTGAGGGAAATGTTTTTGTCTATGGAAGATGTGTCCGAGGCCTCTACTTAGGGCCCGAGGTCAGTACTAAGGTCGGCCCTAGCCCAAAAAATTGTTTTTTGCTATGTTGTAGACAAAATTGAGGAGAACATTTTTCTCTATTTGGGGGGGGGGAGGGGGGGTCAATAAGGTGCCTGTGCTTAGGGCTCAAGTGGGGCTTCGGTCGGTCGACCCTAACCAAAACATTTGTTTTTTCTTTGTTGCAGAGCAAATTGAGGGAAACATTTTTGTCTATGGAAGTATATGTCCAAGGGGCCCTAGGTCACTACTAAGGTCGTACCTAGCCCAAAAAATAGTTTTCTTCTATGTTGTAGACGAGGTTGTAGAGAAAATTGAGGAGAAGTTTTTTCTCTATTTGGGGGCAATTTTGTACTTTCGGAAAGGTTTTTTTGCACCGTTCCTTCGGACGGGGTTTTCAATATTTCCCTTTCTGTAATTTCCAATCCAGTTTAATGTGGACGTAATTGCATATAACGTAAGTGTACCTATTTGTGAACGGGTCCCTATTGTTTCACGCTTAGAGCGTGTTCTAAAACTAAAATTCTCAGTGAAACCTGAGCAAAATTGAATATTAGACAAGTTTCTGACATAAACCGTTCAGTAACTAAAATGTTTCACTGGGTTTCCTTGAATAAAAATATTTGACAATATTTCAAAATTTATACCATCAAATTGTCTTTCATGCTTTAAAAATTAATTTATTACCTTCAATAATTCTCCCTCGCACTCCTAGCCACTATACTGACAATTTTAATTCAATTCACGAACTATGTTTACTAACGATGACAACAACAAACATTCTTCATGACATTGGGTCCCCCGATCGATTTGCAACGAATATACCGACAGCGGTTGTTCTGCCTTTCTTGATGAGAACGATTTAGTTCCGTCTAATATCGGTGATAGTGTTAAAGCTGAAATGCTTCATCTTTTATTGAGTGCTGATTTACATCAGGTAAATAACGTTCTCAATTCTGATGACCGCCTCTTCGATCTGGTCTTCACATCAAATCCGTTTAACGTTGAAGTCACGCGATCACTGTGTCCAATGAGTAAGATTGATCCGTACCACCCTCCACTTGAAATATCCATTCCAGTTTGTAAATGGACAGAATAGCTCCGTGTAATCAGACTTTTGAGTTCAATTACGTCAAAGCTGATTATGCAGGTTTGAGCAATTACTTGATTTCTGTCGATTGGGATACTGAATTAGATCACCTAAGTTCGACGTGACCAGTTTTATGATCTTCTGCTAACTGGCCTGAATTCTTTCGTCCCTTATAAACGAAATGTTCCTTTTAAACACCAGGCATGGTACTCGAAGAAAATAAGGTCACTAAAGAATAAGCGTCACAAAGCTCATAAAGTATTCAAGAGTACAGACAAGCTGTCTGACAAACTGGTGTTACTTGCTCATCGTAACGAGGCTGCACAGAATAACGCTTACAACAGATATTTGGAGAAAACCCAATCCGATCTTGTGTCTGATCCGTCGAAGTTTTGGCAGTATGCTAAGTCGAAAAAGGATACGACGGGATACCCGTCTATGATGACATTCGACGATAGCGAATCTTCTGACCCGCTAACGATATGTGGTTATTTTTCTGATTTTTTTTAAGAGCATCTATGTTCCTGGTTAAAGTTCTCCTTGGAAGACATCGTATGTTAAGCCGATTTACAAATCTGGATCTAGAAACCTTGTCAGAAATTATAGAAGCATTGCGATTCTTCCTACATTCGAGAAGCTTTTTGAATCAATTGTTTGTGGCTTAGTAAGTGAACAGCTGTTGGCAAAAGTCTCTGACTTTCAACATGGTCCACATCCACCAATCTCATTGAATTCGCTTACTTTGCTATAGAAATCATTGAGTCGGGTTCTCAATTAGATGTCTTCTACGCCGATTTGCAGAAGGCATTTGATACGGTTTCGCATGATCTACTACTGAAGAAATTAAAAGACATTTAAGTTTCTAATGTTTCTTGATTCATAATCTGTGTCATGTTCCTTAATTAGTTTTGTGTTATTCGTATTAATATCTTTTTTTCTGTGTTCTTTATATTTACTAAGGCTCTAAACAGGTCGATATTACCTGACCTGAACCTGAAATCCTAAATTTGAATTCAGGTCAGGTCAGGTCAGGTCAGTTGAAAAAAAACCTGACCTGACCTGAACCTGATTTTTGTTAAACCTGAAATTACCTGAATGACCTGGTTATTTTTTATTTGTTTAGGAAAAATTAATTAGATAAGTTTGCTGAAAAAACAAAAAGATAACCCCCATCCACACCCCCCCCACCCCGGTTATAAGTTCGCACGAAATTGTCACTTCATACCAGGTACTATAAAAGACGAACAAAATTGCCAAAAGCAATGTTGATAGTCCCATTCCGAAGTACAAAGACACTTCACCCAAACTGTGTGCGTGCGTACTTTGTGAATGGCCCCTTATGTAGTCAAGCTAAATTGAAGATTTTTCATTCATTCCTAGAGGAGTAAACGCTGTGATGGTAAATTTGTGATAATTTAACTTTCTTGAGCCGCAGGCGAATTTTATGAGCTGTAAGGCTCTTGACGCAGACGAAACTTAATGAATTAAATTTGTTCTATTTTCGATTCGTCACTCACGGGGTGCTCGGAACAGGTCAGGTACATTAAAGCTGATGTAGCCTGAATCAAAGTCGAAATTTCCATTTTATTTCAGGTTTAGGTCAATTCAGGTTCACGTTGACCTGACAATTTGTATGAAAATATTCACCTGAATCACACGTCACCAGCACCTGAAATAAAATGATATTTCAGGCTTGGTTCATGTTCAGGTTCAATTCAGTGCAGGACGTAAAATGCGACCATTAGGTTAGGTCAAAAGCAGGTTTAGTTAACCGAAACTAAAACAGGTCGAACCTGAACTGTTCCGAGCCCTTTTCACGGTATTTAGATTTTCATAAATATTAAACGTAGAGTGGAATTATGTTTTTTTAAGAGAGGAGCACAAAATTCAAAAGGCCAATCCGGGCCTGTTTAAATGTATGGAACATATCAGACTATTTTTTGTTTATAATCAACCACGAATCAAAATGATAAATGAATAAACCCATAGCACATAAAAAGTGCTGTGATAATCCTCAAATAGTAACATGTGAACGCTTTTTCTTTCGTCATACAAATTTTCCATCCCGTCAGGGATAAGTGAACACATTCCCTTAAGAATCGTATAAAAATCGTGTGGGAATGTCTTATGCCATGGAAAATTTGTATGACGAAAGAAAAAGCGTTCACATATTCCGTCCGGGATGGCATAAGACATTCCCACACGATTCCTATACGATTCTTAAGGGAATGTGTTCACTTATCCCTGACGGGAGATTTTAGTGCTAAAGCGAAAAAGAGTAAACAGATGTAAGGGGAACTATAAGTTCTCCTTCAGATATAAATAATGTTGGTTTAAGCGATGATTTATTAGAGTGCGATGGAATTTTTTGTTTCAGTCACCACTATATCAGAATATATGAATAAAGAAGATAAAAAAAATCGTAACGATTTTGTTCTCTCTTTTATTTTCATATACTGATGACTGAAACAAGAAATTCACATCGCACTCCAATATAATCATCGCTTTATTCTTCTAGTGCAACAATAACGAGGAAAACACGCGCGAACGCAATAAACAAAATTAAATCTCATCCGACTACAGGTTTCATGAGACTCGTATGATCATTTTGGATTTCAGGTAATTCAGGTCAATCAGGTTTAATCAGGTTTTTTGGATTTCAGGTTTTCAGGTTTCAGGTCAATTTCAGGTCAGGTTGAAATTTGGAAAATCAGGTTCAGGTCGTAATCAGGTTCAGGTATTTTCAGGTCAGGTCAGGTAGCTATTCATAGCGGTTGGCTTAAATAATAAATAAATAAATAAAGTTTTTGCAGCATCTATTCTGATGTACTGGTCCCTTACGGTGGCACGAATAATCTGTCAGTTCAATATCTCCATTCTGGCGAGTACAATTTCACTTTGCTAAGTTTTCTATCATTCCAATTTCTTAAATCGACGAGTTCAATTTCGTTGAGTTCATTATGTTTACTATTTTTCCAATTAGTTTTCGTTGATTGTAACTTAGAACATTATGTTTTGGACGTTTTACTTAATTTTTAGAACAATTTTATTGAGATCAATCTCTATGATCTTAAAATTTATGAGTCCAATTTCCTATCAATTCAATGTCTTCATAATGAAAATAGTTGAACCTTATTTCTTTGAATCTAATTTCCGTGAATCTATTTTATTTATTTTTATTTTCTAGTATGTTCAACTAAATTGAATACATTTTTTTCTTGTGCAATATCATTGAGTATATTTTCTTTAATTTTTTTTTATTTGAATCCATTCTGTCAATTATTCGATTAACTTTGAGCCTAATTTCACCCAGTTTTATATAACTAAGTACATTTTGTACTAGATTCAATTTAAATGAGTTCATTATTAGGATTTTGTTTTTGAATGATTTTATTTTCTCTTTGTTCATTATTTATTTATTTATTTATTTATGTTGAGTCTAAAATTTTTATTATTTTTTTAAAAAGAAAATTTTTATTTTATTTAATTTTAATTTTAATTAGTCCAATTCTAGCCGATCTCTATTTAATTTTTTTTAATTTTATTGAATTCAAAATGTCTAATATTTTTTTAATTTTATTGGGTTTGTTTGCAATTTTTACATTTCTATTTTCAGCGAATGCAAAATTTTTAAGTCCAAGTTAGCTGAATTCAAAGTCCTAATGATTATTTTTGTTAAGCTTATTTTCGTTGAATTGAATTTATGTCAGTTGAATTTCAATTTGTTCAATTTATTTATTGAGCTTGACGAAAATGGAATAAAAAAAATTGGACTATAAGATGTTGAACTGGATGAAAATGTTTTTGAAGAAAATAAAGTTAGGGTAATTAAATTCAAAGAAAATTAAAGTTATTATTATTTTAGGATGGGATGGGATGGACTTGGGGGTAAAATTTTATTTTAAAGTTTTATTATTAAAAAATAAATTTTTAAAGTAAGATAACAAATTTATTTTAGCAATTAATATTGAAAGTGAAAACGTGAAATGTTAATTAAGTAATTTGAATACATTTTAATAAAAAATTATGATTTTTAATTATATTATTAAAATTAGAAAAAACTAACAAAGGAAAACATTTCCAAAATATAAAATCAGTAGAGTTAAAGTTATGTTATTTGTTAGTTTTTTTTTTTTTTTTAATTTTGCGAAAAGAAATTTAAAATTTATCGAGATTTTAATCAGAAATTAAGAAAATACGTAACGATGCCCCGAAATTATGCCTCTACAAATGGGGCATGTTGGTGTTGTTGATGTATGTAGGGCTGCCTGCAAGGTGGAATCTAGCTCGCCGCAGGCGCGGGGGTTTGGGGGCAGAGCCCCCGTAATCTAGTTAATTTATTTAATATCATGACATAAACATTTTAGAAAAAAATCTATTCATTGGTTTTGGAGCGCCGCAGGCCGTGAAATAAATTTAAAAAAAAAAACGGGGTCGAAGGGCGGCAGCGCCGCATAGGGGGTTCAAGGGGGAAATATCACCCCTAGCGGGGTCTAAGGGGCCGGGCCCCTAGCGGGGTCTAAGGGGCCGGGCCCCTAGCGGGGTTTGGGGCAGAGCCCCATGTATGTAGGGCTGCCTGCAAGGTGGAATCTAGCTCGCCGCAGGCGCGGGGTTTTGGGGGCAGAGCCCCCGTAATCTAGTTAAATTATTCAATATGTCATGACATAAACATTTTAGAAAAAATTCTATTCATTGGTTTTGGAGCGCCGCAGGCCGCGAAATAAATTTAAAAAAAAAAAGCGGGGTCGAGGGGCGGCAGCCCCCGCATAGGGGGTCAAGAGGGGAATATCCCCCCTTGCGGGGTCTAAGGGGCGGAGCCCCTTGCGGGGTCTAAGGGGCGGAGCCCCTAGCGGGGTTTGGGGCAGAGCCCCATGTATGTAGGGCTGCCTGCAAGGCGGAATCTAGCTCGCCGCAGGCCCGGGGGTTTGGGGGCAGAGCCCCTGTAATCTAGTTAAATTATTCAACATCTCATATAGACCAATAATTTTTTTCTGTGGAAATACACACACATTCGAACAAATGAGTTTCCGCAGAAAATATTTATTTTAAATATTATTTCTCATTACCAACTTCAAACTCTATCTGGAATTTGTGTGGAAAAAAGAACGCGAATCGCCTTTTTGGGGTTTTGTAAACTGCGAAATCTTTTCAATTTCAAATTTTTTCTATAAACTAATTGATAGGAAGCTCTTCTTTTTCGACTATTAACGACTTTATTCAAAAAAATCTAACAACGAATTTTTTTGTGTTGTCTATTATAGTAAAATTATAGTAAATTATGTTTAAAACATAAACACCTAAGTGCAACCCAAGCTCATTTGATTATATCATCAACACCTTCATTTATTTTAATTTTTGATTATTTTCAACGAGTTCAATATGTATTCAGTTTAATTTCATTGATTTCAATTTCTGTGAGTTTAATTTCATCAAGTACAATTTCTATGAGTTAAATTTCATCGAGTTTATTTTCCTTAAGTACAAAAAAGAAACTGTACTGGCTCAAATTGGACCGGAAAAAAATAGACTTGGTGCAAATAAACTATATGAAATTGGACTTCTGATAATTTGTACTTGGTGAAAAGGAAAAAAAGATAAATAAATTTAATCAAATTGGATCTTATGAAAATGAATGTAGATAAATTGGATTAGATATAAAATGGATCCAAAAACAATGGAATTTTGGAATTTGTACTCAAAATAAAGAAAATAAATTAAAAGTTAAAAAAAAAAGTAAAAAAGAAAATGCACTTATTGCTATTAATTGTGTAGAAATTAGACGCAAATATAATAAAAAAAATTAAATTTGACATAAGATAAAATTAACGTGAAGAATTTGCAATAAAATAAATTAAACATGAAGAAATCAAACTTGGTGAAAATGAAATTGATCTCGCAAAAATTGAACTCGGGGAATTTATGATAAGAAAAATGAATTCAACTTATTTACACTTAAAATAAATGTACTTGAAGAATTTAGACATTTTTAAAATGGAACTAAAGAAAAAGTAACAATGAAAAAAAAAAACCAATGAAAATCAGACAAAATTAAACTGGACTCAATTAAATTGGACTGGGTAGAAAATGGACCTGTTGAGAATGAAATTCTGATGAAATTGGATAAGAATAAAATGAACTCACCTTAAATGAATTGATTTAAAAGTAAAATTTGGGAAAATGTACTTGATTAAATTGAATTCGAAGAAAAAAAAAGAAAAGATATTGAACTAGGTAGAAATTCCTCCCAAAATAATTGAATTCGGAGAAATTGAACCCAAAGAAAATATACTTGAAGATATTAAACTGACAGATTATTCATATCACCGTTCCTTACGTATGTTTTTTGATCTGAAATTCTCCTGTCGTAAGCCTTACAACTAAATTAAGCCAAAAAACTGAACTTAAAATGTTACCACCAAGAAATATTTATGAATTGAAAATGTTAACGATTCTCACACCCACCTTCGGTAATAAGTGTGTTCTCGTTTTAGAAACCCACTCACCCACGCCACTACAAAATTTCTATATTAAGACACTCGTTTGGTCGAAATTGAAAAAGTTGCAGCTAACACTTTGCTGTGAAATTGTTTTCGTAACTCTGTACAGTTCTACATTTTACCCCCTGTGACATAAAAAATTATACTAGAAGTAAAAATAAACAAAGGATAACGATAAAAAAAACTTCTTTCTAGTGGGTCATTGTTTGGTTGAAAAACTGAATCGATAACACGATGAATAATGCCAAGAATATTTCATTAATTCATTAAAAACCCGTTAAACTCGGTTTTTCTTCTCTGTTTCTGTAGTTTGTAGAAACGTCTAAAGTCTGAAAAGATTAATGAAATTTAGTGCTGGAGAAAAAAAAGAAAGTTTATGAAATACGCAGAATGAATGGGTGCGATAGAAAATTTCAAACAAAAAAAAAGTGGTAGAACACCGAATTTATAAACTTTCTATGAAATTAATTCGGTTTTTTCCCTTTTGAATAATTCCATATTTTCTAGAAGCTTTGCAGCTAAAGTTGATTATTTATTGTATTAACGTACAAGTCAGAGATATCGTCGGATTGTTAATCTTTTCTTGTAAGAAACGTCTATACTTTTTATCTACTTTTAAAGTGCCAATAAAAAGCTTTTCTGATAAAATTTTTATAACATTTTTAACATTACAACACACTTTATCTCATTTAATTCGAAGCTTATATATTTAAAACAGAATTTTTCTTTGGTTCTGGAATCTCGGATGTAGATATACGCTTTGCAGATGGCAGCCGTCTGTGTTATATATTTACAACACAACATGCGTTGGGGATTTATGAAGAGTCAGTGGGAGACGTTTGTGTAATGAAAGGAAGGTGTTTAATGTGTTGTTTCAGCGTTTTTTTTCTCCTTCTTTTTTTATAGTCAAATCTACATATTTTGATATTTTGATAGGGAAAGGTATTGAGAATTTAATTTTAAAAGAGAAGCTTTGAATGGGGCTTAGAGAGCTATTCAAAAGCTTTAAGTTGGTTTTATGCACTTGATATACTTTAAGAGATTTTAAAAAAGACGAACTTTCTTTGCACCCCCATTCATTCGATCAATATCTTGTAACTCAACTCGAACACAACGAATTATCGCTAACGTCGGCCATTGTTAAATCCCGAACAAGAAGTTATTGCACTCTTCAGATTAAAGAAAATCAAAGTGCTCCGAATAAGTTAATTAAATAAATTTCGATCATGTTGGCGGAGATGTGACAAACAGAATAGATGTGGCAAAGTGACTCAAACGTACCTAAATATACAAGTAAGCAAACAATCCAACGTTTTCTGTTCTTTTATAACTATTAGAATTTCAAAGATCCATAGAAATTACCCAAGGCAATGTCAAAGGCCCTACCCAAGTACGTCTCAGACCATTCAAATCTAGAAAAGCTTATATCCAAGGACTAAGCCGTTTCCCCTAAAACCCTGAAACACGTGTTCTCTAAAATTTTATTCTCTACAACTTTGTCTTTGGAAGCAACTTTTTATCTCTCACAGTTCTGGAGATTCGGGTCATCCTTCCCAATTATGGAAGTGGCCATATACTAGTATTGAGCCATATTTCACCAAAACCCTGAAACACGTGTCCGCTTAAATTTAATTATCTACAACTTCGCCTTTGGAACCAACTTTCCAACTCTCATAGTTCTAGAGATTCGGGTCATACTGCCCAATTATGGAAGTGGCCATATACACGATTGGGTCATATTTCTCCAAAATACTGAAACACGTGTTCACTTAAATTCAATTCTCTACAACTTCGCCTTTGAAACCATATTTCTAACTCTCATAGTTCTGGAGATTCGGGTCATCCTGCCTAATCATGGAAGTGGCCATATACCAGAATTGGGCCACATTTCCCCAAAACCCTGAAACACGTGTTCGCTTAAAAATTCTCTACAACTTTGCCTTATACAGTAAATCTCCATATTGCATAGTTAAAGAAATATAGACGAAAAACTGTTTTCGTATATGGCCAAGAATCTCAATTTCATCCATTCCATTGGTCCCAGTGTCCAGACCCCTGACCCGATTCCCACAAAAATGTTTTCCCAGTTTTGTGACATCAAATGCTTTCATTTGACACCAAAATTAGGAATTTCCGTGCTATACTTGCTGAGATATTTGCAAAAAAGTTTCGTCGACCCTCGAAAATTCCATGTCCGACCTCTACTTCTTCGACCATATCTCCGGAACAACTTGATCGATTTTGCTCATCTTCGAACTTGAATCATGGGAGGCATATACCTTTCAGAGAAAAAAGGGTTTAGGCTGATCGGTTGAGCCGTTTGAAAAAAAAAGTGGAGACGGACAAACAGACGGACATTTTTTTTATTGCTGATTCGTCATCTCTAGACGATAATAGATGCATCCCCGCCCCCTGCCACCTCGATCTACCCCATGTTACAATAAAATTTTTTGTAGTAACCGTATAGGACCTTTGTACTTCGTACGGGTCCAATCAGGGAATAATTGCTATGACTTTGTAGATTCTTGGTAAAGGTAAGCGAGTAACCCGAAACTCGACTACAAACTCGATCCGAACTTAAATACATTTTTTGGCTTGGGTCGGGTGACTAGTTGAAGCAACTAAACCCAACCCAGAAAAATTAATTCACTTAATAAATTTCCCAAAATTGAGTGTAAAAAGCATTTCAAATGAAGTTTGTTGTAAAAAACACCCCCGCTACGCTAGGGGCTACGCAGGCGTTTTCATTTTCGCTTGTTGTCTATTCAGAAAGCAAATAATTTTTCGTTTAAAATAATGATGCGTAATGTTGAAGGTCGTTATATCCCTTCGTTGATATTACCGCTAATAATACTAAAATCGAAGTTGGTGCGAAATGCTCTATAAATCAAAATACTTTCTTTGCCGCAAAATAACTCCACTTCCCCCGTATTCCATTTCCCCGTATGATACTTCCCCGTATTCCACCTCTCCTTTATTCCACCCCTCCCGTATTACACCTCTCCCGTATTCCATTTCCACAAATTTTTGTCCATTTTTGCCCCCTTAGAACGACCCTGAACATGGACATCGAACCGCTCAACCGATTTTCTTAAACTCGGTTCCGCTACCTTCACACTGTCGAAACCTTTCATTTGACACCTCACTGACCTCATTCCGGCAACTAACCGCCCAGATATAGGTTAATAAGTGCTCCCGTTCTGAACAAAATCACTCAAAAATGACCTTTTATCTCGGGAGTGGGAAACTTTTTTACCCATTGTTCAGCAATTTCGTTGCCCCAAGCCTCCACTAACGATTGGCACTCAAAAATTATCTCCACTTTGTACAACAGCAAAAGTTTCCTAATGACAAAGTAAGGAAACCCCGAAATTTGAACAGTTTTCGCTGCCTAGCTCCTCCGCATTAAGTCGGATCAAAAAGTTTTCTTCTACAAAGTTGTAGGTCATCAAGAACTCTAAGGCTTTTCTTCCCCGACCAAATCTCTAACACAACATCTTCACTGACTTATGGCCTATTTTCAATTTTGACCCGTTTTTTACCCATAACTCCCTTATTTCAGAACAATATCCCACCACGGAACACGACGTTTTGCACCATCCCCGACAACAAATCAAAAAGTGTTTTTTTTCCTCCTCAGTTTAAACGCAAAAATAACGGGATTGTGACCGACAGACAAATGAATAAATAGAGCAGACAAACTTTAGAGGTTTATAATTAGTAATATTCAAGGGAATTGTACGCACTCGAACTAAATCTAATTAAATATTGCCTTATGAAATGACGTCGACATTAAATTGTATCAGAAATCGCAGAAAGGGCAATATTGAAAAACCCGTCCGAAGCAATGGTGTAAAAAAATCTTTCCGGAAGCACAAAATTGACCCCCAAATGGAGAAAAATGTTCTCCTCAATTTTCTCTACAACATAAGAAAAAACCATTTTTTTGGCTAAGGTCGACCTTAGAACCGACCTAGAGCCCTAAGTACAGGCCGCAAAAACATACGTCCATTAGGGTGGTCCAAAAATGTATGGGAAAATTAACTTGTCGAAAACTTCGGGGCCCCACCTCTAAAAAGTTTCTTAATGTGTCACTGATAAAAAGTGTATATGGAGCCATCTGAATCCAAAGCCGTCCTGAGGGTTCCCCAGAGCAAAATAGTCAAAAAAACGTGGAAACCGCGTAAAACGTGGGTTTTAGGAAAAGTACATGAAACTTGTCAAAGATGAGGAGTGGTGTTAGGGCAACTTTGATTTATTCCGTTCAAAATAGTCCCGAGAAAATACTTTTTCATGTGCTGGACGCATCCGAAGTGTTTCGGTGTCAAGAGAGTCCGTCAAGTGGCTTTCTTAGTTCACAACTTCTTTGCTCCAGGCCTCGGTGAGTTTCACAGTTTTTGGAAAACGGTCTGCTATGAAATTTTGAGTCTAGATAGGACTTCAAAATAACGCCTAAACAGTTTGACTTGGAAGTATAAAATTCATTAAGGCTGAACAAAAATTTATTTTTCGAGAACCTCCATGAAATTTCATGAACTTCCATGAGCCTGCCTAAGTGGCCGTCCGTGTGTTTCGTCATTATTTGGCTTTTTTGGGAAGGACTAATACTATAAGAGAAAAATGCCGAAAGTCACTTTGATTTACAGGTAAATGCATGCTGGGGATGCCTAACACGTAGGCGTGTCACTCTACTCGAACTTCATATGAATTTTCACAGATGTACGCAAAATTTCAATAAAAGTATTTTTCTAACAATTTTTTGTGTCTACCGCACAATAATCGGCAAAAATCAAGAAATAATTAAAATTCGTTCAAAATTTTAATAATCTCCGTATGAGTCAAAAATGGCATCGAGTTCGCGAATATAGTGAGTGGAATGAAAATTAACAGATCAGAAGAAATGGGTTCATATGACGTCACATCACTATACCCGAGCGTACCGATCCCCTTCACATTAGACATACTCATGAAGTGGTTGGTTAGAGTTGGTACAACTAGGGAAGTGGCGGAAGCGTACGTCAAAATGTCCAAGCTATGCATAGACCAAAACATTTTCCAGTTTAGAGGGAAATGGTATGTACAATATGAAGGGACGAGCATCGGAAATTCGTTATCTAGTTTCCTAGCCGAGCTCTTTATGTGCCATTTCGAAACACAAATGGCACCCCATCCACAGTTCCCTAGATTCTACAAGCGATATTACGACGATATTTTCGTGATACAAAACGCGAGGATGTTCAACGCAGTGAAGACACTTTTCGAAGAATTTATGGACTCTATAAAAAAAGATGCCATAAAATTTACCATCGAAAGGCAACACGAAGGAGAACTCCCGTTTCTGACGTAATGTGCAAGATAAAGAATGGCACCATCGAAACAAGCGTCTATAGAAAGCCAACAAACACGAAGAGACTGATAACTTGTGATTCTTTCCACGACCACCAACACAAAATGGCAGCCTTCCACGCAATGGCTCATTTTATGGTCAACATCCCAATGACTCAAGAGAAAGAAGTTGAGGAATGCGAAAAAATCATTGACATCGGTCGGGCGAATGGATACCACGAAGCGGCCATCCGAAATATCATCAAGAAGCATAGAGAAAAACGACTGAAGATAAACATCTCAACTTTCTACGACATTCCTAAAGAAATTGACAAGCGAGCAGCAATCAGATTTTACCCGAAAGTGACGAAAAAGTTAAAAACAGTGTACAAAAGACATGGAATGAGTATAGTACATAGAAATGACGGCTCTTTGAGACAAGCGTTAGGAACGTTAAAAGACAGACCGGTCAACCTACATAGATCAGGCATATACCGCATACAATGCTCGTGCTGCGGACGGTTTTACATTGGGATGACGATCCGCAAGTTGTTCGAACGTTTCAATGAACACATAAAATCCGCAAAATGGAAAACGAAAACTGCTGTAGGACGACACATTTTTATGACGAACCATGTGATCAACATAAGTGAGTTAAAGCTTTTGCAACCCATAAATCACATGTGGAAAATTGAATATTATGAAGCCATCCACATACACAGACATAAACATGAAAATCTACTTAATGAAGACAATGGGAACATGACGTCACCGCTACTACATTTATTCACGATTGAAAGAAAATACGACGAGAACATTATCGAAATAGAAGAAGACACACCTAACACCAGCGTAAACGAAGAATTTTTTGACTGCGAGTAGAAAAATTGCTATTTGTTTTACACACGACCCTAACTCTTTCCAAGGGAGTTAGTATAATTAGTTGACGAACTGATATGTTATCAGCGACACATGTATGTGTAAGTCCTTTGTTTTTTGTTTCTTGTCTTCTAAAGAAGGTACTGTCCTAGAGCGACATTTTATAGAGGGAAAATTCAGTTAAAATAAATACCCCGATGATGGTTGTTTAACAACCGAAACCTAGGTTGGTAATAAAAAAAAATTATTAAAATAAATTGGTGCAATTGAAAAAATAGAGCGTTTATTTTTAACTCAACTTTTAATATAATTTTGAAATTGCACGGAGTTACGCGCACTCCCAAAATGTGGAAAAAACCCCAAGAGATGAACAACAATAATTGTGAACAATTTTTATAGCGTTGAAAGGACTATGTGCAGGTCGTGCAGGTGAAAGGTTAGAATACTCATACCTCATAGTCATTTGCAACGTTGACGTTTTTCAAATATACGTCAAAACATATTTTCTACGAAATTCATTTCAATCACACAAAATGGAAACTCATTTTCAAAACAAAATCAACCAAAAATTGCCAATCGTCAGTCAAGTTATGCAACTTGATATGCTGATACACGTGATGGACAAATTGCTGACGTATCTATTTGTCTGAATAAGAGGTATTGATGGGTGTAGCGAATCCCAACGGAAATGATTACTGATTCAGTTGACGTCTGCCACAAAGAAAAGACCACATAGGCTTTGATTCTTGAGTTAACTTTGGAGGCAATTCTCTCAGGATTAGAGTAAAATATGTTTAGTACGGATATCAACAGATGGTAGCAGTAGTCATTTCCGTTACGGTTCTAGTAATAAAGTTTAGGCAAATGCTATTTGCCCCGAGGGACAAATAGTCTGTTTTCACTATTCGCCCTGGGTGCTATCTTTCCATCACATCACATCTAATTCTCTTTTCATCACCCCTCGAAGCGGGGTGAATAAAGACTATTTGCCTTCCAAAAACCTCCCCCCCCCCGCTGGGAAAAAAATCACTTTCAGTATCATATTTTTCTACTTCTTTCAAAGTCATACCTGCAGTAAGCGTTTGCCGTGTTTCCGCTATTTAGAGTGTGTAAAGTTTGTTGTTATTCAAAGTAATTCGAATGATGTTGTACTCCACTAGATTATTAAACGAATGTGTCATTAAGCAATTTCACAGTCATGGTAGATAATCCTATTAATGTTACACCAATTCCATTATATCGATACCTAATTGCGAATAGCACGTATCTCCATTCAAGTTGAAAAGTGCTAGAGAAATCAGCAATAATCCACAAGAATCCCATAAACCTAGGAAGCTCCATTGCATGACCTGATTCATGTCGAGAATAACCGAAAAATGTCAAAAAACCTGATGGAAGTTGAAAAGTGCGGGAGAAACCGTCTCAATTCTAGAAGTGGCCATATCCTCGAATTGGACATTATTTCCCCAAAACCCTGACACACGTGGTCGCTAAAACTTAATCCTCCATTTCTGTATTGCGTATTTAAGCAAATACTGAAAAACTTATTTTCACCCATTCCAAAACACCGAAAACTCAGCACTCAAATGTATAAATAATTATTTGTGGAGTGAGTCCGTAATGTGTTCCTTGCACCAAAAATGCCCAAATTCAATCCCATAATCACTTTTCCGATTACCTTTCAGTTAAAAAAAAAGTTATGAAAATCGGTCAAATTTTACTCGAGTTATCGTGATGACGGACAGACGGACGGACAATTTTTTTTTTTTTGAAGATTTGTTTTATTTGGACCACAAAACCAAAAACTCCCGCGTCAAAATTCGACTGGTTACAAACGTCTCGGTTAACACAGTAGACCCTTTTTTAGAAGAACTTCGTTCTTCGTATGGGTCTAAAAATTGGTTTCAAGATGATAACTTAGACCACTCGGAGAAAAACGATCGGATTATTTAAATTTATGCGATCACAGAATCCTAGAAACCATAAACGAATATGAAACAGTATTTTGTGAACATTCCCCCTAATTAGTTCGTTGGGAACTTACCGCATAAAACGACTTGACGAAACATGAACAAGTATTGAATTCATGTGTTCGTCATTGTGTGTTAGGTGGGGATATCGTTTGTGGTCCGATAAACGAAACGAAGCATTCAATCGGTATTTTCAATTCTGACCTTCCAGATCGTAAGTATCAAAAAATAATTTTTTTTTCTTCTCGTTGCAGGTTTCGGCGATCGACTTTCATTTGCAACAAATTGATTGTTCAATTTGTTGCAAATGGAAATTGAAAGCAACAACGATGGAATAATTCGAATTGCATTTCAAAACAAATTGAACTTTATTATTGCGGCGTCCAAAATGGCCGCAATAATGAAATTCGATTTGTTTTGAAATTGAATTCGAATTTTATTCCCTTCCATGCAGACGCAAGACATAATGACTGTGTCTGCCATCGGTCTTGGCCATCGTCGCCAAGCATCTCGTCCCTGAGTTTTCCCCCCAAATCTTTTCCCTTTACAGCAATGACGAACAGTGCCACCCGATCCGTCTTTAGGGCCTCCTTTAGATAACCTCCGTCTGCACCGGCGGAATTATGGGCAAGGTCTCTGACCTTGCTCACCGTTACGGCGGAGGATGACGCTATCTCTTCGATTAGTTTCAGGAAACTAGTCTCTGAGTTTCCGCCGCCTTTAGGCGGAAACAGAGCAGGGTAGGGACTTCGGCACAATAGTTCAGGTAAACTTTGTTATTTTTCATCTAAAAAGTTATGAAATTTAGTCAAAAATTTTGTAACTTTTAGAAAAATACCAATGTTTACCTGAAACCCTTTTAGAAAATTCATGCGTTAGGGAAGTAACACGATTTTTTGCAGCAATCGAATTGACACTTCGATGGTTACAAAACATCCGTAGGGATGGTAGGCAATGAGAAATTAGTATTGCATAGGCTGGTCCTACCGATTGCCAGTGGTGCCAGTCTATCTATATTAATATGTCATTGATGTTAGGTATGTAGGTATAATAACAATACAAAATGTAAATAAATGTTTCCATCAGTATGTGGTGGCAATTATTTACGTTTGAAATTGTATTTTATTTACATATAGGGCATATAGGGCAAGGGTGTGTCTTCAATAAGGAGTTATGGTTTCTAAAATAAACTTTACACGGAAACGAAACGGGAATACGGAAGTGTAAAGTTTGTTGTACCACTTTACCTGCTTATTGAACACACATCTTGGTATTGATAGGGATTTTTCTAAACTTTTTTTTCTGAAAATATTTTTTTAAAAAACTTTTTGGAAATTGTTTTTGCAAAAATTTTTTTTAAAAATAATTTTTGCAAAAACAATTTCCAAAAAGTTTTTTTAAAAAAATATTTTCAGAAAAAAAAGTTTAGAAAAATCCCTATCAATACCAAGATGTGTGTTCAATAAGCAGGTAAAGTGGTACAACAAACTTTACACTTCCGTATTCCCGTTTCGTTTCCGTGTAAAGTTTATTTTAGAAACCATAACTCCTTATTGAAGACACCCTTGCCCTATATGCCCTATATGTAAATAAAATACAATTTCAAACGTAAATAATTGCCACCACATACTGATGGAAACATTTATTTACATTTTGTATTGTTATTATACCTACATACCTAACATCAATGACATATTAATATAGATAGACTGGCACCACTGGCACTCGGTAGGACCAGCCTATGCAATACTAATTTCTCATTGCCTACCATCCCTACGGATGTTTTGTAACAATCGAAGTGTCAATTCGATTGCTGCAAAAAATCGTGTTACTTCCCTAACGCATGAATTTTCTAAAAGGGTTTCAGGTAAACATTGGTATTTTTCTAAAAGTTACAAAATTTTTGACTAAATTTCATAACTTTTTAGATGAAAAATAACAAAGTTTACCTGAACTATTGTGCCGAAGTCCCTACCCTGCTCTGTTTCCGCCTAAAGGCGGCGGAAACTCAGAGATTAGTTTCCTGAAACTAATCGAACAGATAGCGTCATCCTCCGCCGTAACGGTGAGCAAGGTCAGAGACCTTGCCCATAATTCCGCCGGTGCAGACGGAGGTTATCTAAAGGAGGCCCTAAAGACGGATCGGGTGGCACTGTTCGTCATTGCTGTAAAGGGAAAAGATTTGGGGGGAAAACTCAGGGACGAGATGCTTGGCGACGATGGCCAAGACCGATGGCAGACACAGTCATTATGTCGTGTGTCCGCATGGAAGGGAATAAAATTCGAATTCAATTTCAAAACAAATCGAATTTCATTATTGCGGCCATTTTGGACGCCGCAATAATAAAGTTCAATTTGTTTTGAAATGCAATTCGAATTATTCCATCGTTGTTGCTTTCAATTTCCATTTGCAACAAATTGAACAATCAATTTGTTGCAAATGAAAGTCGATCGCCGAAACCTGCAACGAGAAGAAAAAAAAAATTAATTTTTGATACTTACGATCTGGAAGGTCAGAATTGAAAAGACCGATTGAATGCTTCGTTTCGTTTATCGGACCACAAACGATATCCCCACCTAACACACAATGACGAACACATGAATTCAATACTTGTTCATGTTTCGTCAAGTCGTTTTATGCGGTAAGTTCCCAACGAATTAATTAGGGGGAATGTTCACAAAATACTGTTTCATATTCGTTTATGGTTTCTAGGATTCTATGATCGCATAAATTTAAATAATCCGATCGTTTTTCTCCGAGTGGTCTAAGTTATCATCTTGAAACCAATTTTTAGACCCATACGAAGAACGAAGTTCTTCTAAAAAAGGGTCTACTGTGTTAACCGAGACGTTTGTAACCAGTCGAATTTTGACGCGGGAGTTTTTGGTTTTGTGGTCCAAATAAAACAAATCTTCAAAAAAAAATTTGTCCGTCCGTCCGTCCGTCTGTCCGTCATCACGATAACTCGAGTAAAATTTGACCGATTTTCATAACTTTTTTTTAACTGAAAGGTAATCGGAAAAGTGATTATGGGATTGAATTTGGGCATTTTTGGTGCAAGGAACACATTACGGACTCACTCCACAAATAATTATTAATACATTTGAGTGGTGAGTTTTCGGTGTTTTGGAATGGGTGAAAATAAGTTTTTCAGTATTTGCTTAAATACGCAATACAGAAATGGAGAATTAAGTTTTAGCGACCACGTGTGTCAGGGTTTTGGGGAAATAATGTCCAATCCGAGGATATGACCACTTCTAGAATTGAGACGGTTTCTCCCGCACTTTTCAACTTCCATCAGGTTTTTTGACATTTTTCGGATATTCTCGACATGAATCAGGTCATGCAATGGAGCTTCCTAGGTTTACGGGATTCTTGTGGATTATTGCTGATTTCTCTAGCACTTTTCAACTTGAATGGAGATACGTGCTATTCGCAATTAGGTATCGATATAATAAGTTTCATCTTTCGAAAGAGTATGCGTTCGGGTCGTGTTGCTCCCTGTATCACAATAGACGGACGATGGCTCCGAATGGTTGTGAAATAAATTGATCTCTGAATTGAACCAGGCTTCCGAACCTTTGGAAAAGCGGTTCGGGTTACGGTTCATGGTTTTTGAAAATTAAAAAAACGGTTCGGGTTCGGGTTCAGGGTTTTCGCAAATCAAAAAAACGGTTCGGGTTCGGGTTCAGGGTTCTCAAAAATAAAAAAAGCGGTTCGGGTTCGGGTTCAAAATAATAACTAAGGTTCAGGTTCGGCCTCAATTCAAAACTTTAATTTTAAAATGTCCCTTAAGTTAAGTTGAGTTCTTAGTATTAAAGTAGTAGGGATGGTAATAAACGACCGATAAAACAATTCAACTTTAACGATAAAAAATAATAAATGACCGATAATTATTTACCGATAAATTTTTAAACGTCTATTCAAAGCATGATTAAAGCGCGAATATTTGAGGTAGTGTCCAAAACACCTGATAACATTTGTAAAAGAAAAAATTCCCAAGAGAAGTGACTAAAATGAAGGTATCGGTAAAAAGTTATCGATCATTTATTATTTTTTATCGGTAAAGTTGGATTATTTTATCGGTTGAATATAATATCCCAAGTAGTAGTATTAAACAAAAATATTACAATGAACATGTAAACGAAAGAGAATTAAAAGAAAATCATCCATCAAGAAATTTTCTGTTTAAACAAACTATTAGTTGTTTCTCTAAAATTCCACCTTTTGTTCGCCCTCTGCGTTTAGTAAATACGAAGTCAAGGGTTGAAAACGCCCTTTCTACTCTTACTTGAGTAGCAGGGACGGCATATATTATTTCCGATAGCTGAAACAATTGCGGTTGCAGTAGCTCCTGTGATTTCCAGTATGTGAGAATTGTTTCACCCGGACCGAATTTGACTCTTGGAGTCTCATCAAACTGCTTTATAAATTGTGGAATTCTATCCACAAAAATGACAAAAAATCTATTATAAATCCTCATTATGAATTCCTCAGATTGACTAAAAATCCGTCACCATATAAAATACAAAGAAAAAATTATCCATATGACATTTTGTTTCACTCAGATTTTTAGTATATCTGGGGAACTCAGCCGCCATATTATGTCTCTGGGTCAGAGTTTTCGCCATTGAAAAAAACGGTTCGAGTTCGGGTTCAGGCTTTTCGCAAATGAAAAAAACGGTTCGGGTTCGGGTTCAGGGTTTTCAAAAATAAAAACGGTTCGGTTTTGGGTTCGGTTCTTTCTGTCAAATTATCTGCGGTTCAGGGGTTCGGTTCGGTTCGGTTCGGTTCGGTTCGGAAGCCTGAATTGAACACACAATTTATCTGAGGTTTTCTTGGCAAAATGTTGTTCCTGTTGTTGTTTACATCTTACTGGCACGTCGGCAACGGCATACCTCCTATAAATAAAATATTTCGTCACAGTCTTTGAATGTTCCCATTATTGTCGGCGCATTCCCACGTTGAATCGCCATACTTAATTGTTGTTGTAGAAAACATTTGGAGCGTGGTTCGTTGGTTTTTGTCGAGATCAAGTTACTTAGTTCGTCATATATAAAATCTTCATTCGAATTGAAATAAACGATTTTTTTTCATACACATTTCTTTCGTTTCTTCGTCTAAATCATTTTCTGTCAACTATTGTTACATCCACCAGTTTCAGTGGTTCTAACATTTGTGTTTTGACTTTGTTTGTTGTTTTAATCAGTTTAATTCAAGAAATCATTACACTGTACTTAAAATTTCTCTTATGCGAATTCTTGTTAACTTAATAAAACTATAACTCTATAACTGCTTAACTCAAACTTCTTTCGTCTATCCTAATAGTTAACGTCGTCAGTCTCGAAAAACATTTAAGTTATTTCAAAAAATTAGAATGCGTATTCCTTTCAACATTTAACCGCACAGTTAATTTTAATTGTGGTTAAACTTATTATGCTAGTTTATTCAGTTTAACCAGAGATTAAATTTACCCGTCCCGTAAACGTTGGAGAGAATCGACCTAGAGCTTTCGCTCGTTTCATTTTACAAGCGATTTTCAGTGACTTGTCGATTGAAGTATTGGAAAATTTAACGATAATTTTTTAACAATAACTCCTCCTTCACGAGTTAAAAGGAAACGACTTTCTTTCTCTTAAATTACACCAAACAATTTTATAACGAAAAACGCCTACTGGTTAAAGCTCCTGTTCTTTCCATTCCAAATGCAAATTGCAAAATAAATAAAAGTTCGTAGAGAATGTATGTGATGGGAGTAACGTTTTAAACAATCCTGGTATGCTCGTTCAGAAGGAATTTAAAAGGAGTTTTAAGACTGAAAATAGACAAAATTGGTGAGCCACTTCCGAAGGTACGATCGAAAAAGTTGTCAAAAACTTGGTTGTTCGATCGGTGAAACTTTTTCGCTTATACATACGTGATTGTAGCAAGGAAATTGCTTTCGAGTGTTTAAAATGAAAGTAGAAAATGCAACCGAAATCGGCAAAGCTATATTTATTGTTAATCGGTAAATTAAAATTCCATTTACCGGTAAAAAGTATACATAAACCTTTTTACCGGTAAATAAAATTTAAATTTACCGTTGAAAACATTTTACCAATGTAAAAACAAATTATTTTACTTCTCGTGATTTATTCACCTCACTACGGAATCTTTTCCTAAGTACACGCCCCGGCCTCGAGTCCATTAAATGACAGATAATGTATGACTCGTAAGTCATCATACCCGTACGTAAGTACGAGATTCTTCGAAAAAGAGTCTATTGCGTTTATAACGACGTTTGTCCGTCTGCCTGCAAACACAATAACTCTAGTAAAATTCAACCGATTTTCATAATCTTTCTTTTTCCTGAAAGGTCATCGAAAAATCTTTTATGGAATTGAATCTGGCCATTTTTGGGCTAAGGGCAGCCGAATTTAATTTGTTTTAATCGAAAGGTCTAGCCTGCTAGATTTTGCATAGATTGGGAAGACCAATTTGTTGACAGTGCAACAAGGAACGAATAATTACGCAAATAACATGTGACCATGTGCATATTAGCAAAAAACAAAGAATGGGGTGAGCAGACACCTGAAGGTCTAGTAATACCTCACGATTTAAAATAGTACATTTTGTAACGAGTGATTAAAAGTTGAATTTTTTGGGACTAGTCGTAAGCTTGTCCGAACGAGACAAAGCCGAGTAGGACAAGCTTAGGAATGTGTCCCAAATTCAATTTTCAGCACGAATAACAAACAACGTTTTTTGCTCCGCTATGATTATAATGAGACGAAATCACACAAACGAACATATAGAAATTCACACTTGATTGCGGCCGAAAATGGATATATACTATATAATAGTTTATTACATACTTGATCAAGCACGAGTTTGAATGTTCGTAAAACGAGTGGAGGCGAAGCCGGAACGGGTTGTATGATTTTCAAAAGAACGAATACATTCGAACAAGTGCATTTGACTCACTTATTTCACCAATTATGTAGTACATTTTATCACATTTTGTATAAACACACGCACGATATTGTTAATTCAAGAAACAATATTGTTAGTAAAATTAACGATATTGTTAGTTCAATTAACAATATTGTCATCGTAAGTCTTTACGGTGAGAGGTACATACCTGTGACCGGAAAGACTTTACAATCACTACTTGGTTCCTGTGACCGTAAAGACTTTACAATCACTACCTGGTACTGTGACGGTACAGACTTTACAATCCCAGTACATAAAGCGAAGCTTACGAGAGTAGGTATCATACACAGATAACACAACTTACTGGGCGCTGATTTGATAAAGTACTTAAACAACACTAACAAAAGCTTTGAGTTTTCGATCGTAGGCATCGTAGGTGCCGTAACGAAAAACGTTGAATTATGGTCATTAGGAGCAAACAAGAAAATTTTTTGATTATAAGCCCTAAAAGCCGGGGCCCTAAAACTGAGTCTCTCCTAGGGCCCAACGTGTTTTTTCTACATAAATCGAGTACATCTTATCCTATTTTAGTAAATCGTTTTTTTTTTGTTAAAGACAATCGAAAAATTGTTTATGAAATGGAATTTGGACAAAATTGGTTTAAAACTTTCGAAGTTACGATCAAGATAGTGGTCAAAAACGTTGTTCTTTGAAGGTCGTGGACTGTAAACGAAAAAAATTATTCCACTTCTGCCTCTTCATTTCTCTTCAACTCTTCACACTTCATCACAAAAAGCTTTCGTTAGTTGCAACGTGAGCAAAAACTTGTTAGTACCAAAGGACCCTCCCATCAATTTTTTGTACTAAAAAACAAGTAATTTTGTGATTAAATCACAAAGAAATATTGATGTACTTGGTCACGTACTTCGATATCATTCTTTTCTGTGATTGGAGTGAAAGAATTTTTAATGAAAACGTCACCAGAGGTCATATATATGACGTATCTACGTTATCAAATGATACAAAAACAGACTGCCGTTCTGCTGTTTACTACCTTCAGCATGTGAAACTTCTTATCACGAGTGTATATGACTAATGACGAAAACTGAAGCATATTCGACAAGTTCGTTATAACTTGAAAAACGTTTTTGTGCGGGGAAGTGTAGGGAAGTTTTAATTTATTTACTAATCTTTGTTACAAAAAACCTCAACTTTAGCAGAACCCACTTCTAGAATTGGGAGAGATGTCTCAAATCTCTAGAACTATAGCAGTGAGAAAGTTGATTCCAAAGGCAAAGTTGTAGAGAATTCAATTTTGTCGGGAAAATGGCATAATCCAGGGATAAAGCCACTCCTTTCATCGCGAGGGATGACATAAATCTTTAGAGCTATCACAGAGTTAGAAAGTTTTTTCCAAAGGCAAAGTTGGTGAGAATTACATTTTAGAGAAAACAGTTTCAGAATTTCTTGGAAAAACTACGTTGGTTCTATTTGTGATATAGTTCATGGAAGAAGATTTCGGCCAGAAATCACATTGTATCAGACATTACTTCAGTGTAGAGTTTTTGGGTAATTTCTGTGGATCTTTTAAATTCTTATAGTTCTAAAAGAACATATAACATTGAATTGTTTGCTCATTTTTATTTAGATAACGTTGAAGTCTTTTTGCAATAACTATTCCGATGCGTACAGGTCTTTGGAAAATCAGGTTCATAGCCAGAGTCGAATGACGGAACAAAAATATTCTTGAATTTTGCAAGTAGCCCTTGTTGTATTGCTGTAGTAATTGTGCCGTAGGTAGGCGAAAGGTAGAGACTATTCGCACATTGGGCGAATAGTCACTCTATTATGGGCATGCTATTCGCACATTGTGCGAATAGCCGCAGTATAATAAAGAGACTATTCGTTCAATGTGCGAATAGCCGTAGTTTAATCAAATGACTATTCGCAGGTGAAAATTTTTGTAACTAAACAATTCTGTGCGTGGGAATACAGCTTTTCATAAATAAGCCAAAATTTTCTCCTTGGTATTCTGTTTTTATACAGATTTTGTGATCTGTAGTTCTAATGATTTTTTTACTTCGTGGAACCAGTGACAAGAGCGAGAATTTTTTTCATTTATATTGGCCTACTAACAGGCAACACGAATTAGAAAAACTGAATCCCTTTTCAAAAAACGACGTTACTCTATGGCCAATTTTCGTTTGAGAATCGTATAAAAAATCATCCCTTTGTTGTGATAGGAGTGTTTCTTTTAGCTTCGAAACGAGTTTGCATATCGTATAAAAAATCATCCCTTTGTTGTGATAGGAGTGTTTCTTTTAGCTTTCGAAACGAGTTTGCATATCAGAGCCGAGGGCGACAATAGAACTACTCGCCTTCGTCTCATGCAGCAAACTTCCTACGATTTTGAGAATTTTTTTCATTTATATTGGCCTACTGACAGGCAACACGAATTAGAAAAACTGAATCCCTTTTCAAAAAACGACGTTACTCTATGGCCAATTTTCGTTTGAGAATCGTATAAAAAATCATCCCTTTGTTGTGATAGGAGTGTTTCCTTTAGCTTTCGAAACGAGTTTGCATATCGTATAAAAAATTATCCCTTTGTTGTGATAGGAGTGTTTCTTTTAGCTTTCGAAACGAGTTTGCATATCAGAGCCGAGGGCGACAATAGAACTACTCGCCTTCGTCTCATGCAGCAAACTTCCTACGATTCACGTACGTAATGTAGTATTTCATGCTGCCTACTAGGGACGAAAAATGAAAAATATAGCGAGATTATGTTTCATATACAGTACCTGGTGTACTGTATACTAAACTATACTTTTTTTGTTATGTTGAAATGCAAGCATAGAGATGCAACGCATAACACTTTACGTATTTTCTTTGGTAATGTATGGTAGTTTTATCGGTTGTACACAAGTACTAAATCGCTTGACCAAAGTCTCGATACGTGAAGTGATCTCGGGGCGAAGTGCAAGGTCTATTTACGTACCACGATACGTTAATAAACCTCGGGCTAAGGCCCTCGGTGCATGAATAGACCTTGCACTATAGTTGTAGAAAGGTGAAAACCAGCATATCAAGCTTAAATTATGCGTGATGCGCTGGTTTTCATTTGACTGTCTCTGTACAACCATCGAATAATTCACTAAAACTCGACTATAATCACGCGATTTTAGTCCTTTAGTTATAATATACTATTATTGCCTTACCCATCCGAAAGTTAAATTTTACATAAACATAACCAAAGACACGTACGTATCAGAATAGATGTGACAAACAGAATAGATGTGGCAAAGTGACTCGAAAGTACCTAAATATACAAATAAGCAAACAATCCAACGTTTTCTGTTCTTTTGTAACTATAAGAATTTCAAAGATATCAAAGGCCCTACGAAAGTACGTCTCAGACCATTCAAATCTAGAAAAGCTTATACCCAAGGACTAAGTCGTTTTTCCCTAAAGCCCAGAAACACGTGTTATCTAAAATTTTATTCTCTACAACTTTGCCTTTGGAAGCAACTTTCTACCTCTCATAGTTCTGGAGATTCGAGTCATTCTGCCCCATTATGGAAGTGGCCATATACCACGATTGGGCCATATTTCCCCAAAACCCTGAAACACGTGTTCACTTAAATTCAATTCTTTACAACTTCGCCTAGGGAACCATATTTCTAGATCTCATAGTTCTGAAGATTCGGGTCATCTTGCCTAATCATGGAAGTGGCCATATACCAGAATTGGGCCATATTTCCCCAAAACTCTGAAACACGTGTTAGCTTAAATATAATTCTCTACAACTTAGTCTTTGTGACCAACTTTCTAGCTCTCATAGTTCTGGAGATTCGGGTCATCCTGCCCAATAGGGTTGGCCGATTTCACACTTTTTTTTTATTGCGAAGAGGACAGCCTGGATACGATTCCAGGAGTTGAAAAAATAATTTTGGTGCTTTTGGTTTGTTTCTAAATTCGATTTCCAGCTTGCACACTCAAATTTTCTGAAGAAAGGCCGATTTTCTTAACATTCCCCTTTTTCAGAACATTATTTGAAAAAAAATTTTTTTGTGAGCGAGAAATTTGAAAAATGATAAATTTGATCTTTTTTTTCGACTTTCAAGCCATGTCATCATAAGTTGCAGTCACACAAATTCTGACAAATGATAATGGTCAACCTATCAGCCTTACAATGTTGAAAAATACGGAAAAATTGGCTGTTTTTTCAATAGATAAAAAGATCATTTTTCTAAACTGGCTCGTAAGTTGCAATTTTTTACTGGAAAAGTAATATTTCTGACTAAATATGATATTCCAAGTCAAAGGTCTGTTTAAAACATCATATTTACGAAGTTGTATTTTCCATGTATCGTAAAAACAGCCAAAAAATTCCATATTTTTCAACATTGTAAGGGTGATAGGTTGACCATATTTGCATCTTTTCCCAAAACCCTTTCTTGTCTGCAATCTTCACTTCAATAAATAAGTATTAGAAGCATTCAAACGATAAAAACTCAGTTTATCATATCGATTTCAGCTTTTCAAAGTTTTTTCGAGACGGAATTTTCCATGGTCGGCGAACTTTGACGACTGACGAAAAATGCCAAATTTCCCCTATTTTTATTTTTTGTTATTACATTGAAGTTTGATTAGTCAAAAAAAGTTAATGTAGCTCGAACTTTTGAGTTCATTGAATTTGCGCAAGTTGTAAACATGAAATAAAAAGCTTTGGACGTGCGTTTTCGCTATCTATGGGACCAAAGAATTTTTTGTGGACCCCTAACTTTTTGATTCTTTGACCATCGCACACCCCTAGTCACACGGTGAGCTTGAACGAAGTTATACTGAAAAGTCGCTGCCCATCAGATTTTATTGCTGATTGTGAAAGACGGGTCCCCTACGAGTTCGAAACTACTTTTAGTGAAATAAATTTTCTGGTAAATTTTAAAGAAAATTGATAAAAACTATGTTTTTCCATACATTTTCCAAATTTGTGTAAAATTGATGAAAAAAATTGTTGCGTACAGATGTTTTTATAATTTTGATCGATAAACAACATAATTGTAAGCAAAAGATTGTTCTACGGTATATCTCTAAATCTTTAGTTTTTTTATAGAGCTCCACCTGCCTCCGATTTTGACCAAATTCAGTATATCAACGTAGCTCATATGGTCAAAGTAAGTGGCTGTCTTTTGTAATGAATGCCTTTTTGAGATCCCTATTTCTTCCCTGAAGAGAGTATTATCATTTGTCAGAATTTGTGTGACTGCAACTTATGATCACATGGCTTGAAAGTCGAAAAAAAAGATCAAATTTATCATTTTTCAAACTTCTCGCTCACAAAAAAAATTTTTTTCAGCCTCCCTGAACTGAAAGTCGATTGAAATATCTTCTCTCAACCCTAAAGAGTGGATTCCAACCATAATCTCCAATATTGACAAAAATTTTTCGACAAATAATGTTCTGAAAAAGTGGATGTTAAGAAAATCGGCCTTTCTTCAGAAAATTTGAGTGTGCAAGCTGGGAATCGAATTTAGAAACAAACCAAAAGCACCAAAATTATTTTTTCGACTCCTGGAATCGTATCCAGGCTGTCCTCTTCGCAATAAAAAAAAAGTGTCAAATCGGCCAACCCTACTGCCCAATTATGGAAGTGCCTATATACCAGGATTGTGCCATATTTTCCCAAAACCCTGAAACACGTGTTCGCTTGAATTTAACTCCCCACAACTTCGCCTTTGGAACCAACTTTCTAACTCTCATAGTTCTGGAGATCTGGGTGATCCTGCCCAATTATGGAAGTGGCCATATACCAGGATTGGGTCATATTTCACCAAAACCCTGAAACAATTGTTCGCTTAAATTTAATTCTCTACAACTTCGCCTTTGGAAATAACTTTCTAACTCTCACAGTTCTGGAGATCCGGGTCATCCTGCCCAATTATGGAAGTGGCCATGTACCAGGATTGGTCCATATTTTCCCAATACCCTGAAATACGTGTTCGCTTAAATTTAATTCTCTACAACTTTGCCTTTGACAGTAAATCTCCATATTGCATAGTTAAGGAAATATAGACGAAAAACTGTTTTCGTATATGGCCAAGAATCTTAATTTCGTCCATTCCATTGGTCTCAGTTCCCAGACCACTGACTCGAATCCCACAAAAAAAATTTCCCAGTTTTGTGACATCAAGTGCTTTGACAACAAAATGAGGAATTTCCGTGCTATACTTGCTGAGATATTTGCGAAAAAGTTTCATCGACCCTCGAAAATTTCATGTCCGGCCTCCACTTCTTCGACCATATCTCCGGAACTACTTGGTCGATTTTGCTCATCTTTGAACTTGAATGGGGAGGCATGTTCCTTTCAGGGAAAAAAAGTTTAGGCTGATCGTTTGAGCCGTTTGAAAAAAGAAGTGGAGACGGACAGACGGACATTTTTTTTATTGCTGATTCTTCATCTCTAGACGATAATATATGCATCCCCGCAACTCCCACCTCGATCTACCCCATGTTACAATAAAATTGCTTGTAGTATACGTATAGGACCTTTGTACTTCGTACGAGTCCAATAATTCCACATCGGGAGATTCCACCTTTTTGTTGTTAAGCTCTCGGCGTGGCACAGTGGGATTTTTGTAGGATGTTTTGGCAAGGCGGAATTACTCGCTAAGCATGAACAAAATTATGAATGGATTGTTGATACATGTTCTATATTAAATCCCACAAAAGATAGGCGAAAAAAAATTTTTTTTAGCTTTAACTTTATTTTTAAAAAATCTCTAAAGTTAAAATTTAAAGATAAAGTTAAAGTTAAAAAAAAAATTTGTATGTATGTATGTATGTTTCTAACTAGTAAAAAAAACCTAAGTAAACTAGTTAAAAATTATCATGTTTTACGAATTTTCATTCCGATACTTCAACCCGTAAACCCTAACATGTATATATTTTTGGAATCTAGAGACTTCAAAGATATTTTGAGGACCAATTTTATTTTTTAACTTTACCTTTATTTTTAAATTTTAACTTTAGAGATTTTTTAAAAATAAAGTTAAAGTTAAAAAAAAATATTTTTCGCCTATCTTGTGTGGGATCTAATATCACAACAAAAACCCTTTTAAAAGGGAAATGTGACGCAAGTCCTTCTTCCTCCTTCCAAAACAACTGATATCAATTTGGGGTGACGCTTAAAGCTTTGAAACGCAAAAATTCTTTTGGAATGTTTTCATTTTTGATTCAAAAAATGCGTCACAAATGCCGGACCCCCCAATGTTATAGTTTTTCTGTTCTTTCAGCTTTCACAACGCAAAAATTTGTCATTATGTATGGCGTATTTTTGAACAGGAAATCAAATTTTTGCGTATGACAGCTGAAAGCGTAGAAAAATTATTACATTTGTGGGTCCGGCATTTGTGAC
>CM055406.1:104350036-104376194 GCA_029228625.1 Pseudolycoriella hygida
AGACGCCAAGATTAGTGAAAGAGACGCGAAAAGCTGTTGCACCAAGTCATCCAAAACGATCGCTATAACAATCCGATTCCGATGACGACTTCGTCGACAACAAAAGCACACGTCTATCGAACAAATACCTCACTAGGACGCCAAGATTAGTGAAAGAGACGCGAAAAGCTGTTGCACCAAGTCATCCAAAACGATCGCTACAACAATCCGATTCCGATGACGACTTCGTCGACAACAAAAGGAAGAAATACCGCCGTACTTCTCAACCAAAGCCCTCAATCGGTAAGAACTCTTTTTAATCAATCTACGAAATTGTTTGTAACCCAGCAAATTTTTAGATGAGTTACCATCCATCAGTGTTTGCGCAGACAATGAACCGGGACTTCAAGACACGTATTATGCGCTTACAGAAACAAATGTCGACACTGTCAGTTTCTTGCAACATCCAATGAGCAAAACGACCACTAGGTACTTGTGTCCGTTTCCTATCGCCGAGGGAAACGCGTGTCGTGATGATTTCGGAACAATGACGGCCTTGCGTAAACACTTTCAGCAAAAACACAACCTACCACAGAAGCAATTGCTGAAACCACAAGAATCCCAACCAAGTAATTGGCGTCCCGTACAAAATTCTAACAAGCGGTTCAACATCAGTACCGTCAAATTGAAATTGTGCTCTCTTGTGAATGGTGGTAAATTCGTGGTCGATGGAAGAAAAACTCAACGCCAGCCGACAGCCGCAACACCGGAAGCTGAAGAAATGGCTAAGGAATTGATGGAGATGTTGAACGAAAAGGCAATCGAATTGTCAAAAGTGACCATTATCTTAAGTCATCTCGTCTACTTCAAAGTGTACAATGCAATGGAAACACTCGATGACCAACAAATTGACGAAATTTTTGGTTCGGAATTGGAGTGGAACTTGACAATGTTGCGCCTAAAGAAATTCAAGCAGAAACATTGGCAAACCGAAAGGACTTTTTGCGTCACTGGATGATGCCGAATTTTTCGAGATTTGTAAACAATACAAGGTCCAAAACAGCTTCGAAGAATTCTCACAAAATTCATGGAACCACATTCACAAAACATTCAGTGTCAATTTCAAGGCAAACATATCAACGCATTTGTATAGGCGCATCAGGAATTGGTTTCATTTCAAATTGTTGGATGGTAAGAAGACGAAGGAAGTGCGTGGAAAGGAAAATCGGAAAATAATAGGGGAAAAAGTGTATCACACCATGACCTACCTCTTCGACCCTAAGAAATCCGCACGACCCGAATATGTCCAACTTGAATTGATCGGCGAATTGCAAAAGATATGCAAATTGCCTACGTTCAACAAAAGAGGCAAGTTGTACTTCAGCCGTCTATATTACGATTACAATGACGATGACAACAGCAACGCGACTAAAAGAAAGCCACCCCAAAAGAAACAAAAAGCTAATTCGAAGGCAGCACGCAAAACTACGCAAAATAATGGACCACGCCTGCTTTGGCATCAAATGATTCCAGCCATGTTGCGGCTACAAAGTTGGATAGCCACTACAAAATCGCAGCGTCGTGAAAGTGTTCGTAAGAGTGTTCGTAAAAGGAAACGCCGAAAGCGTAAACGCAAAATTAACAATGATGAAAAGCAACATATGCCACAACGACTTGCCGACGAAGCTGCCATACCGAGTAAGCAGCGTAACAGAAGAAAAAGACGTCGTAGCAAAGTCGGCGATGGCGACGGTGAATCAATCTACCGTGCTCGCTTGCATAACTTTGTCGTGGTACCCCAACACGGTTTCGGTCTAATGCACTTTGCTATCGATTCGAAATCGTTGTACGACATCGTTAAAAACTTATCATCTTTTCGACCGAACGGCAAGCCCTTGTACACGCAAGTGGAATTCGTGGAATTAATCACCGATGCTGACAATGCAAAATCAACCCCTTCTGGAAATTCCTCTTTAATTTCACGAAACTTGAAACGGATACAAAAAAATTTGGTGGTCAAATAACGACAAACTCCTGCGACGTATCCGTACAACTTTGCAAATTAAAACCTGGCAGAGAAATGACCAGAGAGCAAGTCAGGGAGATCACGAACAACAGAAAACGGAAACCATCAAATGCAAACGATTCGGACTCTGATTCAGATTCAGATGCAGATGACGACACAGACGAAGACGACGACAAGTGAGTTTTCCGCTACTATTAGTAATGTTTCTTATGTAAGATGTTTCTACGTCAATCTTTCCAGAACCGACCCGCTAATTTTGCAACAGCTCGCAAAGTACAAAATAGAAGACTTGCGTGACGTCACCATTTGCGGCATTGATCCAGGTATAAGAAATATGACGGCAACAGTGCGTAGAACGTGGGACAGTGACGGCAACATTCATGAAACGAATATTTTGCACAAACAAAAAGATTACCATTATCAAGCAGGTACATTAACTCTATGTTATGACCTATTTTCAGAATATTAACTATTTCATCCTTACAGGGTTCACGAAAAGGCGGCGTGTCAGAAAAAAGCTTTGCGGTGATTTTCTCGCGAAATACGAAAAAGACCGCCAGAAGGATGGTGTGGAAGAGCCATCAGCAAAGTCCCCGAACTACCGAAAGTATCTACACTCACGCTTGAAATTTTTTAATGAAGGCACTTCCACTTTCATGACGCTGAAGTGTGCCAATCTAAACTTCGAGAAGTATGTCTGCACGCAAAAAACGATGTCAAAATTAGCTGCAGATATCGTGGGGTACACAAAATGCAGACAGGGCCGCAAAAAACTCAACTTAGTTTACATTGGCAGTAGCTCTATGCCAGCTAAGTCGCCTATAAAAGGACACATGCGCTGCCCCACCAACAAAAAAATAATACGTGCCATTCAGCAACGCCCGAACACTATCGTCATACCGCAGAATGAATTCCGAACGACAAAAAACTGCTGCATTTGTTTTGAGGAACTGCAAAGTGTCGAAGCTTCGAAAGACAGGTAGATCCACTACTATACTTCCATTACCAACTGCATTTTTTCTTACGGATTTTTCGTCTGCATTTTCAGGCTTAAATTTTGCAAAAATTGTAAGCCGTCCGAGGCATCCACTCCAGCGACATTCATCACAACGGCAACAAACACACGCTACCTCGCTGCCCAAATGAAAGACACAAACAGGGCACATCCAAAACCAACGCATTCACAAAGAGCGGACAGAGTTCGAATTCGCCGCAACGACCGCTGGAGCGAGGATGACAGAGTTATTGTAACCACAAGACGAAATCTCCAACATCGCATATTCATGGCCACGACGTCGCAACGTTACCGAATGTTTAATCGGGACATAAATGCGGCCCGAAACATCCAATATTTAGGCCTATGCAGATACGGACACTTTGTCCACAAGAATTTACACCAATCAAAGAACATTGCGTTCTTTAACCGTTTGACGGATAAAATGGCCGAGCCTAACAAGCTGCGGCCGAGAACAAAATATATCGATACCTAATTGCGCTCAACACTAATTTCCATTCAACTTGAATGGAGATACTTGCTATTCGCAATTAGGTAACCTAATTGCGCTCAACACTAATTTCCATTCAACTTGAATGGAGATACGTGCTATTCGCAATTAGGTATCGATATACATTTCAAATTATTTCATAAGGTATAGATGCCATTTATCGTTGTTGAACACAATCATCGTTTAACCGAAAACGCTCTTAAGTCGTATGCAGTAGTTTATACACGAGGAGATCACAAATCTCCCAATTCATTCTAATAAATTATATTTGGAAAATAGAATTTGACCTCATTCATGTGGCTAAGCTTTCACTTTACATTTTCAAGTGAAAAACGTGAGAATGCATTTTCGTAAATAACACCTCTTATTCATCTTGCACAAGGTATAAACCACATCATGTTATAGAAATTTAATGCCTAACCTTCCATTTTCGTATCTCTGAATAGTATTGTTAGACGAAAACAATGCATTAATTAGTGAATTAGAAATTTGCCATCCTTTCTCAAATAGATTAAATGAACAATGACTATAACAAACAATTTTAAAGGAAATTCCACTACTTCGCTAATAAATTAGGGGTGTGCGACAGATAAAAGAAAAATACTGGCGTAGTCAACAAAAAACTTGTACCTTCAAAAGCACGCCGCAAAAATGTGCGCTGTCAAATTTGCGATGTTTTTTCACAATTGTAGCTCATGTACTTATTTCGAAATGTTTATTTCATCATTAGAACATATATCACAAAGATTACAATTACAAGAAAAATCACAAAAAAATATCACAGATAGAAGACTTCCTCTAAATTCTCAGATTGCTGGAAACACCCCATTACAGCTGCAGCGTTTCCCTTTTGTATTGCCATACTAATACGTTGCTTGAGGAAGCTCTTAGATCTTGGTTCGTCTGTTTTCAGTGCAATCATTTTCCCTAACTTATTGAAAAACTTTAAAGCTTCATCGCACCGCGGTCCCATAGTTTCGACTGCGAAGGGTACGAAATGGAAATTTCTTTCAATTAATGACTTGTATTTGGATGCTTTACGATTTGCTTTGTCGTTGGCTGCTTTATCCGCTACTTTCGAGCTAAGCTTTAAGTTACTAGGGGCGAGCGTGTCAGTGCAAGTAGCATCCCACACCAGGGATTGGCCTCTATACCACGGGATCAAACTAGTGCCATCCACTCTTTTTCCGTCTTCCCTAAATAAACCTGGTGGTTCCAATTTCGTTGGCATATCCGCTGTCACTAGAGCTCTTTTTATTATATTGTTTAACTCTGAGTGTCTTGACCATCTCCCAGCGCTCTTCTTACACTTTAGACCATGTCGTCCTTTTCTGTCTACACGCGCACCACAGACACACTCGTGTGGCGTACATATGTCAATGCCCAAACGTAAACCAATCATTATACGAAACGAGTTGTTGTCTAGGAGAGTTCGGATTGTTCTTGAGGGGAGAGCATGCAACCATGCGCCTGACTCTGGTTTTTGAATCGCTATTATTCTTGCTTTATCTTCATCCTTCTCAAATTCTAGTTGATTGAATAGTCGGTGTGTCTGAACAGCGTCCCATCCTCTCTGGACTCCTGGGAATTCGGGGTGACTCGTATTGTGATTCAGATAAGGCCATGCTTCGAAACCATCTTCGTAATCGGATATTTCTTCAATGTTTAGCGAAGGTTGGCGTAACATAATGCTAATCATTGAAGACAACCCATTCACTGATGATAAAAAGGCTGGCAAAGCCAAGTCTTGGACTTTTCGCACCCCAAGTCCGCCACGTCGTACTGGCAGTGAAGACAAAATCCACTGGTCGTTGTTCAATTTAGAGTTCGTAATTGTTTCTAAAGTGGTCTTGATGGTCGCGTTCACTTCCTCTAAAACTTCTTTGTGGTTCCAAGTGGGTGATGTTCGTAGCAGGAATACGAGTTTGGTAACTGACAGGCAGTTTTTCAGAAGATAATATGCAATTTGGTAATTATCTAGGTCTATAAGTCTTTCAAACAATAATCTTAGCTGGCGCAGTTTCTTTTCGAAAACATTGGTAAATGCATTTTCAGTAATCGGTGCTCCCAAAAGAGTGAGCTCGTTGACGACTATTATCCCTGCAGAAATTTCATTGAACCGGTTCACTACGTCTTGATCTATGTCGGAGCAAAAGTATATTTCGCATTTGGCGGTGTTTATTTCTAAACCAAATTTGCCTCATTCATTTATCACTGTTTTAAAATCCTTGAAGACACTGTCACATCTCCCTGCAATCGTTCCATCGTCGAGGTAAAAGACTACGAATTCTGAAACCAGACTTTCTACAACGGCTTGAATTGCTGAGCACCCTGCTGCGCTCCGTTTTATGATAAGATTATGTCCTCTCCATAGAAAAGAAGGGTGGATGTCGCATAGCAGCGCCATAGAAATGGGTAGATGCCTGGACAATTCTCTTTTATTTCTTCTAGGAATTTATCTCGGTCGAGTTCGTTGAAGGCGTTTCGGAAGTCTATTTTTACAATAACTACGTTCCGATGTCTGTTTTTCTTAATAAATGTTCGCGACGCATGTGCTGCTGCTTCGCATCCTCCTTTCACCTGTCCGGGAGCGAATTTCTTACTTCTTGGTCTTACTGAAGCGCTAGCCAGTTTCGCAGTTAGGCGGCGGAACGTGTTCCCAACTGCGATAGGTCGAATGCCGCCTTCTTCTTTGTTCAATGCACATAAGGATGCTCCGTACATAATTGAGCTCAGTTCGTTCGGTACTTTACCGGAGAGCATAAAGTTGGTTAATTTGGTAACTTACTTAATGAGCTTCAGGCCAGCTGCACCTGTCTGTGGTGCTGTCAAATCTTTCAAGACTTGAGGCAGTATTCCATTGACCCCTGAAGATGACCCATCGCAAACAAACTTCGAATGCATTCATAGTCAAACTTTTTAAATTGTGATTCATTTGAGATTTACCTTTCCCACGATCACACACTGCTTACTGTTAGATAAATAGCTTCTAATCAATTCTAACGCTACACCTCTTATTCCTGCAATATCTTGAGATCCGCACAGTCAAATGCTTTTTGTAAGTCCAAAAATAAAGCACTTACTATCAACCCATTATCGATGTCTAAAAAGATTCTATCCAGTATTTCATAGACAGCGGTGTTGGTACCCGATTTTTCTCTGAAGCCATACTGTCTGGCGAAGAAAAATTTATTCAATTAAGAAAGGTCACCAGCCTCTTGTAGATTGCCAATTCAAATACTTTGTTGAGAATCGGGAGTATCGAAATTGCGCGGTATTTTGAGGGATCGGATTTGTCCCATCCTTAAACAAGCGACTGATTTGGGCTATCTTTAAACAATCTGGATAGACCAGGGCTTTTGTTGTTGTCTAATTTAGCAATCAATTCTAGAACCTCATGCTCAGTGACTGGTTTGAGAAATATAGATTGGTTACACCTTCTAGATTGCAGTATTTATCAACTTCTGTATTTTTCTCAAACTTTTCTGCGATAGACGCACCTCAGCAAAGTATGAATTTAAATATGAGGTTTTCGACTCATCATCATGGGCAACTTCACCCAAATAGGAAATTTATAGCGCTAGACTTTTTTCTCCTACCCAGAACTTTGTTAATCCTCCGCCATGTTTTCTTAGGGGTATTGGCGCCTTCAAAGAGCCTCTCATAGTACTTCGCTGCGTAGTATTTTTCCCATTTCGTCACATTTTAGTTGGAAATTTTAGGCCTACTCTTCATCATGGGATCGCCGACATACTTGAGAAGCTTGGATTGTCTAAATAGCCCATTATTCTCCCTCACAGTTGACAGTAGATGTTCGTTCATCCAGGGGCATTTAAGATGGGATGCCTTTACCCTCCTCTAAACTGAAGTCGTACTGTTGTTATATTCCTCAGTTTAGTTTAGTTTAGTATGAATGGGCGGGACAGAGCCCCTGCACCTAAGCCTCTAGTGGGCCTGTTGTGCATACCCATACTGGATTACCTACCTCTAGATCCTGTTGGTTCTATTAAGGTAATCTAGGATGTATCTTGGAGGTATACTCCAGATAATATGTGCGGTAGTATGTACGCTGCACCCATTTGAGGTGTAAAAATAAATTTGGGGCTGTACAAAAGGAAATAATAGCTTTTGTGTAGTGGCAAAGTTTGCCAACGGTTGAAAATTGGGTGTTTTCATAGCTTTACACAATCTAAAAACCCACTTTTTTCGTTTGAAAAAGTCCAGATTGGCGTCAAATACGTCAAAAACTATATTTCTAGTCGATACACCTATATCTTGTACGTAGTCAATCGACTTGGGAGAGTAACTTCCAAAATATCATGAAAACCGACTTTTGCAGTCACACGTCTATCCATTTTATAACGTTTTGGATGTTTGAGTTTGCATTGACTACGTCACACAATACTTTAATCATCGTTTGGTCTATTGGCTTTTGGAGATATTGGTTCATAATCGACATTGAGAGAAGAAGAATCCTTTCCGAACCGGTTGCGAGATGTTGGAAATGGTCAAATTGTGAGTAGAGTGAAACATAACGAGTCGTAGATAAAGTCGTTTTATGCACATTGAAGTGTCTTCAATGTATAGCAATTGTAAGCTCATTGTCCATACGGTAATTAGTTGATTTTCATGAAAGAATAGCCAGAGTGAATGTCCCAAAGCTCTATGTCCTATCCGAATTAAGTTTCGTTCTTATATGAAGATCATTGTAAGGTCCCCCCGTTCCTCCGTCGAGCCAAGAGGAAAAAGGACATTATACCTCGGTACTAATCAGTTCTAGTATTGCTATGAGCTCCACTTGCTTGCATTACAGTGATGAAATGACCGAGGGGTACAAATCCTTCTATTTCGGCTAGTAGCCAAAGCACCAGACAGTCCTTCTTTCTTAAATCCCTCTGTGTAGCTCACTAGACCATCTTCTGGTGGATGGATTTTTACCACTCCTAACCATTTTTCCCTACTCGATATAACACACCTAAAGTTAACACCCAGCATCAAAATAGTGGGTGTCAAACGGTGTGTTATGCGCAATATAGTACTCCTATATGTACCTTAGCCTCTGTCCACCTACTCCTACATCCTATCCTACGCGTGGTGACACCTGTTATAGTTACATGAACGATCAGGTAAGCAACCCTGGTGTATTAGTGTGGGTCATTTAGCAGAAGGATGAGGGGGGCTGTCTTCGGGTATTAACTTAACGCTACGTATAGAGAGGGTCGAAGACAGCTAGGCGCTATCAGGATGGGATAGTACCTCAGCATGGTGGCGGATGATCTCAACAGCAAGAGACAACGGCAGCATGATAAGTTCGAGTCAGTAGGACTACCATCACTCACCAAGCACCAAGCAACACAAACGAGACCGGTGATAATGAACGTTGGTTCTGAAGATTTGCCGGATATAACGATGGACGAAGTACAGGTTTCGTTAGACGAAATGAAGAACGGAAAAGCTCCAGGTGACGATAACTTTCTGATCGAAGGAATTAAAGAAGGCGGACTTGCACTGCTCGAAATGATAACTGATCTGTTCAACAAGTGTCTCGAACAAGAAAAAATACCAAAATCATGGGAAAATGCAGTCATCACTTTACTACACAAGAAAGGAGACATCACGAAACTGGAAAATTACAGGCCCATCAGTTTGATCTCGCATCTCTACAAACTGTTTATGAAAGTGACAAATAAACGGATGACAAAGAAGCTAGACTTCTACCAGCCGATCGAACAAGCAGGGTTTCGTTCCGGATTCAGCACGAATGACCACTTGCAAGTGATGAGAAGTGTAATAGAAAAATGCAACGAATACAAAATCAGCATCGCGATATGTTTCATAGACTTCGAAAAAGCGTTCGATTCGGTCGAATTGTGGTCGATTTTAGACTCCTTGGACGATTGTCGGATTGATTCGAGATATACCCGGATGATAAAATATATCTACGAGCACGCAATGTCGTGCGTCAAACTGCATAAAACCACCAATAAATTTCGAATTGGAAGAGGAGTCCGTCAAGGAGATACCATTTCACCAAAATTGTTCACGTCAGCTCTGGAAACGGTCTTCAAAAAGCTTGATTGGAGCGAATTGGGAATCAACATAAATGGGAAGTTTCTGAACAACCTTCGATTCGCCGACGTCATTGCCCTGACATCAACGACTCTGGAACAGATTGAAGCGATGCTGTTGCAGCTCAACGAGGAAGCCCAAAAAATTGGTTTGAAGATGCACATGTCGAAAACGAAAGTAATGACAAACATCGATGGCACTACACCAATCAAAATCGGAAACGAGGAAATTGAAACCGTGGATTCGTACAAGTATCTCGGCCATGTTATGAAACTCGGCCTTGACAATCAAACGGCTGAAATAAAAAGAAGGATCGGTCTTGGTTGGGCGGCGTTCGGCAAATTGCGTTACATTTTCAAGAGCAACATGAACAACAGTCTGAAGAGGAAAGTGTTCGATATGTGTGTGCTGCTAGTCCTGACATACGGAGCCGAAACTCTCTCAATAACCAAAACATCGGCGAACAAGTTGAGAGTTGCACAAAGGGCCATGGGAAGGGCAATGCTAGGAATCTCACTCAGAGACAAGATGACAAACGAGTGGATCCGACAGCAAACGAAAGTCACCGACGTCATGGCACGAATACCGTCGCTAAAATGGAATTGGGCCGGGCATATTGCCAGAATGACCGACAATCGATGGACGAAAACAATTATGCAATGGCGGCCGCAAACGAAAAGACCAATGGGACGTCCACCGGAAAGATGGACCAACGACATCAAAAGAACGGCAGGCACGAATTGGCAACAAGTGGCAATGGACCGGGAGAAATGGCGATCTATGGGGGAGGCCTAAATCCAGCAGTTGATACATTAAAGGCTAAGAAAGAAGAAGAAGAAGATCAAAATAGTCGAGATCTGGTCACTCCTCATCAGAAGAGTTTCATCCTTTATTAGGTTCGTGATTTCCATATGACCTTTAGTCGAGATCGGTGCCCAACAGCCATTACATTGGATGTTGAGTTCTGAACTAAAGGCTATATATTTAACGTGTAGGTCTAGCGGTGAGATGGATAGAAGTGCTTCTAGGGCTTTTGTGGCAGTGGTAACTTTCACTCCAGTCATGCACAAACATGCTAGTCTCTGGATTTTTTCTAGTCTCTTTTTTGTTGTTTCTAACTGCACCCTAGGCCACTACACATCCATGACAAAATATTGGTCTTACAACAGTTGTGTAGATTCACCAGATAGCCTTTGGGGAAAGGCTTCAGGTTCTTCCGAAGGCATTTCTGCACATCCTGAAGATACCAATAGCTTTGTCCAGCTTGTCATTTAGATGCATTATCCACATCATCCTGTGGTCGAAGGTGACCCCTAGGTATTTTACCATCACCCTTGGGTTAAGTATTTCCCCAAAGAGCCTAAAACTTCCTAGCTCCATTTCATTAATCTTGTGTTTTCTTTTGAAAAGTATTAACTTTACTCGGAGTTCTTTTTCCTTACACCATTCTTCTACTAGTTTCAACGTTCCTCTCATCAGATCCCCAGGGTTGTGGAACAGATTCCCCCAATAAGGACAGAGACATCATCAAAGTATCCTTGGGTGAAAATTCCAGATTGGTTTAGTCTGACCAGAAGAGACTCGATCACCACACACCACCAAAGTATAGGCGATAATATTCTCCCTTGAGGGCATCCCCTGGTCACTCCAATACTGGTTGTGGTACCACAAATACGCTTCCACCGTTCTACATCCCAGCATTCTGTCTATCCATCTGACAGCCATGTCCTCTGTTTGCCTTTCCCTGACCGCTTTTTCGATTACCTCGAAGCCCATATTGTCAAAAGCTATGTCTATGAAACAGCCCAAGGCCACTTGACTGTTTCCCAGCATGCTTTCAATTTTTTGGGTCATCTGGTGGAGAGCGGTGTCTGTAGATTGTCCCGTCTGATAAGCATGACGGTTAGCATTAAGTAGGAAATTCCTTTCTCAGATAAAAGTCGAGAAGCCTTTCCACTGACTTTAGCAAAAAGGACATTACGCTGATGGGCCTGAAGTCTTTAGCTTCGCAGTGGCTCACTTTCCCTAGTTTAGGTGTAAAAGCTACTCTTACTCTTTCCCAATCCTTGAGGATGTTGGTCAGTGCGATGGAACTCTTAAAATACCCACCAATCGGTGGAGAAGTAGCTCCATGCCTTCCTTTAGTAGGGCTGGAAAGATCCCATCTGGTCCCTCGAACTTGAAGGAGTGAAATTTGTGGATCGCAAATTTCACTTTCACTTTCTTTGCTTTTCATCGAACTTCCAGTTACTACTGGGCGTCTTTCAGCTATAATTTTGAATAATTTGTTACTTACGCAGGATTTTGTTCTAAAAAAACATAGCAAATTTGACAGTTCGCATTTTTGCGACGTGCGGATCGACAAATAATTCAAATATTAATATTATTGAATATCTTTAAGACCAAATATCAACCACGAATTTCAATGTACAGAAACACTTACAAATAACGCAGACCATCGTACGCCAACAAGCAAGTAATCAACTTGAAAATTAATTGTTGAATTCCCCGTAATTTTAACGGTAATGCAACGAAACATTGAGCCTTCATTCATTCCTTTAAATTAGCAATTAAAGAGAATACAATACCAATGACCGATGAACTCTCCAACCGAAACCTTTTTATTTTAACCGATTTCCAAGTTAAATTGACTATTTTCTTGGGCTATGCAAAAAAAGGGAAAAGTTTACAGCGAAAGAACATTAATTCTTCTCTCAGACATAATATAATATTCAGACACTCATGCATCCACTCAATGTTTTATGCATAAAATCGTAAAACTAAGAGGGGGGTAACAAAAATAAATTCAAAAAGGTGTTTTACATCAAATGTATTCACATACAACGCAGCAAAATCCATTCATTAATTAGCATCGGTCATTAAACATTAAATGGAAATTTTTTGTCTATGTCATTCCCCTCTCATGGGGCCACCTAAAAACCGTATTCATTATGAAATAAATTGTTTGCTTGTCACTTTTAATGCTGTTTGTTTGATTGTCCGTATTTATATTTATTTATGCGTACACTTGATGGAGATCCCCGGTTTGAGAGGGTTGAGTATTTTTTGATTAATTATCACAGTTATTCTGTATTTGTTTTGTATATTTTCAATTAAAAATAAAGGCGCGCAAAAGTGTTTTCCATTCCGAAGCTTTTGCGTACAACCGGATACTTTTGAGACGACTCATTCAAGAGTTTTATGTTTTGTTTGATGACTTATTGAAACATCATAAGAAGATTGTAGTTCGATCAAATGAACCAAAAGTTTAGAACATTCTTCTCTGTATGCACTATTCCATCGACGAGAACTAAGCCTTCATTTCTTAAGAGTCAATCTGCGAATTCTTCGACTAATTTGAAAACAACCCATCTCCGATTTTTGCTATCTATCGCTTATTCGAGTCCTTGGATCTATAGGAGAAATTCGTAGAAGAACATTTGTCTCGAAAATATATAGCTTTAGCAGTGGAACTTCTGAGAAAATTGTCTGCACTAGATAGTCGAAAATCGTTTTTCATCAATAACTTCTGAAACTTTTCAAGTTAGTAGCCCTCATGGAAACGAATGTTTTGAGTATCCAAGTTATGAGTAGGAAATCAAAGCTTATGCGATCTTATAGTGCCACTAACGCATAGGCTTTGATGAACGTAGTAAGCTCTTGAGTTAACTTTGGAGACACTCAGGGTTAGAGTAAGAAATGTTTCATACAAAACTTCAACGGATGGCAGCTGTAAGCATTTCCGTTACACTTCGCTAGTCCAATCAACACCTCTAACCGAGACAAATATAAACGTCAGCACATTGTCCATCACGTCCATCAGCATATCAAGGTTCATGACTTGACTGAAGATTGGCACTAGATGCCGAAATGTTGATCTCTTCTAATTGTCTCCATAACGCAACTGCTCTAGATGTATTAATGTCTGAGCGTCATGCCAATGACAAAATAATTCAAATAAGAGCTTACACGTTCATAGTAAAAGTAATACGTAAACATAACCAAAGACCCGTACGTATCAGAATAGATGTGACAAACAGAATAGAGGTGGCAAATAGAACTAATCTTGCTAAAAGACTCGAACGTATCTTAGTATAGTAATAAGCAAACAATCCAACGTTTTATGTTCTTTTATAACTATAAGAATTTCAAAGATCCATAGAAATTACCCAAGGTAATGACAAAGGCCCTACCGAAGTACATCTCAGACCATTCAAATCTAGATACGGTTATATCCAAGGATTGGGCCATCTTCCCCTAAAACCCTGAAACACGTGTTCTCTAAAATTTTGTTCTATACAAGTATGCCTTTGGAAGCAACCTTCTATGTCTTACATTTCTAGAGATATGGCTCATCCTTCCCAATTCTAGAGGTGGCCATATCCCAGGATTGTGGCATTTTTACTCAAAAACCTGAGACACGCGTTCTCTAAAATTTTATTCTCTACAACTTTGCTTTTGGAAGCAACTTTCTACCTCTTATAGTTCTAGAGATATGGATCATCCTTCCCAATTCTACAAGTGGTCATATCCCAGGATTGGGGCATTTTTACTCAAAAACCTGAGGCAGGCGTTCGCTAAAATTTTATTCTCTACAACTTTGCTTTTGGAAGCAACTTTCTACCTCCATTAGTTCTAGAGATATGGATCATCCCTCTCAATTCTAGAAGTGGTCATATCCCAGGATTGAGATATTTTTACCCAAAACCCTGTATCCTAAAATTTCATTCTCCACAACTTTGCCTTTGACAGTGAATCTTCATATTGCATAGTTAAGGAAATAAACACGAAAAACTGTTTTCGTATATGGCCAAGAAACTCAATTTCGTCGATTCCATTGGTCCCGTTGCCGCGACCCCTGACCCGATTGCCACAAAAATTTTTTCACAATTTTCTGACATCAAATCCTTTCATTTGACACCAACATAAGCAATTTCCGTGCTATACTTGCTGAGATATTTGCGAAAAAGCTTCACTGACCCTCGAAAAACCATGTTTTTGGTCACTTCCTCGACCATATCTCCGGAACCACTTGATCGATTTTGCTCATCTTCGAAGTTGAATCATAGGAGGCATGTTGGTATGAAAATTACTACAATCTAACCCTCAACGTGCCCTTTACTGTGCTATTAAATATGACAATCAAACTTACTTTTCAGTTGCGAAATTAAGGGAGCAAAATTTCGAGTTGCTCAGGGCGTCATTAAAACCTAAAGGCGGCACTAGAGCAGTGTAATAGTAGGGCGGCAAACGGTAGTTTATGTGTGTTGAGGGTTGATGGTCTTTGCGGTGGCGGCGGTGCACATCTCCAAGAACAGATTGTGTGTTTAGTTTTATGTTTGTCCGTATTCAGCTATGAAAGCATGGATGACGCCACATGAGAAAGCGGAGTAGATATATATTGAGACGATGAAAAAACACCACTTGAGGTTCGGGGACGAGTCATGAACAACACACAGTCTATAAACTTTGGAATAGTTTTTGTTTCCACTTTTAATTTTTTGTCTTAGCTTAGCCATAAAAACTCTACTATTTCTTCGTGACAATTTTTTTTTTCATTCAACGGCAACTCACACTTTTTTAGAGATATCAAAATTGACAACTTCTTTTTCGATAATTATTTTTCTGAAGAAATTCAATAGACGATATATTTTCCACACGGTCAACCACTTATTATCCGGGACAATTCATTCCTACAACGTCTTGATAAGACATGGAAATAGTATACAACTATTTCGATTATATCATCCCGGTGTCGATTGGCTTTTGAGTGCCATAAATAAATTGTGTAACGTAATGCCACACAGTCGTCGAACGTAACATTTCCAGCGAAATCATTATGTTGAGACCAGTTCATCGGTGGCTCAAAGCTCAAAGCACAAATCAATCACCCCTTCTCTTAAGGATCGGAGTGGGTCGACCCTCACCTGACCCAAAATTTTAGCGGGTCGACCCACATCTGACACACAGTTGCAGAATTCAGAGAAATCGTTTTTCTGTGCGTTCTAAAACTTTGGGTCAGATGTGGATCGACCCGCTGAAATTGTGGGTCAGGTATGGGTCGAATCATTCCGATCCTTACCTTCTCTAATGGGAGATACCGTTGTCGACGCCAACGTCGAACACAACCGAACGGCACCCAAGTCAATCATCAACCATCCCATCCATTCGACCTCTCGATTTGTTCACGCGAGAGGTATTCACAGACTTAGTTGCAAAAAAAGTGCCGGCAGATTCTCCTGCCATGCAAAGTTAAACGAAGTAATCAAAAGGACATTGTCTACCGCTGATATACCAGCCAAGTTAGAGCCAGTCAGTCTGCTGCGAAAGGATGGGAAGCGATTCGATGGAATGACACCAATTCCATGGTCTCGTGAACAGACGTTCATCTGGGATGCGACATGCACTGACACCCTAGCACGAAGCATCATCAAATTCAGTGCGAGAGAGCCAGGCAAAGCAGCTGATGAAAAAGCGAAATGAAAAGAAAACAAATACCGAGCGCTGATTGAGCAAAATTACAATTTCATCTCTTTCGCTGAGGAGAAAATGGGTCCTTGGTGTAGAGAGGCGAAAAATTTAGGTGTATGTCGTTGGCACCCCCCATTTATGTGCTGAGGGTGGGGAGTTCAGAATAAGTAGTACTATTTATGTGCTCACTGATGGTACCAACCCCAATTTTGTGCTCATAAGGTAATCGAACACAAAATTCCTGGACATTGCAAGCATGTCAAAACGGTCATTTTTGTATGGGGACTGCGTCACGCTCACATTTTAACATTGACATTCTTGGCTCAGAATTTTGTGCTATTTATGTGCTGACAAACGTCTAAGTTTAAATTTTTGTGCTCATCAGGGAGCAGAGCACAAAAATATTGAAATGGTCAAATATGTCAAAATGGTCATTTTTGTATGGGAGCCACCTCACAGAAAACTTTTAGCACTGAGCCTCTTAGCTCAGAATTATGTGCTATTTATGTGCTCACAAACGTGCAAGTTTCAATTTTTGTGCTCATCAGGAGACCGAGCACAAAAGTACTGAAAATTAGAAATATGTCAAAATGGTAATTTTTGTATCGGAGCCACCTCACAGAAGAATTTTAGGACTCAGTTTCCTATCTAATAATTATGTGCTATTTATGTGCTGACAAACGTGCAAGTTTCAATTTTTATGCTCATCAGGAGACCGAGCACAAAAATGTTGAAATATGTCAAAATCGCTATTTTTATATGAGGGGTCCATAAGGGACGTCCGCATTTTTTTTTAAATTTTTGACCCCCCCCCCCCCCCGTTTTCAGTTTCCCACTGATCAAAACAAAAATTCTTTAAAAAAGGAAGGGTGACGTAAGTCCTTGTTTCTTCTTCCAAAACTACTGATATCAATTAGGGTGACGCTTAACGGTTTGATACGCAAAAAATATCTTGCACCAGTTTTTCATTATATTAAAAAATCGTCACAAATGCCGGACCCCGCAATGTTTTAGTTTTTATGTTTTTACGTTGGTGGGTTGTTAATGTAATGAAAAACTGGTTCAAGATATTTTTGCGTAGTAGTTTTGGAAGAAGAAACAAGGACTTACGTCACCCTTCCTTTTTTAAAGAATTTTTGTTTTGGTCACTTTTACATCAAAATTTCATTTTCAGATTCTGGCTGCTGCCTATACGCTTACTTTGAGCCCTACCGTTGTGTAGCGCTTAATTCCGTAGATAAGATATATGAAATTGCAATTTCGTTAGCCCAAAAGTAATTCCATTTATGTTTATTTTATGCCATCAGTTATTTCTTGTTTTTTCGTTTAGTGAAAATATCAAAAAGGCCAACAAATTGCGTACATTGTTTGAAAAGAACAATTGCAACATGGTTGTCTCCAATGTTGTGTTGAACGCGTTGAAAAATACTTCTAGCTGTAGCGAAATCTATAAGTGTTCCAGGGAACGGTGCAAATATTCGTGCACTAGAATTCTTCCATTTCTGGGTGTCAATACCGATACGTTCAAAAATGATTTTGGGAATCTGAAGCTGGCAATATTCATGAACTTTCCAGACAATGATTCTAAATGTACACTTTGCAAGACTAGTACCTGCATTACAAGAACATTTGGTGATCACTTGTTCATTGAGGTAGAAAATTTGACAACTTTGACGATAGAAAACATAATACTGAACGAGCAAAACTGTCGGTAGATACCTGTTGCGAAGTATGGTCATCAACATGAAAATAATTTTGAAGTCATTAACGAAGTCAAGTTGGGGGATTTGCCTGTCTCTCTTGAATTTTTTGAGAAAACCTATGGTGTGTCTTTGTACCGACCCCCAATGATAAGTGGCGATACCGGACACTATGTGGCAACGGTGAAATTGAGTAACACGTGGCAGGTGTTTGATGACCTCAGGGAAAAACCATACAACATAAAAAGAACAGAAAAAGTCGTCACAAATTTTCTTTTTTATATTTTGAAAATATAACTTTGTTCAAACTTTGCAAAAAATTATTATTCGAAATCAGGCTCAAATCTTACAGTGCTGCCTTCAGTTCAGGGTTCATCCGACAGAAGAGGAGGGGTCAAAAATTAAAAAAAATATGCGGACGTCCTTTATGGACGATTTTAACATATTTCAACGTTTTTGTGCTCGGTCTCCTGATGAGCACAAAAATTGAAACTTGCACGTTTGTGAGCACATAAATAGCACATAATTCTGAGCTAAGAGGCTGAGTGCTAAAAGTTTTCTGTGAGGTGGCTCCCATACAAAAATGACCATTTTGACATATTTGACCATTTCAATATTTTTGTGCTCTGCTCCCTGATGAGCACAAAAATTTAAACTTAGACGTCAGCACATAAATAGCACAAAATTCTGAGCTAAGAATTTCAATGTTAAAATGTGAGCGTGACGCAGTCCCCATACAAAAATGACCGTTTTGACATGCTTGCAATGTCCAGGAATTTTGTGCTCGATTACCTTATGAGCACAAAAATTGGGGTTGGTACCATCAGTGAGCACATAAATAGTACTACTTATTCTGAACTCCCCACCCCCAGCACATAAATGGGGGGTGCCAACGACATACACCTGAAAAATTTCATCAACGAGCTGTGCAAAATTATCACGATTAAGACGAACGAACTGAGATCAAAATCATTTCTCAAGCAAAGGATAAGCATGGTCATCCAGAAAGGCAACGCCGCAGCAGTGATGGGAACATTTTTAGAATCGGATGACATGGCAGTAATTTTTTATCTGCTGTAAATTTTTTTATGTAAATTTAAAATTAATTGTATGTGCTCTAGCGAGGTGGTGACGCCTACCACGCTGAACGTCATCCTAACAGTACCCAAGTCATATGTTAACCACCCCTTCCCCTCAACCTTTAGTGAGGTGGTGCCGCTAACGACACTAAACGTCATCCAGACGCTATACTGAACGGCACCCAAGTCATACGTCAACCACTTCTTTCCCTCCACTTTTAACGATGCAGTGTCGCTAATGGGAGCTGCCTCTGATCACGCTATATACGTCATCCAGGCGCCGCGCCATTAGAACATAACTGAACGGCATCCATGTCTTCTATATACAAATGGTGCTTTGTAGCTTGCAGAAAAAGTGGAATTTCAATAGATCGACTCGAAATGTGAATTGTGGACAAATTAGTAACAAAGATGAAGAATTATTTTATATTCGTTCATTTAAATTTCAAATTGCTTTAAATGCGAAGCAACCGACATAACATTCTTCTTTATGGCATAAATTGTTCACCAGGTTATCCCATTAAATACCTTGACAGCAAATCGATGGAGGCCGTTGAATGATATTCTAAAATAAATGGGTCTTCAAAATAGCCTTCAGAATATTCGATGAATTTGTTCACAATTTCAAATAAGCACCCGTGAAGAAAATTCTAATCGTTTCTTCAATACACAGATATATAAAAGCCGTACATTACACAGCAACTATTCGACGCATCTGAAGTGGAAAATCGTTAACGAAAGTCAAGATGCTTGTTTTATTCGTCATCCATCGAATTTATCTTATCTTTTGCCTTACTTATGAATAAATATTTTGCGGGAAAAGGCAAAAAAAAATAAAATGATGCCAAGACTTTGATCGACGTGGCTTGAGAATATTGAACAAAGATTCAACAGATAACATATATTTGGTCAAATAATTTTCCTGTAAACATAAGAAGGAAGAACAAACGTACACGAGAAGATGAGAAATGATTAATGGATTGGGTTCTCACTCGTGTGTATGCTGTTAGGTCTTGGCTATAACTGCTGCCTGTGAAGCGAAATGTAAGCAATGGTCTGAATAACTTAAGACTAAAATAGAAAATTTTCTAATAGATTTGATTTGCGAAAAGTTTGCTCAAGAATTATGTTTTAAAATTTTATGGGTGAGTAGATTTATGGGTTCACTTCATAATGGTCTTTTAATCATTGAGGAAATATTTAATAACTTTGTATCGAACATTGAAAGAATTGAGAGACATTTATGTAATAATTAAATTTTGTGATAATCAATCATTAGTTTTCCGAAAAAAATTACATCCTTTTCGCTCGAATGGTTTCTTATTGTAATAGTTTTATTGCGAAGATATCGAAGAATTTCATTCTAGGCATTCTATTGTTCAGCGTGTCGCTCAAATTGCATAGGAAGCTACAACCTCAGAACAAGGCTGCCGCGTTCGAAACAGCGCGAAATTGCACTAGCGCTGTCGCTATAGCGATAATGAGTCGCTTTTTATCTTCAAAAAGCCACAGCGATAGCGAGGCTTTTCTAAATTCTGCGCTGTCGCTGCGATATTTATCTTCGTGCAAAGAAATAACGCAATCTGGAAGTTCACTAAATATTCGACTCAATGAATTTAAGAGTATAACCTAAATAAATACTGAAGCCTAAAACCAAGTGCTTTTGTTCGTTTTAGGTCCATTATTAGATAGATAGGTAGATAGATAGATAGATAGATAGATAGATAGATAGATAGACTAGGCCAGATGTAAGTGCCATAATATCGGAGATGTGCCGCGATGAGGAGGTGTGGATAGTGGCGTATAATGTAGTTGCGAAAATAATGACGAAGCTGCAAATTGCATGGAGAGACGATCAAAGAAGACTGGCAGTTGATCTAAGAGAGTAGGTGCGAAAGCACAGCTCCTCCCCGAAGTAATGCGTCAGGCGGTTCCGGGGAGAAGAGAGCACGAAGACTAAGGAAGGAGGTTTTAGTTGGTAGGTCATTAAAGAATGGAATCCAACACTACCTTAGTTCAGAAAGACCGGGTGTCTATGAAGATTTCCTCACCCTTATAAAAAAAAAAAAGATAGTTAGACTTCTTTAAGAGTGTGTATGTCAATGACAACGGTGAAGCCACTCAAGACTCATGCGTGTTATATTTCAAATTTGAACGAAAGATCTCTGCGGATTGAACCATCAACTCTGTCCAACTCATTTCTGACTGTTGATACCTCCAAAGGAAATGGACCAGATGATATTTCCCCCTTGCTTCTAAGGCATTGTCATAAAGGCCTAGCTTCTCCTTTACTGTTTATTTATAATCTTTCGCTTTCATGCAAATGTTTCCCGAAACGATGGAAGACGTCTTACCTGAAACCTATCTATAAAGATGGTTCAAAAAAATAGTTAAAAATTACAGAGGAGTCGCAATTTTGCCTACTTTCGGCAAGTTGTTCCAATCAATTGTCTGCAAGTTGATCACCGATGAGCTGACTTCTTTAATATCTTGTGCTCAACACGGTTTTCTGAAGGGTCGCTCAACGGCAACTAATCTGCTTGAGTTCGTTCACTACGCTGTGAAAGTAATTGAATCCGGGTCTCAGCTTGACGTTGTTTATACGGACTTACGAAACTTGAATCTATTGGAGTCAGACCTGATCTCTTATGTTGGGTCAGTAGTTACCTCGCTGGTCGTTTTCAATACGTAAAGCTGATGGGTCACGTGTCTGAAAGTTTTATCGTTCCGTCTGGAGTGCCTCAAGGAAGTCATCTCGGTCCTTTATTGTTCATTTTGTTCATGGATGACATCACGAAGGTATTCAAATCTATTAAAATCCTTTACGCTGACGACATGAAACTTTTATGCAAAGTAAGGAGTATTTCTGATGCTCTAGATTTGCAATCAGACTTGTGCCTGCTCAAAGATTGGTGTGATAGAAATCATTTAGAGCTAAATGTTGAGAAATGTAAAGTGATGTCCTTCTACCGTACCAGGTCGCCAATTCACTTCGAGTACTGGATAGGTCAGACGCCACCGACACACGTCCGATTAGTTCAAGACCGTGGGGTATGGCTTGACGAACAACTGACGTTCAATAGACATGTCAAGCATGTAAGCAGTTTACTAGTATTCGTGCTTTGAAGAGTGTTTACTCTGCGCATGTTCGATCCCATCTTGAATACGCCTCTATTGTGTGGCATCCCCATTTATTGAATCAGGCGGTTAAGATCGAATCCATTCAAAAGAAATTTTTGATCTATGCTCTCAGGCGTACTGTCCACAGAGATCAGAACTACAGACTTCCGCCTTATATGGAGCGCTGTAAATCCATTAGAATCGAGCCATTATGGCGACGTAAGATTAATTTTAGTGTTATGTTTGTCTTCGATCTGTTACGTGGAAGGATTAATTCCCCAACAATTAAGTCAAATTTGAGGTTGAAAGTACCCACGCGTTCGATGCGACCGAATGAGTTTTGGCCTATTATTAATTATTTGTTGTATTTTATTTTATTTTTATATTTTCATGATATTAATTTGATGTAGTCAGGTAGTTTTTGATTAAATGGTTGACGTAATAATAAATAAATTAATAAAAAAATTATTATTTTACATTATTTTTATTATTAGTTTACACGGCGACATCGGGGGTACCGGCTGGAAGCATTCTTGGTCCGACATTGTTCCTAATGGGCATAAACGATATGTTTGTTTGCTGATGACATAGAATTGGGCATGGATACAGGCCCGGACTGGCCATATGGCCAAGGTGGCAAATCACACCCGCGCCTTTTGCCGTTTTTGTGCCTTTTCGAAAAAATAAGCCGTTTTTGCGCCTTTTCGAAAAAATAATACAAAATCGTCACTATCGAAAGTCGATATTATGTCGATAGCGCTTTTGTCACACGCTTTTGATGTGTACTTTGTGTTCATCGTAAGTACAGTGATGCGCTTTTTTGTTGAAAAAAGTCTCCATCAAGTAATTAAGTATTTAGAGAGTTTTGAATGCTGCACGTCGATGCACGTGCTCTCTTTAGTACAGTGGTGTCTCTGATAAACAACTACTAACGTGTTAAGACGGCCTTCTTTTCTTTCAGCTTTGTGAGAGAAGAGCGATTATTCAGTTTGTTACGCTTTTATTAAGAAATTTCACATTTTTTCTAGCCGAAATCCTAAAAAAGAATTACATAAACTTCTAGGGTTTTGGCTTCAAAAACAAACAAATTTCGCCTGCGGCGCTGACTCAAGACATCTTTAAGCCAACATAAACAATATTTTGGGTTGGAGTGAAAGGTACAGACTTCCGTTAAATTTGACGAAATGTGAAGTAATTACGATTGCGCGAATAAGCGATCCCTATTATGTCACATACTACATGGGTGACCACGTCATTGAGAGAAAGGAGTAAGTGAGAGATCTTGGTATTCCTATAGATCCCTAGTTTTCACTTCTTGCACACATAGAACGGACGATAGCCAGAGCAAGACAATCCATGGGTTACATATAAACAGTCTCAAAGTGACAATTTAGCACGAGAGTGTTGGTGGTATTATACAAATCGTACGTTCGGTCAAAATGAGAATTCGCGTCAGTGATTTTGGATCCTTATCAACAAAACTACATTGAAGATATAGAATCTGTTCAGAAACAATTTGTCTTATATGCCCTTGGAGATACGAATCGAATTCCGCCCTTCCGATTATCGCCATACGAAGAACGATGTGAAAAACGTGGATTGAACAAATTTTCAACTCACAGGGCAGAATCAAATTCGGTCATGGCATACGAATTTTTAACACAAGAATATCCGACTCTAACATTGAAATGAGGTTCATAAGAAGGACACAACATCGCTCGATGAGGAATGAGAGACCGCTAGCTGAAGTGATCTATGAAAGTAACTATGGATACAATAAACCATTAGCGAAAGTTAAACGAATTAAGCGAGTTGATGTCGTTGAGCAGGAATAAGTATAAGATTGAGGTGATGAAGAAGCTGGCAGGGCAAAGTGACATTGAACCACAGTGATAGACTAGATTTTAGTTTGAAATCGATTGTGATACTACCATGACTGATTGTTCTATATTTTTAGTATTTGTATATTCGTTTGTAAGTAACGTAATGATTTTACTTCTTTACATTTACGCATTTTTACATGTAACTAGTAAAAACGTAAGACTTCACGGAATACGGTATACAATTGATTAAATATCAGAACCTTGATGATGTTCGCGTAGCGAACGAAACCGGTCGGTGAATAAAATTATTGGTACAATTTAAAAGAAAAATTAAGCGTTTGGTTTACTCGTCCCTTGTTTATATGTAATGATTTTAAAATTATTTTTTCTCTGTAAGCAGCTAAATTTTTGGCGGTGAATAAATGAATTGAATCACCGATGATTCACCAGAGAATCACCGATGATTCACCGGGGAATCATCGATGATTCACCGGAGAATCACCGATGACTTATCGGAAAATCACCGATGAATCACCGGAGAATCACCGACAATTCACCGTAGAACCACAGATGATTCACCGTAGAATCACCGATGATTCACCGGAGAATCCCCGATGATTCACCGGAGAATCCCCGGAGAATCGACGATGATTCACCAGAGAATCGACGATGATTCACCGGAGAATCACCGATGATTCACCGTAGAATCACCCATGATTCGGTCGTAGGTGATTTGTCATTGGTGATTGGAATTTGAGTACACCCTATCGCTACTTTCGGTGGTTTAGGGGTCGCTCACAAATTACGTAACGCAAGAGGGGGGGGGGTATGAGGCAAGCGTTACGTAATTTATGAGCGGCCCCTTATTTAGTAGCGGAAGCTTCTTTATGTTTTCACACTTTCTTTCCGTCGTCCGTCTGTCCGTCCGTTCGTCTATTCAAATGCTCCATGCGCCATGGTCGAAGACGGTAAGAAGTTTGTCGTTATGGATCGATTTCTCCTGAACCCATGTTGTGCATTCTTCAATTTCGGTTTCACAGTGAATACGAGCTTCAATTTCAAAGCTCTTTGAAAATGTTTAAAATGACAGAATTTATTACGACAACTTTGTAGTTCTCAATGTTCTTCTTCGATCCTTTTTCGAAAACCAGCACCACCCTCCACAATTTCAACCTCGGTGGTATCTACATCTCCGTTTTCTTCGCATGGAAAGGTTTCTTGTAGAGCAGCCACAGTGGTCATTCCAATGACTCCACACATTTTAAGAGTCAATTCGCGAAGAGTTGAACCAGCTTATATGAAAGTGAAATACAAGTGGTTCCAGATATCGAAGCCAGGTAGCTCATTCGATTCCTTGGTCCTTTCTGAGAGTTTTGAAGCAAAAGAGAGCTGACTTCTGCATTGTCATTGAGGTTCAGTATGATACTTTGAAAGGTCATGTAAGAATGTCGTAAAAATATTATATTGCTAATAACTTCAGTAAATGAAAACAAACAAACACAAAACTTATAGGGTCTGTGGGCGGGGTCAAGACCAACAATATTTGAGGTATGAACATTTGTTGACAGAATTGAATCAATTCAGAAAAAATTTTTGATGTACGCACTGAGGCGGACGGTGAAGCGGGATGAAAATCACAAGCTTCCTCCATATATTGAGAGATGCGAATCGATCAATATCGAAACACTTGCCCGACGCAGAATCAACGCCTGCTCACTTTTCGTATCCGATCTGATGAATGGAACCATCGACGCACCTAAAATCAACGAACGAATTGACGACGATTCTTATCACATCACATCGCCACCAGAACTCGTTCATTTTGTGCTTCGTGGATTAGATTTAAACAAAGGCAGCGGACATGACGGAGTCTCATCGCTCTTTCTCCGTGAATGTGCCGATAATTTGGCCGGACCGCTAAGCATGGTCTATACTCAATCTTTAACAGAAAAGCGCTATCCCGACGCGGTCAAAATTGGTCAGCTTACGCCGGTATATAAATCAGGACGTAAAACCGATGTCAAGAACTACAGAGGAGTCAACGTGATGCCGAATCTTGCCAAAGTGTTCGAACGAGTAGTCTACATGCAGCTGAAACTTATCATTCCTCGCGACATCAGAGTATCTCAGCATGCATTCATTGCCGATCGGAACGTTGAATCGAATTTGATGGAGCTTAGCGTTATTGCCCATGACGTTTTTCAACAAAACGCTCAACTAGACACATACATGGTCGATATCACCAAAGCTTTTGACAAGGTTGAAGCGAATAAGCTAATCCGTAAAATGGCCACATTCCGGCTATCGAATGCTGTTCTGCTTTGGTTTGTATCGTACTTGACATCCAGAGTTCAGTACGTAATTATTGGAAAATATAAATCAAAAA
>CM055406.1:104376694-104399047 GCA_029228625.1 Pseudolycoriella hygida
CTTGCGAAACTCCATCATTTACTAGCACAGGGCCTGACAGGTGATTTGACAGTTTTACCCTGAATTCTCTTTGATGTAGATTTGATAGAGTGATCTTTATCAGATAATCTGGAAATTTCATATTAATGCAAACATTGCGATAGTAAACACCTTGACCTGGGCCTTTAAGGCCTTACATGCGCAATGCAAACATTGCGATAGTAAACACCTTGACCTGGCCTGAAGGGGCCAGGTCAAGGTGCCTTACATGCGCAATGCAAACATTGCGATAGTAAACACCTTGACCTGGCCTTAAGGTGTTTACTATCGCAATGTTTAAATGCTTAAATTTTGGCTTAATTTGCTGGTTTACCGGGTTTTGGTATTGGAACGACATGAGCCATTTTCCATGGCTGCGGAAAGTAGCCTTTCAATAGTATGTGATTTGCTATGTGTGCTATGAAGCTATATGCCGAGCATGGAAGCTTTTTGAGGGCAATATTTGGAACAGAATCAGGCCCAGTTAATTTCTTTTTTTGAGACTTCTGAGCATGAATTTAATTTCTTCTGGGTTTGTAAACGCTATTTCAGACATATTGTCGTGATAACTTGGCGCCGACAGAAAAGAGCGTACTTTAAATTCTACTTTGTTACTGAATAGTGAGTCCCCAGCTAAGTCGAAACGTACGTCGTATAACACCGAGAATTCACTTCGACACTTTCTTCCCTGATGCCATTGTCACCTGGAATTCTATTCCATGGTCACTTCTTCTCTAGTACTTCTTGTACACTTTTCCTGTTTTTAATACCTGGACTTATTAGAATTAGACATCTGTCAAATAGAATTCGCACAATTTGAAATAGTTTTGAAGTATAATTTTTTTTCAAATTTAATTTTACTAAAGCCTGTATTGTACGGTCTGATAAAGCAGTGAGCCTTGGGTACATTAATAAAGAGAACATACATTAATGTAATATTGGTTCTAATGAATGAAAATTAAACCCCACTTTTCTCTCACCATGTTTATTACATCGAGACGAATCACACTGACTGTGCTGACTTTAATTTTATGTATGTGCAGTGCTCAAGCATCTTCCCACATCAAAAAGAAAGTAGTAACGAACGACAACCTGTTGACATTCTCTGAGCCTTGTGTGCATTTGAACCGGAACGTACGCAGGTAATAAAACTGAGGATTTCAAACCCATATCGTAAGATAATTAATTTTGAAGAGTACCCAGTCATAAAGGCTGCTTGGCATTAAAAGTTCGTGTTCAGTTAAAGTCTTCTTCATCCAATCGTATGTGTAAGAAATAATCCATAAAATTGTGATGATTCGAACGTAAATTCTAAACTTACTTCATTTGTAACAGCTTACAACGCTTACAACACATTCTCATATCCATAATAGACAGAATCTACGAAAATCCGTATTGTATTTCATAAGAATTTGGTTAGGCAACGAAGGATTTATTTTTACTGCACAATAAAATGTGGGTAAAAACCACAATTTGATGCATAAAAATCAACACGTTACATGCACAAACATTATATTGCTATACCAGTGCCTATGATATGATTCGTTATTCTGGCCCAATTAGACTCTACCGGGTGATTCATCATTACCTATGTTCCGTTGTCTCGTCAAAATTTCCAGGGGAAACAACTTTAAAAAGCATATGAAGGGACCCGTACGTATCAGAATAGATGCGGCAAACAGAGTTGATGTTAACTCTTACGTCCACATTAAATTAAATTGGAAATTGCCGAGAGGGCAATATTGAAAAACCCGTCCGAAGCAACGGTGTAAAAAAATCCTTTGGAAAGCCTTAAGTTGACCCTCAAATAGACAAAAATGTTCACCTCAGCTTTCTGCACAACATAGCAAAAAACCATTTTCTGGTTAGAGTCGATCTAGGGCAATAAAGAAATGTCTCGGACAAATACTTCCATAGACAAAAATGCTTCCCTCAATTTTCCCTACAACACAGCAAAAAACAATTTTTTGTCAATGACCGCCCTAGGGCTCTCTGAGGCCCACTTGAGCCTTAAGGACAGGCACCGGGCCCAAATTTGTTTTTGAATATAATTCGGTACTCGGCAACCTCTCAAATAGAAAAACAATCAACAAAATCGGTTAGGATTTACCCGATCTCAGTTTTAGTGCCCTAGGACTTAGGGCTCAATATCAAAAAAGGTCTTAGAGGTCTGTCGACCATACCGACACCTTTCAAACAAAGAAAACTTATGAAAGCTGAAAATATTTTGTCAGACTAAAAGCCACTTAAACGGCCTCCGCTCAGCGGCCCTCGGGGCGACAGTACCCAGATTCAATCCCACAAAAGATTTTTCGATTACCTTTCAGGGAAAAAAATTGTTTCGGTTCAGTTTTACTTGAGTTATCGTGTTGACGGACGGACATTTTTTTTTTTTTTGCTGATGGAAGGACCATGATCGATGCTCCCTCCGTACTCCCGGGTCGAAACTCGAATGTTTACAAACGTCGTTGTAAACGCAATAGACCCCTCTTCGAAGAACTTCGTTCTTCGTACGGTTCTAAAAATTCGCTTAGGTGGGGATCTGGCAAATAGCATCGCAATCATTTTTCTATGAAGAAAGCCTAGTTTCAAAAAATAATGTGTGTAAAATTTGAATGCTGTAGCCAGGCTGCCTGCGATGTAAGGTTGAGTCATGACAAAGAAGGCAGCCTGGTTTGTATTTGTGTATATCAATTTGACGCCATTGGCGAATCATTTCCGACGTGGTAACTTTCAACTTGACACCAGGCTGCTGCCATCTTCATTTCCACGAAAATAGTTCAACTACGCAGCATGGCGTCAAGTTGAAAATTAGTGTGTCGGACAGGATTCATCCGTCGAAGTGATCTACGCTCATTTTTGACGATAGGCTGCCTTCCTTGTCAATGGCACAACGTCAATACTGTCGCAGTGATATATATGCTTCTGCTTTTTAACAGTGGGCTGTCTACTTTTTGGCTTTTTGGCTTGAACAATGACAACGTACGCAGCCTGCTATCAAATGGAAAAGTATATTTCCATAAAGTACTCGCTATTGGCTTTAACATTTCCTAACATTACTTTTCGATCACAGACTCCTCAGCCGAAAATACACTCCTCCACTTGTTGCAACTTTCTGAAGGCTGCGTTCTTCAGATCCAAGATCCAGTAGTTTCATTCATTAAAGAATTATCAATCATGAAAGAACTATAATTGAAGGATGTTTCGGAGATTTTCAGAAAAGTGCAAGCAAAGCACGCTATTAATTTGTGAAAGCAATAAAAACTTTGTGAAATCAGTGGAAAATTGCAATGACTTTTAACAAGTAAAGCGGTGGTGTGAGTGGCAAAATGAAATAAAGGAAATGTAAATGAAAATTAGATCTGAAATGGAAATGTCCACAGTAGCTCAATTGGTAAGAGACAGAATATTATAGGAGGGTTCACGAAGGCAGACGTCTGAAAAAATTGTGCAAAAGCAAGAATTGAGTGAAACCTTTTCCATCTTAAATTAAAAGACCGACCAGAACTTGACAATCCATGGGAACAGAATAATAGTTCCTAAGGGTTTTTTTTTCTTACATATAGCACTTTTAGCATTACTACATGTTTGACAGTACTTGGAGTACTTTTTATACGGATCTACCGATTATATTGTTTTCAGATATGAGTCTACAACGATGAGCTGTTTCACGGCTCTTTAATTTTATGTGCAAACCACATATTGTCCATGTACGAATTACGTCCGCTAAGTCAAACACTCCAAATTGGACAGATATTTTGTTTAAAACACCCCCTCTTTGGGGGGTAGCAGAAGTTCTATAAACAAAATTTTCTGTTCTGACTGAGTTATGAGTTTTTTATGGATATTCTATTTTTCAAACAAGCGTGACATAATTAACGCATGGCCTAAACTTGTTCGTTTTTGTGGAATAAATTGCGGCTCATATGTCATCAACAAATTTTTTAGCAGTATAAACTTCTGTTTTTGGTACTCTACATATTTCCACAGTCAACTACTATGATTGAAGGCGTTTAATTTTCGTGGTGAATATGTTTTCTCAATCTTTGTTTGAGAGAGGAGGTGTAAAACATATGAAGGGACCCATATGTATCAGAATAGATGCGGCCAACAGAGTTGATGTTACGAAGAGACTCGAACGCATCTAAGTAAATATTGTCTTAATTCTAAACTATGTGCAATTACGTCCTCATTAAATTGGATTGGAAATTGCCGAGAGGACAATATTGAAAACCCGTCCGAAGAAATGGCGCAAAAAATCTTTCCAAGCCCTTAAAATAAGCCCAGAATTTAGAACCGATCTAGAGCGCTTAGCAGAGGCCTCTGACCAGGCCCGAACTGGCCATACTGGGCGATCGGGCGATGCCCGAAGCGCCCCTCGGTCTGGGTGCCTCTCACACGGTCAGGCGCCCTTCTGAAAAATATGTAATTTCTTCCTTACTTACACTTTTACGAAAATTATTATTTCATGTTCGATTCTTTTATTTTCAAAATTTTCGCCTGCGGCGCTAATGTCTTCATTTACTACCTCACAAATGTTACAAATTTTACGACAGCGACGATACTTTTTCAATGAATGAAGCGGAAAAATTGTTTCAATTTAACTTAATTCCATTGTGTAACGTTTGCTGGCGACTGGAAAAGCAATGCAATAGTTTTGACTCACTCATAAAAGGCTAATGCATTTAATTCTTTTCAAAGGAAAAGTATTGTTTTCCCCTAAAATATTTCGCCTGCGGCGACGAAATGGGGTGTAAACATAAAAACGGAGTGAAATTAAAAAGGGAAAGGAAAACAAATCAAAATCTATTAAAGTTCAAAAAAATTTCGCTCGCTCCGCTCGCGTCTTTCTACAAATTATATTCAGCTTGCCCTACAACATTTGATAATAAAACACATGGACACCGGCTGAATATAGCGAAAAACTTGACATATTAAAATGTTTTCTTTTCTATAGCTCGTTCGGGCATGTGCCAGATAATTTCGGCTTTTACCTCTTGGCGCCTTTTAGTCTGATCGCCCGATGCGCCTTTAGGTAGCCAGTCCGGCCCTGCCTCTGACCCATACCTCCATGGACAAAAAAGTTCGCCTCTATTTTCTCTACAGCACTGCACGAAAAAGCACCAAATATCAGTCGCGTAGCGTGAGTTTGGCCCACACGAATGACACTACAGCCCGAAAAACTCAAGATATTCTCACTAACTTATTTTTCGTGATTTTCTAATGTCAATATCTTTCATTCAAAACCTTAAAGAGCGATTTCCGTTCTAATTTCGAAGAGATATAAATGAAAAAGTTCCACCCACCTTCAAAAAACCTCGTTTTCACCACTTTTTCATTCGTAATTTCAAAAGTTTTCAACCGATTTTGCCCAAATTCAATCCCGTAATACACTCACGGAAATATATTTTTGCATTAATAGAATTTTGTACTTCTGCGCAGCTTTTCAACACTGATTGATGATGAATTTTCTGATTATCTTTCAGGAAAAAAAAAGTTTTTGAAAGTCGGATAAGATTTGGCAGCATTTATATGTTACAATAAAAACTTTTGTTCCAAAAACAATAACTTTTGTTACAATTTTTAATATCGATTTTTCCAATGTATAATTCAAATGTTCCATTATAAACTCAAATGTTACAAAACTTACTTTAAATGTTCCACAACAAAATGACTTTGTTCCAATGTGGAACACCAAATGTTCCAATATAAATTGAAATGTTACAAACCTTTACCGGGATCGTTCCACAATAAAATGCTTCTGTCATAAAGAAAATTGTTGTATTTTCCAATGTAAAATAATGTAATGTAATGTCCCAATATAAATTGAAACGTCACAGACCTCCAAAGAGGTTTGTTATAAAATAAAATATTTTTGTGCCTCATTTAAAATTTGTATATTCCAATAGAGAGACTCAAACGAGAGTTTAAACTATAAATAGTTATTTACACAACTAGGGAGCTGTGTATTGAGTTTTTCATGCTTCCTCTAGTGCAGAGGTTAATCTTTTTCTGCCTGCGTAGGAAGCATTAAATAGTTATTTGTGTATCTGCTTTGGACGATGTGCACGAGCTATTTTTGCGAGTTGTGCTACTAGCGAAAATAGCTTAAATAAATATAAAGTTCCGTGCTAATTCGGTTTTGTTTGTCTTTCTTCGAAAGGATTAACTTCGCCTTCGGATGGCATACGAAAGTTCACTCAAAGAAAGGAAAACCAAACTATCCAAACCACGGTTGTTTTTACAAGATAATGACCTCAGTTACAACATACATTTTTTGTAGCAAGTCAAGGTCTTCTTTTCTCCGACTTAGATTACTACTCATATTTTGGAAGAGTCTGATCCTAAAAAGGTGTACTTAGCTAGTACGAGACATCCTCATTATTTTTATTCAAGGGACACCATATTTTCTTTGATGACGTGACATTTCTTCACGACGACTATCCCCCGGGGCGTTATTTTCCCCAGGACATAACGATTATCACCCGGTGGGCGATATTATACTCTAGCCGGGTGATATTCTCCCAAGGCGAGCGTTAATTGTCTTCCATGAATAAGAATAGCACCCGGGTAGAGTGTAATATCGCCCGCCGGGGATAATCGTTCTTTCAGATGGAAAATATCCCCCGCCGGTGGAAAATAACGCCCCGAGGGATATTCGTCACGGGTCTTATTCTCCACAGATCCGGGGGAAAATATCCCCCCACGCGACGGGCGTTATTCTAAACAGGCGGGCAATAATATTCTCATTTACTGATGATTAACGCCCGGCGGGCGTTATTTTCCTCCGGCAAAAATTACATACATTTATCGCCCGGTACACTTTTTGAAGGTAAATTAAATCAAATTAATTAAATCTTGTGTCAAAATACTGTCTTAAAAAAGCTCTCTAGTTTTGTTAGCCACCTAGGTTTTTCTTCCGTTTCATTAAAGCACAAATTCCCTAGTTTCATTAGTCAGGTAGTTTTGTGACATTTCGTAAAAGTAAAAGCTCCTCACCTTTGTTAGCCATCTTTTGAAATGTAGTGGGCATGGCCATGTATTCTCCAACGTTTATTTTGAAGATTAAACTACTTTGATTTTCATTTAACTTTTATTTTAACCCTTTGGGTACTAAACTTTTTGCGTGTTATATTTTGGGGAATTTGCATTTCCCAGTGAGCAATAGCGTGAAAGTAAGCAATTTATCTCAAAAATTGTAAGTCTTACAGATTTTTGTCCCTGTCTACAGCTTTCCAAAGAACCCCCATATGACTCTTTTGCATGTTCATGTCACTATCTAGAGCGTTTTGAATAATTTGAGATTTTTCTCAGAAATGGTCACACTAGTACCCTAAATGTTAAACTAATGTCCTTAATTACGCCCTGCTGGCTGCCATACAAGCATGGGGCTCTACCCCTTAGATCCCGCAAGTGGAATATTCCCCCTTCCGTTTTTTTATTTTTCCATTATTTCCATTATTTATATTTTCCCCCGGCGGGCGCTATTCGTCAGCAAATGAGGATATTACCGCCCGCCTGGAGGAAAAAACGCCCGGATAATTTTCGATCGGTGGAAAATAAGACCCAGGACGATTATCCCCCGGTGGCGTGCTATATTACACTCTACCCGGGGGATATTCTTACCAATATCTATAACCAATAAATACGCGAGTTCTATTCGTCGAACCCATTTTCCGTCTCCCCTGAAACTTGCCAGCTACCAAGTCACAACTTACCAGCTTTTAATGAAACTACCGATATTTACACCTGATTCCGATAAAAAAATGCAAATCGCAATTTAGATCCATAATTATTTTTATTTCAAATGGAGGGATTCCTTTGAAAAACGACTTGCCAAAATCGTTCGCATTTTTCTTCTTATTTTTGTATCCGTGGAAAGGCAGTAGTCCCTTAATGTCAAAACCGGTGTAAAACATTTTTTGAATGCCTTGGTAGGTAGTGTGAGGCCTTATGTTAGAAATTCGAAATATTTCTGTTTTTTTTGCTCACATGAGCAAGAATATAGGTTTCTTTGTGAAACAACAATTTTATTATGGAACAAAAATGTAAGAAAATTGGATCGTTTCGATTTGTATTGGAAAATTGTTATTTAACATTGGAAAATACAATAATTTTTTTTGTCACAAAAACATATTATTATGGAACGATCCCGGTAAAACTTTTGAACATTTGAATTTATATTGTAACATTCGGTGTTTCACATTGGAACAAAGTCATTTTCTTTTGTAACATTGAGGAAAAAGTTTTGTAACGTTTCAATTCCTAATGGAACATTTGAATTAAATAATGGAAAACATTTTTTTTTTTGGAACAAAGATTAATATTTTTCGTAACGAAAGTTTTACTTATAGCGAAAAAAAATATATCCCATAAGATTTGCCTCATTTATGTAGAAAAAACACGTTGCGCCCTAGTAGAGATTTAGTTTTAGGGCCCTGGCTGAGTCCAAAAACCCAACATTGAAAAAGTTTCTTCCATAAAAAGTATATGAAATTACGTCCACATTAAGTTGTATTGGAAACTGCCGAGACGGCAATATTGAAAAACCCGTCCGTAGAAGCGGTGGAAAAAAAGCCTTCCGAAAGTACAAAATTGACCGCCAAATAGAAACATAACCAAAGACCCGTACGTACCAGAATAGATGTGACAAACAGAATAGATGTGGCAAAGTGACTCGAACGTACCTAAATATACAAATAAGCAAACAATCCAACGTTTTCTGTTCCTTTATAACTGTAAGAATTTCAAAGATCCATAGAAATTACCCAAGGTAATGTCAAAGGCCCTACCGAAGTTCGCGTCAGACCATTCAAATCTAGAAGAGACTATATCCAAGGATTGGCCCATTTTCTCCTAAAACCCTCAAGCACGTTTATTCTCTACAACTGTACGTTTGGAAGCAACTTTGTACCTCTCATAGTTCTAGAGATATGGGTCATCCCACCCAATTCTAAAAGCAGTCATATTCCAGGATTTGGCGATATTTCCCCAAAACCCTGAAACACGTGTTCGCTTAAATTTAATTCTCTACACGTGTTCGCTAAAATTTGATTCTCTACAACTTTGCCTTTGAAAGTAAATCTCTGTATTGCGTATTTAAGCAAATACTGAAAAAAACTATCTCTTATCATTTTGGGCAGAGAAATTTATTTTTGCCCATTCCATGGCTCCCAGTGCTCAGACCCTTGACCCGATTCCAACAAAAAAAAATTCCCCAGTTTTTTGGCATCAAATGTTTTCATTTGACACCAAATTGAGCAATTTCCGTGTTTTACTTGCTGAGATATTTGCGAAAAAGTTTCACCGACCCTCGAAAAACCATGTTTTTGGTCACTTCCTCGACCATATCTCCGGAACCACTTGATTGATTTTGCTCATCTTCGAACTTGAATCATGGGAGGCATGTTCCTTTCAGGGAAAAAAAGATTATGCTGATCGGTTGAGCCGTTTGGAAAAAAAGTGGAGACGGACGGACAGACGGACAGACGGACGGACATTTTTTTTATTGCTGATTCGTCATCTCTAGACGATAATAGATGCATCCCCCCACTCCCACCTCGATCTACCCCATGTTACAATAAAATTGTTTGTAGTAAACGTATAGGACCTCTTGTACTTCGTACGGGTCCAAAAAAATGTTCATCTCAATTTTTTCTACAATATAGGAAAAAACCATTTTTTTGTCTAGGAACGACAAAGGGTCTTCAGGAGGTGCCTCGGACAAATACTTACATAGACAAAAAAAGTCTCTCTCTATTATCTCTACAACATAGTGAAAATTTTTTTTTTTTGTCTAGGGCGGACCTTAGGACCGACCTAAGGCTATAAGGAAATGCCTCGGATACATACTTCCACAGACAAAAATGCTTCCCTCAATTTGCAACATAGCAAAAAATGTTAGACTTGAGGCCTACTTCAGCCCTAAGCACAGGCACCAAATTTATTTTTGGACCCGTACGAAGTACGAAGTTCCTATACGTTTACTACAAATTCAGGGCTCCCACACATCCAATATTTAAAAAATTGCCCGTCTCCACTTTTTTTTCGAAACGGCTGTACCGATCACCCTGAACTTTTTTTTCGCTGAAAGGTACATATGTTCCATGGTTCAAGTTCAAAGATGAGCAAACTCGATCGGATAGTTTAAGAAATATGGTCGAAAAGGTGTCCAAAAACATGGTTTTTTGGGGGTAGGTGAGACTTTTTCTCAGATATCTCCAGAATTAAGGCAGTTAGAAAGCTACTTTCTGGGACAAAGCTGTAGAGAACTAAATTTTAGCGAACACGTGTTTCAGGGCTTTTCCCAGAAACGTCCCAATCCCGAGATTTAGCGACTTCTAAAATTGGAAGGGATGATTCATATATCAAGAACTATGATAGATAGAAAGTTGCTTTCAAAGGCAAAGTTGTAAAGAATCAAATTATAGTGAACACGTGTTTCAGGGCTTTCCCCAGAAACGTCTCGATCCTGAGATCTAGCCACTTCTAGAGTTGGGAGGGATGAGTCATATCTCAAGAACTATGACAGATGGAAAGTTGCTTCCAATGTCAAAGTCGTAGATAATTAAATTTTAGCAAACACACATTTCAAGTTTTTCCCCAGAGACGTCCCAATCCCGAGATTTAGCCACTTCTAGAATTGGTAGGGATGATTCATATATCAAGAACTATGACAGATAGAGAGTTACTTCCAAAGGCAAAGTTGTAGAGAATTAAATGTTATCGAACACGTGTTTCAGGGTTTTCCCGAAAAATGTCCCAATCCTGAGATTCAGCCACTTTTAGAACTCAGAGGGATAAGAACATTAGACAACGCGTGATTGGTGTCAGAGTTCAGAAAATGTACTTCGGGAGGGCTTTCGACATTACTTTGGGTAATTTCTGAGAGTCGTTTAAATTCTGATAGTTCTTGACTATGAGCTCTGATGCGCATTATATTTATGATATTAGTAAGAGTTTGGTACATCGAGGTTTTTCGCACGTGAAGGCTTTACGTACGGGTCTTTGCATATGTTTGAACATAATTCGGTATTCGATTACCTCTCAAATAGAAAAATAATCAACAAAATCAGTTAGGATTTAGCCAATTTATGTAAGAGAACTTGTTGGGCCCTAGTAGAAACTCAATTTTAGGGTTTCTAATCAAAAAACTTTCTTCCATAAAACGGGAGGCAGTCCTAGACCTTTCGATCAAAAAAAAAAATTGAAAATCGATATCGTTAGCAGAGACTCGTTTTTAGTGCCCTAGCTATATCTTAGGGCCCAATCTCAAAAAAGGTTCTTCTACAAATAGTAAGGCTTTCATAGACCTATCAATTAAAAAAACAATTATGAAAATCGAGTTATGTACAAAGAAAACCAATGGCCCTAGCATAGACTCGGTTTTACTCGAGCTATGTACAAAAGACCAAAAACCACTTAAACGGCCCTAGTTCGGCGGCCCTTAGGCCGACAGTGCCCAGATTCAAGCCCATAAAAGATTTTTCGATTACCTTTCAAAGAATAAATAAGTTTTTCAAAAATCGGTTGAGTTTTACTCGAGTTATAGCGGTGACAGACGGACGGACGGACATTTTTATTGCTGATTTGTCATCTAAGGACTATGATCGGTGCTCAACCCTTACTCCCGGGTCGAAATTCGACTGGTTACAAATGTCGTGGTAAACGCATGAGACCCCTTTTCGAAGAACTTCGTTCTTCGTACGGTTCTAAAATCCAAAAAATACCAAACGTATTAATTGATGGACAATTCGTAAAAGAGACCACAAAGGACATTTCCGATTTTTATTGTCACCCGTTTGACTAGACTGTCGTAAAACCGGCCGAATCCCTACTCGAACAGTCGTACTTAATGTAATATGGCCGATTTAGTGGTGAGTTTTATTTTCTACTATTCCAATTTTTATTACATGCATCGCAATGGAACGATGGGATGATGAAAGGTTTTCCTATATCCGATTTGCAGATTTATGTTTTTTTTCCCAACTTTATGGTTTTGTTGGCAAGCTTAACTGAACCATTTTTTTTCTTCTTTTTTTTTTTGTCTAAACAAGCATAGGGTGAGTTATAAACATCGTAGTTATATGATACATTAATATGCGAAGAGCTCAACTGGATAGATATATAGACATTACACAACGATGAGTTGTAATTCAAATTTAATAATTTTTTATCCGCTTTCAACAATGACATAAGACATTTTCGATTGTATTATTACGAACTCAATTTAATATCAAATATCATGCAGTTCTCTGTAATCTTTGTTTGCTTAATTGTTATTGTCTCGCTGTTGTTTAAAGAAGAACGACTCATAAAGAGAAAATGATTTGTGCACTTTGAAATCACAATGTGCTGCATTGTAACTATGGCAAAATACTAAAATTTCGCTTACACTCAACGAAATCTCATGATCACCACAACAATTTTTTGGGTTGGATCATAAGAATTTCTAATTATGTTTGTCAGAAAAACAGTATGTTTGGAGAAGCCATGTCTACTATGATTTCATGCTAGTGTTGAATGTCAAAAACAGATATTCACACTCGTCCCTACATATTTCGTACAAACGCATTAATGTTTTGAGGTAACTATGCCTTCCTGCTGGGATTTATATGCGAAAGAGATCGATTAGCGGATAAACTAGGATTTTCTTTAAAAAAATTGTTTGAAAAGTTTCATCAAAAATCCTCAAAACTAGAATATTCTCGGAAAAATCCTCAAAAACCTAAGTAAATCCTTACAATTTTCGAAAAAAATCTTTAAAAATCATTGAAAATTAAGACAACTTAATTATTTGAGGAATATGCATGAAAAACCACCAAATGTTGTTTAGTAGCATAAGCAGTAAAAAACATAGAAGGGACCCGTACGTATTAGAATAGATGCGGCAAACAGAGTTGATGTTACGAAAAGACTGGAACGTATTTAAGTAAACATTGCGTTCACATTAGAATGTATAGATTGAGTTTTTAGTTTATGCAATGTCCGCAACAAAAATGGCGCCACCGACAGGCGGCTACATGTCAGATTATGACAGTTGCATTTCAAAATACAATTTAAGTTATAAACAATTACTTTTCTTTCTCGTTTATTTTGATTTGTCCACAATGTCCCCAAAAAAAGGAAAATAAAGAAACTGTCAAGACTTTAAAACAGAAATTAAAGCTTTTTGGTGCCAAAACATCGGGAACGAAATCATAGAATATTTCCGGTAAAGTATTTACATCCAATGCTTTCTATTCAGTTTCACATTTCCGCAAATGTTCTGACAACGTAATCGACGTCAACACGTCAGTATTTATCAAGAAAACCTCTGTTTCATTTATATTTGGAGTTGACCAGTGTCCGAAAGTATGTTTTTATGGCAAGCTTTCGATTAAACACTAGATGTTGGGGAATCTGCCACTTTACGGGGCACTATCAATTTCAATTTATTTTAACATCATTCGAACATCATTCTAATAAGTAACTACCTTGTATTAACCGTTTTTTGTCATTTATAAATTCACAAAAACATTCCCTACGAATAAACTATCCACTTTTTTTACCGCCTCATCTCGAGGAAATTTATAAAATTTTAATTCCGGACACCTAAATGTGTTGTTTACAAACACAACAATTTTTCGGCATTCTTTTAAGCAAGAAAACAGTCATAACCTACTTGTTTATTTTGAATGTTTTGAATCTAATTTTGACGTGTAGCCGCGTGTCGGTGTCGCCATCAGTGTTTCCTTACTCGAAGATAGATTCATCGCCTGATGAAAAAGTGATGCACGACACAACCTATTTGTTTATTTTGAATGTTTTGAATCTAATTTTGACGTGTAGCCGCGTGTCGGTGTCGCCATCAGTGTTTCCTTACTCGAAGATAGATTTATTGCCTGATGAAAAAGTGATGCACGACACAACCTATTGGGCAATTTTGAAAAACCCGTCCGAAGTAACGGTGCAAAAAAATTCTCCGAACGCACAAAATTGACCTCCAAATAGAGAAAAGTGTTCTCCTCAATTTTGTCTACAACATAGCAAAAAACTACTTTTTGGGCTAGGGCCGACCTTAGTACTGACCTAGGGATTTAAATAGAGGCCTCGGATACATACTTCCATAGACAAAAATGTTTTTTGCTATGTTGCAGAGGGGGCCGACCTTAGGACCGACATGAGGCCCACTTGAGCCCTAAGCACAGGCAAAAATTCTTCTATAACTTGTCGGCCGTGCCGATATCTTTCAAACGAAAAAAAGTTTTTGAAAATCGAAAGAGATTTACTCGAGTTATGTACAAAAAACACGTAGGGCCCTAACAAAGACTCTTTTTTAGTGCCCTAGCTAAGTCCAAAGACTCAAATGGAAAAATGTTTCTTCCAAAATTGTCGGCTATGCCCAGATCGTTCAAACAAAAAAAAATTTATGAAAATCAGAAAAGATTTACTCGAGTTATGTGCAAAAGACCAAAAACCACTTAAAGATTCAATCCCATAAAATATTTTTCGACTACCTTTCAGGAAAAAAAAAGTTTTTGAAAATCGGTCAAGATTTACTCAAGTTATCGTGTTGACGGACAGACAGACAGACCGACAGACAGACAGACCGACAGACAGACAGACCGACAGACGGACATTTGTTTTTTCGCTGATTTGTCATCTGGAGGCAACAAAAAAAGTTTCGCCCTTACTCCCGGGTTCGAATTAGCAATGTAACAAACGTGGTAGTAAACGCATCAGACCTTCGTACTTCGTACGGGTCTAAAAATGTCCGGCCGTCACCACGATATCTTGAGTAAAACTTGACCGATTTTCGAAAACATTCATTTTCTTCCCTGAAAGGTACTTAAAAACATTAAAACATTACATGTATGTTTACCTCCTATGAAAACCATGCATTACATGGAGGGTCTTTTTTACCTAACTTGTGAAAAGAAAAGTTTTACCGCACTACTGAAAACAATTGTAGATTATGTTCTATGCAGTGAAAATAATTCATTACATGAGAGAAAAATGTTGTGATATGAACGGAAATCACGACTTGTTTTCGAGCAACAAGCTTTGGCTCGGATATGCAAACTCCATCCTTGTCAAAAACAGTTTCCGAAGCGAGTTGCTCGAAAATTCACGAGCGAGTTCCCAAGTTCACAAAATTGATCTCGAATTAATGAATTATTTTCAACGCATGGAACGTATGCTGTTCGCTGTTTCATGAGAAAAGAAGTTGTCAATATTTACCCACCATCAAACAACACAAGTAAAATTCAATTGAATTTGTTTGAAGAATAGATCATAACGAAAGTACACATGTATGACAGTCAACATCACATCATTCGAACATTCGACGGTTTCAACTTTTTCGACTATAATGTTGGTACTAAAACGGTGATAATGACATTTTTTAATGACATTGTGCTCACCATGTTATGTGCTCTACACGTTTATTGTTTTGTCAAATCTACCTGAGCTGGTAATGTAGCTCAGTATGTGTTGTGGATGTAGAGATTTGATTAGGCTGTACCTAATTGTGTAACTCTACCCAAATGCTTTTTTCTTTTGCTTTAATGAAAGCAGGACAGTAACATAAGAAATGCTCAGCTGTGTCCATGTGGTCTCCACATAGATCACAGCTTGGATCCGCGCGTTTGCCAGTGGTTGTGAGGTGTTTGTTGAAGTTAAAGTGTCCCGTCAGTACTCCGATGATGGTTTTGAGTCTCGTTCTGCTAACGTTAATCAAGTACTTGGAGTAATTCTTGTTGATGACATTAGTTGTATCTAATGAATTTTGCGGATAGGACATGTTATTACATGCGGACACAATGCTATTACACGTTGGCACAAATATCGAAAGGATACATGTAGGGTCCAACTGCATTAAATGGAGGGAAATATACATGTATTGACATCTTTCCATATGTGATAGCAAATAATTAGTATATTACGTTGGATACTACGAAAAGTATTCATTACACGAGGGATCAACTTTTTGATACGAGTCGAACTCACAAGTGTGTTTCAAAGCGAGTTGCTTAAAGACTCACTAGGGAGTTCGCGAGTTCAAAAAATTAATTCCGAGTAAATAAATACTTTTCAACGCATCCAATGTAAGTTATTTTTTGTCTATCCCCTTCGAAAAGTTGGTGTTACAAGTACATTTGGCCCCCACTAGTGGACATTAGCTCATACCAAAAACATTATGCGATGCGACGATGTGGTCGAATCAGAAAATTGAACCCTTTTTTCAATATTGAGTTTGTCTTTTGATAATCCACGCTGAAAAATACTAGCCAAACAAAAACTCGCACTTCATCATTCAAAATAACAGACCGCACTTTGAATGTTAACTCTTACTAGCTCACACTTCTACCGCAATATTGATCCCGATTCATCACAAAAATTGATCACATCAACGCCATAATATGAGATATGTCAACGTCAATGATGTGGTGAAATGTAAACATTGTTTTGGAATTATTTTCCGTGAGCAATAGTTTAGTTGATTTTATTGATGTTCTACCAATTACAGTAAATTTTGCAGTGAAGTGATAGTAGCAATAGTATCAAATGTTTAAGAAAATAGTTGATTAATACGCAAAATAAAAGCGATTAGGTGTTTTTGTTCAGATCGCTTTCATAAATCGTGCTAGAACAAGTGTGGCTGACACTTTCGATTCTGTGTTTTAAAATTGTTTTTCAAAAGTTTTAATTCATTTCTTCTTCTTCTTCTTCCTCAGCCTTTTATATCCACTGCTGGATGTAGGCCTCCCCCATAGATCGCCACTTTTTTCGGTCCATTGCCACTTGCTGCCACGTCGTGCCTGCCGTTCTTTTGATATCGTTGGTCCATCTTTCCGGTGGACGTCCCATCGGTCGTTTCGTTGGTGGCCGCCATTGCATTATAGTTTTCGTCCATCGATCGTCGGTCATTCTGGCAATATGACCAGCCCAATTCCACTTGAGCGACGCTATTCGTGTCATGACATCGATGACTCTTGTTTGTCGCCGGATCCACTCATTTGTCATTTTGTCCCTGAGTGTGATTCCTAGCATTGCCCTTTCCATTGCCCTCTGTGCAACTCTCAATTTGTTCGCTGATGCTTTGGTGATCGTGAGAGTCTCGGCTCCGTATGTCAGGACCGGCAGCACACACATATCGAACACTTTCCTCTTCAGACTGTTGCTCATGTTGCTCTTGAAGATGTACCGTAACTTGCCGAACGCCGCCCAACCGAGACCGATCCTTCTCTTTATTTCAGCCGTTTGGTTGTCGAGACCGAGCTTCATGACGTGGCCGAGATACTTGTACGAATTCACGATTTCAATTTCCTCGTCTCCGATCTTGATTGGTGTAGCACCATCGATGTTTGTCATCACTTTCGTTTTCGACATGTTCATCTTCAAACCGATTTTTTGGGCTTCCTCGTTGAGCTGCAACAGCATCGCTTCAATCTGTTCCAGAGTCGTTGATGTCAGGGCAATGTCGTCGGCGAATCGAAGGTTGTTCAGAAACTTCCCATTTATGTTGATTCCCAGTTCACTCCAATCAAGCTTTTTAAGAACCGTTTCCAGAGCTGACGTGAACAATTTCGGTGAAATGGTATCTCCTTGACGGACTCCTCTTCCAATTCGAAATTTATCGGTGGTTTTATGCAGTTTGACGCACGACGTTGCGTGCTCGTAGATATGTTTTATCATCCGGGTATATCTCGAGTCAATCCGACAATCGTCCAAGGAGTCTAAAATCGACCATAATTCGACCGAATCGAACGCTTTTTCGAAGTCTATGAAGCATATCGCGATGATGATTTTGTATTCGTTGCATTTTTCTATTAGACTTCTCATCACTTGCAAGTGGTCATTTGTGCTGAATCCGGAACGAAACCCTGCTTGTTCGATCGGCTGGTAGAAGTCTAGCTTCTTTGTGATCCGTTTCGTTATCACCTTCATAAACAGTTTGTAGAGGTGCGAGATCAAACTGATGGGCCTGTAGTTTTCCAGTTTCGTGATGTCTCCTTTCTTGTGCAGCAAAGTGATGACTGCGTTTTCCCATGATTCTGGTATTTTCTCTTGTTCGAGACACTTGTTGAACAGATCCGTTGTCATTTTGAGCAGTGTGGGTCCGCCTTCTTTGATTGCTTCGATCGGAATGTCGTCGTCACCTGAAGCTTTTCTGTTCTTCATTTCGTCTAACGAAGCCTGTACTTCATTAATCGTTATGTCCGGCAAATCTTCGGAACCAACGTTCATTATCACCGGTCTCGCTTTTGCTCTTTCTGCCGGTAGTTTGGCTCGAACCGACGTAAAAAGGTCCTCATAGAACTCTCGCGCGATGTCCCATACCTTGTCCTGATCTGTTTGTATGACGCCCGCCTTATCGCGCAATTTAAAAATTTGTCTGTACCCGTTCGCCCGTTTCGCTCGTAATACTTTCATATTCCCATTTGCTTCGATAGCGTTCATGGCCAGTTTCACGTTGTATTGTCGCAGATCGGTTTTCATTTTCTTGTTGATGGCTTTCGTTTTGTCTCTGTATTCAACAGTGTTTCGCTTTCCACCTTTCACCAAATCCAGTCTTTCTGCTATTAGGTCTAGCGTTTCTTTGCTGAGCTTCGACTCTTTAGTGCATGTAGATCGGCATCTGGTTTCCAGGAAGCTTCTCACTGAGGTCACTATTCTTTCTGTCAGCTCATCAATCGTTGCAGTTTGTGAATTCGTTCCGTTCAGTTCGTTGTCCATAGCTTCCTTAAATGCGTCGCTTTGTTCTTTCAGGCGTTCCATGTCTAAAACGACTTTTTTCTTGACCAACTTTTCTCTCTCTGTCCGTGTGTTCAAGACGACTTTGGCTCGCACCATTCGATGATCGCTGCCTGTTGTGAAACGGTTAAGCACAGTAACATCCTTGACAATCGATTTGCGGTTCGATATGATGTAATCGATCTCGTTCTTTGTTCTGCCGTCTGCACTGGCCCAAGTCCACTTCCTCTGAACCTTACCGGAGAAAAATGAGTTCATTGCGAAAATTCCTTGTTGTTGGAGAAAATTCAGCAAAGTATCTCCTCGTTCGTTCCTCTGATCGTAACCAAACGTTCCAATCGAAGTTTCTGCAACGTCTTCTCTTTTTCCCAATTTGGCATTGAAATCGCCGACTAGCAACTGATATTGAGCTCTGTTTTCTTCAATCGCTTTGGAGACATCTTCATTTGCCTACGTTAAAATACATTCATTGCAAAGTGCGTAGTGGACAACAATAAAACAACAAAATTTTGTTTCAACGTTAAAGATTTTCGAAACAATATTTCAGATGAATCTTTTCATTTTTTTCGCCGCTAGTGAGGGAAACACTTTCACATGAAGACACAAAAAAAGTACATATCCTCAATGAAATGTTCATTTTTCGTGGGGGTCAAATGTACGTGTATCACCAGCTTTTCGGAAGTGATCGGAAAAAAAATTTTATGTCACTAGTAAAACTTTTGTTTTCACTAGTGAGGTAAAACTTTTGTTTTTACTAATGAGCTAAAAAAGACCCTACATGATTTTCGTAGGGGGAAAACATATATGTAATGCTCAACTTTCGGATGGATGTAGGTAGGCCCTACATTGTAGGGTCTTTTTTACCTCACTAGTGAAAACAAAAGTATTACCTCGCTAGTAAGTGAAAACCATGCATTACATGTAGGGTCCTTTTTACTTTGTTTTCACTAGTGAGGTAAAAAAGAGCCTACATGATTTTCGTAGGGGGTAAACATACATGTAATGCTCAACTTTCGGATGGATACGCAATAAACATTATACAGTGGACCCTGTTGCATAATTTATTTCAATTTTGAGAACTCGCAAACTCACTCGTGTTACTTTGAGCAACACGCTTTGAAAACTGATATTTTCACTCGTGAAGTTGTATACCTCGCCTTCGGCTCGGATATGCAGTTTCTACACTCGTCAAAATAACGTTTTCAAAGTTTATTGCTCAAAAAACACTCCTAAGTTTGACTCCTATGACAAAATTGTGTCCTCATGTAATGAATTACTTTCGCAGAGTCCACTGTGATATATTATTTTTGGATTGAATCTGGACACTTTCAACTCAAGGGTAGCCGAACTGGTTTTTCGTCTTTTGTACATAACTCAAGTAAATATTTTCTGATTTTCATAAATTTTTTTCTGGGAATGGCGGACAATTTATGGGAGAAACTTTTTTGATTTTGAGCTTTTGGACTCAGCCAGGGCCCTAAAACTGAGTCTCTACTAGGGCCCAACGTGTTTTTTCTACATAAATTGAGAAAATTTTATCCGATCTTCAAAATCTTTTTTTTTACTAAAAGATAATCAAAAAATTTTTTACGAGATTGAATATGGGCAAAATTAGTCGAAAAGTTTTTAAGTTACGGTCGAAAAAGTGGTCAAAAAAGTAGTTTTTTGAAGGTTGGTGGAACTTATATCTCGGCGAAATTAGAACGGAAATCGCTCTTCAAGGTTTTGAATGGAAGATGTGGACATCAGAAATTCACGAAAATCAAATAAGTAGTTCGAGCTGTACTGTCCTTAGTATGGGCCAAATTCACGATACGCGACCTTACACGATATTTGGTGATTTTTTGTGAATATTCCTTTAATGATTAGGTTTTTTGTGCAGTGTTGTAGAGAAAACTGGGGCGAACTTTTTTGTTCATGGAAGTGTGGGTAATAGGCCTCTCCTTAAGCTCTCAAGGCCTTTTCTAAATAGGCCTTAGCCTATTAGAGCGATTTCGATGCTAATTTCGCAGAGATGTAAGTCAAAAATTTGAAAAGGGATTGAAGTCATCGCGAAGTCAAAGTTTTTTCTGCGATGAAGACCAAAAATGCTCTCAACGACCTTCTTCAACTTGAAGTTAAATATTTCGAAATTGAAACAATGATTGGAACTTCCACAATTCCTTCTGGGTTGGATGTTTCATCCATTGTTTTTTTTGAAAAGCATCAGGCAACATTGGGTGCGTTGGATATAAGTCATTATATGAGGGATCAATTTTGTAATATGAGCCAAATTCAAGGCTGTGTTGCTAAGCAACAAGCTTTAAAAAATTGTCATTTTGACAAATGTAGAGTTTGCGTATCCGAGCCGAAGACGAGATATGCAACTGCATTCCTCAAAATAACAGTTTTTCAAAGCGAGTTACTTAACAACACACGAGTGATTTGGCGGGTGAACAAAATGTGTTATCTCCAAAGCTTCCAATGTCTGTCATTTTAATGACTCCCCATACGCAAAATTGTTGTTACAAGTACTTCCATCAAGGACTTTACTTATCCAAAAGAAAGGTTTTAAGACACGGGTGAATTCGCTAGCACCAGAAAAATCGCTTCTAGATAATGAATAACTTCACTGCATTGGATGTATTAATAATTCTCTTATTCTATTGTCTGACAAATTCGAGAAATATTTGTATAATTATCAACAAAAGTTTTTATTATTTACGTATAATAAAACCATAAGCAAAGGTCCGCACTTATCAGAATAGATGTGGAAAACAGAATAGACGTTGCAAAAAGACTCGAACGTATCTAAATATAGAAGTGAGCAAACAATCCAATGTTTTATGGTCTTTTATAGGGTAATTGCGCCGGTTACGAGCCCCGTGCTTTTTTTTTTTTTTAATAAATCATTTATTGTCATTCCGTTATTTGACTGTGTGGAATACAATGCAGAGTTTAAACAAGTAGCATAAATTTATAAATATTTTGTCATTATAAAACAAATAGTATAGAGCTTTTTTAATTGAGAAAAAAAAATTGTCAAAATAGGACGAGAAAGGGTAACTTTAAATAAATAAACAATTAAATTGAGCGAAAATCACAGATTGCAAATTTCAGTTAAGATGGAAGTAAGGCGATATCACATTTAAGTTATCACAGCTGCCTCTCATAACTCTTAGTTTAAGTTTAGATTTAAACGAATTAATACAGTTCAGGTGTTTGATGTCACCACACATACGATTATATTCACTGATCGACTGCTTAAGGGCTGGGTGTTTCGAAGAATAATTTATGTTGTTGGCTCGCTGCGTTCCATGTATTTCACAGTTTAGGCTAATTGTGCTTCGTTAGCGATTTAACCATATTATGCAGATGCGTAACACGTTCAACAATCGCTAATTGTTTGACTGGGAGTATGCTTGTGGTATATAGATATGTAGTATGAGTGCGACGCGGTAGTCGGTACAATGCCTTAATACACCGATTTTGTATAGTCTGCAGTTGCTTCAATTTCGTTTTCGAGCCGACACTATAGATGGGAAGCATATAAGCTATGTGGCTTTGGACGAACGCAAAATAGAGCTGTTTTCGCTTTCCGATGGGAATGTACTTTCC
>CM055406.1:104399547-104440688 GCA_029228625.1 Pseudolycoriella hygida
CTCTGCTCACATGCGTTTTTCTAATTCGGTGACCTGCTTTAATGGATATTGTCCTAGTGCACGTATTGACGATGTTTTCAAGAGCAGAATTGAGACTGCTTCCACACTCAAAAGAAGCGTTTTCACAGAGCGTTGAGACCATATTCGCTGCTGCTTCGATATTAAATGTAGTCTTCATCGATTTGTTGCTATTCGGTTGCAATATCTTCCGATTGATCGATGTGAACAAAATCCCATGATCAGATTTGTCACTGTGCACAATGGAAAGCTTGTAGCTGTGGCCTAGCATGTTAGTGGCGACTATATCTAAAATCGTGCCACTTTTCAATCTGGTTGGTGCTTCCTTCACGACTGCATTCAATAATCCAAAGGTGTGAGTCTCCAAGATTTCATGTAATCGCTCGTATTTATTCATGTTGAGTTGATTCATGTTAAAATCTCCCATCATAAGACAATTCGGCTGATCCAAACAAGTGGTCTTCAGATCTTCTAAGAAAGACTCGGTATTTCCTTCCGGGCGGTTATATGGTACAGCTACGGTAGCATTGATCGATGGAATTCTAATGACTAAATAATGATGGAGTTGTGTTGTGGTAATGTTGGTAATTACCTCAGGCTGCACATTGCACAATGTATCGTGGATGAATATTGATATGCCACCACCATCCGACGATCGAACATTGTGTACTGCAATGTAATTTGGGATGTTGAATGTTTCATAATTGTCGAAGGTGAGCCACGTCTCACTGATGGCAACAACGTGTAACAATCCAGGGAAACTGGCTATGTGCCAAACTTAAACCAGTTACAAATCATAGATGAAGGAGATGTTAATATTCCACTAATAGATAAAATTGTGACAGAAGACAGAGTCATATGGGCTATAAACTCATTTGAACCTTATAAATCACCCGGTTTAGATAAAGTCCTTCCAGCCATGCTTCAACACTCAATCAACGTAATAGTAAAGCCACTTTCTACTCTCTTCAAAGCTTCCCTGCGTCTCAAATATATCCCGAATAGTTGGAGAGATGTAAAAGTCATATTCAGTCAAAAACCAGGAAAAAAAATTACTCATTAGCGGAAAATTACAGACCGATTAGTTTGACTTCATTTATGCTAAAGACTCTGGGAAAATTAATCGACAGATACCTTAGGGACGAGCCTTTAAAGAAATTTAAGATACATGATAAGCTTTACCAAAGCGGAAAATCGACAAAAAACGCTCTGCACAACATAGTAGAAAAAATCGAGCTCTCATTAGCAGTAGACGAATGTGCATGTGCACTTGGGTGCTTCATTGACATTTCTGGGGCATTCAATCACATAACGTATAGAGCGATAAAAGAAGCATGCCATAGACATAACATAGATACAGGAATCATAGATTGGATTGTTGCGATGCTACTTAGTTGAATAGTCACCGTACACTTTGGCTCATCGATAATCTCAGTCACTGTCACCAAAGGTTGTCCTCAAGGAGGTGTCCTCCCTCCACACTTATGGTGTCTAGTAATAAATTAATTATTAACAAAACTAAATGATAGAAAATTGCAAACAGAAGGCTTCTCAGATGATCTTGCGATGTTAGTTCGTGGCAAATTTGTAGATACTCTATGTGACCTACTTCAAACTGCTTTGAATATAATTTCAAAATGGTGCGAAGACAAAAGACTCAGCATAAATCCAGATAAAACTAAAATGATACTATTCACCAAGAGGAATAAAGTCGAGGGAATAAAAATTCCAACAATAAATGATGTTCCCATAAAATTAGTAGAATTTGTAAAATATCTGGGCATAATTCTAGACTGCAGACTCAACTGGTTATTAAACATAGACTCTCGACTAGAAAAGGCTTTGATAGCTCTATGGCAATGTCGCAAAGCGTATAGCAAAAAGTGGGGACTCTCGCCGAAGGTAATGTTTTGGATATATACAACTGTCATAAGACCAATTATAGCATACGCCTCTTTTCTCTGGAATCACAAATGCCAACTAAAATATATTCAGAATAAACTAGACAAGCCCCAAAGGAAAGCATGCATTGCCATTACGAGCGCTTGGAAATCAACTCCCACAGCCGCAATGGAAGCAATGCTAAATTTACCTCCATTACATATCTTCATCCATACAGAGGCACTGGCCACTCTAAGTAGGATATCAAGACACCAACCTATAAAAAATACAGACCACTCACAGATCTGGCTAGAATATATAAATAAAGAACCTCAGTTAAGCATGCCTACAGATAGGATAATAACTGAATTTAAATTTGACAAGAATTTTGACATTTATATACCTCCAAAAGAGGACTGGTTTAACGGTATTTACCCACCAGAGCATGAAATAGTTATGTACTGTGAACCGTCCACTAATACTTGATTCAGCAGGAGCAGGATTATACTGTGACAAACTTAATATACAAAGATCCATACCATTGGGAAACTACGTTTCGATCTTCCTAGCACAAATAAGAGCCATCATAGAAGGTTGCCATGCCATCAAAGATAGTAACACCACTAATAAGATCGTCTTCATCTGCTCAGATAGTGAAGCGGCTTTGAAAGCTCTATCATCAGTTGAAATAAAATCAGCACTAGCTTCAGAATGTTGGGATTTACTAAACAACCTTGCTTCAGACAACCGCATAGACTTATTATGGGTACCAGCTCACGCAAACATAGAGGGTAATGAAACAGCAGATGAATTAGCGAAAAAGGGAGCCTTGAGTAAATTCATAGGTCCAGAGCCAGTAATGGGAACACCATATTCCAATATAAGACGTAAAATAACAACTGTAAGGTCCAAAAGGTTTGCTTCGCACTGGCATAGTATCCCAAGCTGTCGCCAGGTTTGCATTAGAATTGACGAGAAAACGTCGAAATTCCTATTAAATGTAAGCAGAACTAGACTGAAAAAGTATGTTGGCACAGTAACAGGACACTTCAGCTTCAATAAGCACTTGACGACAATAGGTATTCGATCGGATCCAAGCTGTGACCTATGTGGGGAAGCCATGGAAACAGCTGAACATTTTCTTTGCTACTGTCCTGCTTTCATTACAGCAAGAAGAAAGCATTTAGGCGGTTACACCATTAGGTATAGCCTAATTAGATCTTGGCAACCAAAAGACATCCTGAACTACATTGCTATTACAGGAAGGTTCGATACAACAGCAAATGTCTAAACAACAATATAGTAAGCACAATGGGCCCAACGGTGACCTCCGTGCGCGTTCTATCATAGAATAGAACTACTAATTTTAATAAAAAAAAATAATGGCCGAAATGTTACCTACTGCAACAAATCAAAAAAAAGACCAACGTAGTTTCTCCAAGAAATCCTGAAACTTTTTTCTCTAAAATGTAATTCTCCTCAACTTTGCCTTAAGCAGCACATTACTAACTGCCATAGTTCTAGAGATATGCGTCATCCCTCACAATTTTAGAAGTTGCTATATCCCGGGATTTGGTAATTTTTCCATACAACATATGTAAGGGACCCGTACGTATCGGAATAGATGTGGCAAACAGAGTTGATGTTACGAAAAGACTCGAACGCACATGGCTTACGTCTACATTAACTTGTATTGAAAATTGCCGAGAGGGCAATATTGAAAAAACCGTCCGAAGAAACGGCGCAAAAAAGACCTTCCGAAAGTACAAAATTGGCCGCCAGATAGACAAAAATGTTCATCTCAATTTTTTCTCAACATAGCAAAAAAACTTTTTTTTTTACGGCCGGCCTAGGGTCCTCAGAAGAGGCCTCGGACAAATACTGACATTGAAAAAAATGTTTCTCCCATTTTCTCTACAACATAGTGAAAAACCATTTTGTCTAGGGTAGACCGTAGGACCGACTTAGGGCCATAGGGAAATGCCTCGGACGCATACTTCAATAGACAAAAACGTTTCCTTCAATTTGCTCTGCAACACATCAAAAAAAAAAATTTGTTTTGGTTAGAGCCGACCTTAGGACAGACCTGAGGCCTACTTCAGCCCTAAACACAGGCACCGGGCCGAAATTTGTTTTTGAATATAATTCGGTACTCGATTACCTCTCAAACAGAAAAAGAATCAACAAAATCAGTTAGAATTTATCCAACTTATGTAAGCGAACACGTTGCGAAACTCAGCGAAACTCAGTTTTAGGGTCCTGACTGAGTCCAAGGGTTTCTAATCAAAAAATTTTCTTCCATAAAACGGGAGATAAAAAAAATTGAGTTATGTACAAAAAACATGTAGACCGCTAGCAGAAACTCGTTTTTAGTGCCCTATATAGCTATGTCCTAGGGCCTAATCTCAAAAAAGTTTCTTCTATTAATTGATAGGCTTTCATAGACCTGTCGATTAAAAAAACAGTTATAAAATCGGAAAAGATTTACTCGAGTTATGTACGAAAAACACGTTTGGCCCTAGCATAGACTCGGTTTTAGTGCCCTAGCTAAGTCCAAGGACTCAAATTTAAAAAAGTTTCTTCCATAAATTGTCGGTCATGCCCAGATCTTTCAAAAAAAAAAAAAAATTATGCAAATCGGAAGAGATTTACTCGCGTTATGTACAAAAGACCAAAAACCATTTAAACGGCTCTAGCTCGGCGGCCCTTGTGCCGACAGTGCCCAGATTCAATCCCATAAAAGATATTACCTTCAGGGAAAAAAAGTTTTTGAAAATCGGTTGAGTTTTACTCAAGTCATCGCGGTGACGGACGGACGGATTGTTGATTCGTCATCTAAGGACCATGATCGATGTTCCCCCCTACTCTCCGGTCGAAATTGGGGAATTGAGGAAGCTCTCAATGAGTTAGGCAACAAGAATAATAAGGTTATAATTCTATGGGTGCCTGGTCATTCTGGTATCCAAGGGAACGAGAGAGCCAATGATTTAGGAGACAAGGGAGCAAACGAGCGCCCGATAGGGTCAAAACCCTTCTGCGGTATAACGAAAAATGAAAGAAAACGCCCATTTAAAACTGTCTTGATGAACAAAATCGTGTAAATTACTTAAGATTTCAAACTTTTTGGTCCAATGATGAAACGGGTCACTAGATCCGGCTCTTGACTGCGCTGCTGTAATTTATATAAGAAATTTAGTCGAAAGAGACTCTTTGTCTATTTCACACTAAGTTTCTAAGGGGCTCTCCATAAATTACGTAACACGATTTTCGGGCTTAGACCCCCCCGTCGATGTCACATCGCGTAATAATCTCTTGAACCCCCCCCCCCTCCCCCCTATGTTACGTAACAAAATTCAAAAATATTTTTAAAAATTACTTTCAAGTACATTCATGACATGATGTCAGAAACGTCACTCAGATGAAAGTGCATAAACTAGAAAACGTTCTCACAAAACGATTTGCAGAGCAACCGACTTGAATTTCTATAGCTTTAGAAGAATTTGAATTTGAACTAAGATGAATTTCTTCGTAATATTAATTTATCTGTGGGCCAGTTTTCAGTGCGATCCGTTATGTGAAAATGATCTTTACCTTTTTGTTGAATTAGCTCTTGATATGAATTTTAGAGTTGCAATCACAATAGCTCAAAAGATAGTTTGAATTGCCATCATGGCCACCAGTTTGCAATTCAAACAGTCTTTTGAGCTACTCCGATTGCAACTCTAAGATAATATTTAGCATGAGAGATCGTTACAAAATTTAAAACATTCAGTGAAAACTATAAATTTTCGTTTACATAACTTTGTTACGTAACATTGCCTCAAATAGCCCCCCCCCCCTCCCCGTGTTACAAACCGTAACAATTTCTCTGACCCCCCTCCCCCTCGAGCGTTACGTAATTTAGAAATGCAAATCAGGGCAGTGCGTATTAGAGCCTTACGCCGGCGTTTCGTCGGCTGGGTCAAGACAGTCTCTAGCATTAGGACTACATCCTACACTTGTCCAATGTTCAGCAAAAACGTAGAGGAGAGTTGTACCTAATCGGCTCTCAAAGACAATTTTGCTCGTAAATGTCAGTGGAACAAATTATTTGAGTTGCGCCGAATTAAAATCGAAAATTCGGGCGCATTCAGCTGACAATCGATTTTAAGTTGGCGCAACTCAATTAATTTGTTCCAGTGACATTTACGAGAAAAATTGTTTTTGAGATCCCATTAGGTACAACTCTCCTCTACATTTTTGCTGAATATTGGACAAGTCTAGGATGTAGTCAAAAGGCTAGAGGTTGTCTTAACCCATTTGACGAAACGCCGGCGCACAGCTCTAGTGCGTATACATCGCTACAACGAATCCAACATTTCTAGTGCATCCAAATTTTTCCTCTAAATAAGGACACGTACTCTGCTCCACTAGGTAAAAACACTACTATTACAGCATAGGAGTATCCTGTTTCCAATTTCGTTTTGTCTATCTGTCTGTCTGCACTGTGACATTTTCCATATTTAATCCGATTTTATTGTAGTTTACATCAAAAGCTTTTTAAGCGAATTGAACTCATTCCGGCAATAGTTTTGTTCTTTCCTTTTCGATTGTTTCCTCGTTCGTTTACCCTTTATAAATATTTTAGAGTTTGTTTCAAAGTTTCTGATCAGAAAAAGAATATCTTTAATAAAATATAAAGTCTACCATAGAAAAACAGGAAATGCGCTCGAAATGATAATACAATCTGGAATATTTATATACGTACATGCTGATTGTTTGAATCTATTCAAAAATGTTTTTCTTCGTTAAAAGTTTTCTAATTGAGATAGGCTTAAGTTTTTAATTTCGTTTCCCTTTTGAAGATATTATTTGCATTTTTAGAGTTCAACAAACAACTATGTCGCGTCGCCAAGTTTTTCTTTCATGTACACAAATTAATATTACTTTTTATTTCATAAGACACTGGCTTCAACTTTATGGACTGACAAAAAATCCACCATGAATGCATCAGGGAGATTATGCGAGAGAAATTAATCCGTTGTGAATGGAAGCATTTTTATGCTTTGGACGGAAATTTTTTATTTAATTTCACACGGAAATGACATAAAAGTGTGAATAAAATATGAGCTAACATTCTTTGCATAGAACTACCATTTAGGTGCCGTCCATAAATGACTTGGAGAAGGGAGGGGACGAACAAGCAGATTCCACCGGATTCGGATTCACATTGTCTCATTTTCAAAGAATCTACACTCTGTCGTTCTTCAGCGAAAAATTCGTTAGGATAAGTATTTTACTCGTTGTCCCACCGAAAACTTGTCATTACACGTATGTGTGCGTGTGCACCCCACGGAAATTATTCATAACATGTCATTCATTACATGCTATTCATTACATGTAGCCCCCACCGTAAACTTCTCATTACATGTATATCTGTATGTAATGACACGTTTTCGGTTGGGACACCGAGTAAAACAGCATACAGTGGGGGATGCTTAATAAGTCATCCATTCTGGATAATTTCGTGACACTCTCAAACTCATTCGTGTATTTTTAAGCAACTCGCTTTAAAAACTGTTTTTTGACTCTTGTAGTTGTATACCTCGCCTTCGGCTCGGGATACAAACTCTACACTCGTCAAAAAACAGTTTTCAAAGCTTTCTGCTTAAAAACACCCTCTTGAGTTTGGCTCATTTCACAAAATTAATCCCTCATGTAATGACTTATTTACTACAGGTTGGACTTCTTTCGCATGAAGGAGTTGTACATTGAACCTATAGACGAATTTTCTTCATACAACACAAATCTCGTATGTGCACCGTTTAGGAAGAACACATGGTTCCCTCGCAACCTACCAATGGAATCGCCCTAGAATTTTGTGTTCGTTTGATTAATTTTTTGGAAGGGGGGAGGAGTTCGGCTCGTTTTACAAATATTGTGTGATTAGTAAAACCCGTACGAGGTACGCAGTGCTTCGAAAAGCGGTCTAAGGCGTTTACCTCGATGTTTGTAACGAGTCGAATTTGGTGGTGATGGGTTTTTCATTTTGGGGTCTAAATAAGAGAAAAATGCAAAAAAATATTTGCTCTGTCCGACAGTAGGTACTATGGATCTTTGAAATTCTTGCAGTTATAAAGGAACAGAAAACGTTGGATTGTTTGCTTATTTGTATATTTAGGTACGTTCGAGTCACTTTGCCACATTTATTCTGTTTGTCACATCTATTCAGATACGTACGGGTCTTTGGTTAGTACTGGGCAGGGAATTATATTTCGATACACCTCTAACAAAGAGGGATTATTGAGAATTTCCCTGTCATTGCGTGGCAAGATCAAATTGAGCGTTCTAACAGAAATCCCAAAGTTGAGATTGTCAAATACGTACTCAGGCTCTTTCGTAATGATAACTTTATGTAAAAAGACAGAATTAAGGTAATCGAGGTAAGCGAAGAGATCATTGCCGAGCAGCCTTCTGGAGTAATTAGAAATCGAATCAAATCGTCCTATACCGTAAATGAACCGAATATAAGCATTGAATGCTTTCTCAAGAATCTTCTTAGCCCCACTTGGAAGTTCCCCAACAGTAGGTAAGGTGAGGCATTAATAGCGATTGAACTAAAAGTTTTCGCCTTTCTAAAGGCATTAGGCGAGCATTGGCCCACATATTTCGAAGCCCGGCAAAAACCTGGAGTCCATTATCAAACCAAGGTTCTTCACATTTTTGACATATCGAATAGTAACTCCCTCAAACATTAATTACGGGATATTCCTCGCCCAGACATTCTGTGAAAAAATGATAGCTTTGGTCTTATCTGTGTTGAGATTCAGTTTATTTGACTTCGCTCACTATGAAACTAATGTCAGATCCGATTTCAACAGGCTCATATCAAGGAAGATGTTATCTTCACTAATAGCTTTGTATAGTTGGAAATCATCCGCGAAGAAGTGAGACTTACAGCTCTTAAGTTGAGATGGTAAATCATTAATAAAAGCTGCAAAAAGCACAGGACCCAAACCCGAGCCTTGGGGTACGCCGCTACTCACACGAAGTAATTGAGATTGGAAACCATTCAAAAACACCGATTGGAAGCGATCCGACAAGTAACTGCCTATCATCCGGGTGGCTCTAGAAGAGAAGTAAAACTGTAAGAAGAACTTTTCAAGGAGAAGGCTATGTGACACCGAGTCGAAAGCTTTAGAGAAGTCCAGCATTAAAAGTACAGTGGCCAAATTCTTGCAAAGATTCAGTGTAACATCGTTCGAGACTTGGAGAAGGGCAGATGTCGTACTACGTCTCGCACGAAAACCTGATTGGAATCTGCAAATCAGTTTGTCTCTTGCCATGTGGTCAACCATTTGCTTCTTAAGTAACCCCTCAAGGGCTTTGGACAGTGAAGGCAACACGATAATTCGAGTAAATTTTAACCGATTTTCAATTCTTTTTGTTTTCCTGACAGTCAGTCTAAAAAGTGATTCTGGGATTTTATTTGGTCAAAATCGGTCAGAAACTTTCGAAGATACGGTCGAAAAAGTGGTCAAAAATGAGGTTTTTTGAGTGTCGTTGAAACTTTTTCGCTTTTCGAGTGAAAGACATGGCATTGAGGATACCACAAAACAAATTTGTTGAGAATTGGTTGAGAGGGTCGGGCGGTAGGCTATGACTAACTGCGTCATAGAACAGTGTGGTTTTTTATGCTGTGTGGGGAATATTTTTGTTCATTTTTTGGGTTACAAAAGTCGAGCTCAAGGCGAGGGCGGACCCAGTTGTTGATCTTACCTGGACAGTCGTTTAGTTTGAAAGCATTGCATTTTGTCCAATGCCAGTCGTGCTGATTCCTACTTTCCTCGTGCTAAAAGTACACTGTGAGGATTAAACTTAAATTCCTTCGGCTTCGGAATGATGAACTTAAAAGAGGACGTCCGCTGTTTTTACGATGTTTTTGACCCCACCTCGCCCTGTGTCACAATGTGTCTGATACAAGTTTCAACCGTGATAAAAATAGAGGATGCCCTCGACGAACTCTAGAAAATCCTACAAAAATTATAAAAAAGAAATGCAAGTGACCCGTACGCATCACAATAGATGTTGTAAACAGAATATTGCCTTATATTATTTCTTTTACTCAATTACGTCCACATTAAATTGGATTATACAGTGAACCGAATATAAGAAGGGACAAGTAAAATTTTGAACAATGTAATTACATTGCCGAAAGGAGAATATTCCGAATCAACGCGACAAAATTTCAAAAAAAGTTAAAGTTAAAAAAAATAAAGAAAAATTGGTGTACAGAGACTTAGGATTAAGATAAGTGGGTGAAATAACAAGGTCGACTTAGCACCTACGCCTCCAATGGGCCTGTTGTGCATTCCACAGTTATTAAGTAGTGATAGCTACTTTATGGGAATGGTCTGGCCGTCTGTCTGTCTGTGTACATTTTCAACTTAGGCCAACTATGGCCAAATATGAGAAAAATTAGGCCCAATTTGAGTCACATTAAGCCAAATTTGAGTCAAATAAAGCCAAATTTGAGAGTAAAATTAGGCCAAATTAGAGTTTTAAATTAGGCCAAATTTGACTCAATTTTTGCCAAATCTGAGTCAAGTTAGGGTAAAATGAATTTAAATCTGAGTCAAATTAGGCAAAATCAATGTTGAGTTTGTCAAAATATGAGTCAAATTTGGTCAAATAAGAGTCGAATCTGAGTTAAAAACCTGAGCCAACAAAACCTGAGGGAACAAATTTGGCCAAACCTGAGCCAAGTTTGACTAAAACTAATTCAAGTTTCCAATCAGGCCGAATTCATTAAATATATGTCAAACTAATTAAATCTACGACAAATCTGACAAAATTTTGTGTCACCCTCTAGTGTCAATTAGTAACATTAAGTTTGATTCAAATCTGTTTAAAATTTGACTCAACTTTGAGCGCTATTTTCTTATACGATTACGGTGGTTTATTTAGTACATTATATTAGTGCATTTAAGGTATTTAAGAATATACTTTGGGTGGATGTATTTTATTTGGATGTGAGAGCTGTAACGTCAAAGTACCTATTGTTGAACGATTGAACAAATCATAATTTGCCACGCATTTGAAATGTCAATGGTACATTTTTTTATTGTTTTTATTGTAAATTGTTTAAATAATAAATCGAATTACTTTTTCCATATCTAGAAAAACACAAAAATAACTAAAACAAATGCAGGGGACCATACGTATCAGAATAGATGTGGCAAACAGAGTTGACGTTACGAAAAGACTCAAACGTATTTAAGTCAATATTGCCTTAACTCTTAAGTGTATGAAATTACGTCCACATTAAGTTGTGTTAGACAAAAATGTTCGCCTCAATTTTCTCTACAACATAGCAAAAAACAATTTTTAGACCCGTACGAAGTACGCAGGTAGGTCTGATGCGTTTACTACCACGTTTGTTACATTGCGAATTCGAACCCGGGAGTAAGGGGGAAACTTTTTTTGTTGCCTCCAGATGACAAATCAGCGAAAAAAACAATGTCCGTCTGTCGGTCTGTCTGTCTGTCGGTCTGTCTGTCTGTCTGTCTGTCGGTCTGTCGATCTGTCTGTCCGTCAACACGATAACTTGAGTACATCTTGACCGATTTTCAAAAACTTTTTTTTTTCTGAAAGGTAGTCGAAAAATATTTTATGGTATTGAATCTGGGCACTGTCGGCCCAAGGGCCGCCGAGCTAGGGCCGTTTAAGTGGTTTTTGGTTTTTTGCACATAACTCGAGTAAATCTTTTCTGATTTTCATAATTTTTTTTTGTTTGAAAGACCTGGGCATGGCCGACAATTTATGGAAGAATTTTTTTTTAATTTGAGTCCTTGGACTTAGCTGGGGCACTAAAAACGAGTCTCTGCTAGGGCTCTATGTGTTTTTTGTACATAACTCGAGTAAATCTCTTCCGATTTTCAAAAACTTTTCTTTGTTTGAAAGATCTCGGCACGGCCGACAATTTATAGAATAATTTTTGCCTGTGCTGAGGGCTCAAGTCGGCCTCATGTCGGTCCTAAGGTCGGCCCTAACATAAAAAAATGTTTTTTGCTATGTTGCAGAGCAAATTGAAGGAAACATTTTTGTCTATGGAAGTATGTATCCGAGGCCTCTATTTAAGACCCTAGGTCAGTACTAAGGTCGGCCCTAGCCCAAAAAAATAGTTTTTTGCTATGTTGTAGACAAAATTGAGGAGAACATTTTTCTCTATTTGGAGGTCAATTTTGTGCGTTCGGAGAATCTTTGCCCTACGGGCAATTTCAAATACAGTCTAATGTGAACGCAATATTCACTTAAATACGTTCCAGTCTTTTCGTAACATCAACTCTGTTTGCCGCATCTATTCTGATCAAGATCAAAGAAAAATCTTCCATAAATTGTTGGTCATACTTAGGCCTTTTAAACAAAAAAAAGTTTTTGAAAATCGGAGAAGATTTACTCGAGCTAAGTACAAAAGACCAAAAACTACTTAAACGGCCCTAGTTCATTGGCCCTTTGGCCGACAGTGCCCAGATTCAATCACAAAAAAGATTTTTTTTTACCTTTTAGGAAAAAAAAGTTTTTGAAAATCGGTTGAGTTTTACTCGAGTTATCGTGTTGACAGACGGACGGACGGACGGACATTTTTTTATTGGTGATTCGTCAACATTTAAAAGCCACTCACGATTCTTCATCTGCCGAAGGTAAAGCAGAAATAGTAAAATATTACTTCTATGGGTGTAATTATACCAAAACGAGAACTTTCTCAATTTTTTACCTTGCTGATTCGTCCTGCTGACCTAAGGACCATGATCGGTGCTTCCCCCTACTCCCGGGTCGAAATTCGACTGGTTACAAACGTCGTGGTAAACGCATAAGACCCCTTTTCGTACAAGTCTAAAAACATAAGCAAAGATCTGTACGTATCAGAATAGATGTGGCAAACAGAATAGATGTAGCAAAGAGACTCGAACGTACCTAAATATACAAATAAGCAAACAATTCAACGTTTTCTGTTCTTTTCATCCATAGAAATTACCCAAGGTAATGTCAAAGGCCCAACCGAAGTACGTCTCAGACCATTCAAATCTAGAAAAGCTTATATCCAAGGACTAAGTCATTTTTCCCCAAAACCCTGAATCACGTGTTCGCTTAAATTTAATGGATGGTAATAAACGACCGATAAATCAATTCAACTTTACCGATAAAAAATAATAAATTACCGATAATTATTTACCGATAAATTTTTAAACGTATATTTCAAGCATGATTAAAGCGCGAATATTTGGAGTAGTGTCCAAAAGACCTGATAACATTTTGTAAAAGGAAAAATTCCCAAGAGAAGTGACTGAAATGAAAGTATCGGTAAAAAGTTATCGATTATTTATTATTTTTTATCGGTAAAGTTGAATTGTTTTATCGGTCGAATATAATATCCCAAATTTAATTCTCTACAACTTTGCTTTTGACAGTAAATCTCCATATTGCATAGTTAAGGAAATACAGACGAAAAACTGTTTTCGTATATGGCCCAGAAACTCGATTTCGTCAATTCGATTGATACCAGTGCCCAGACCCCTGATCCAATTCCAACAAAATTTTTTTCCCAGTTTCGTGACATCAAATGCTTTCATTTGACACCAAAATGAGGAATTTCCGTGCTATATTTGCTGAGGGGCGATTCCGTTGGTAGGTTGCAAGGGAACCATGTGTTCTTGCTAAACCGTGCACATACGAGATTTGTGTTGTATGAAGAAAATTCCTCTATAGGTTCAATGTACAACTCCTTGATGCGAAAGAAGTCCAACCTTTGCATTCTTAGCTAGAAGACGGTTCCCTCGTAACACATTTTGCAACTTTTCAATGGAATGGCCCTGAGATATTTGCGAAAAAATTTGATCGACCTTCGAAAATTTCATGCCCGACCTCCACTTCTTCGACCATATCATCAGAACTACTTAGCCGATTTTGCTCATCTTCGAACATGAATCATGGGAGGCATGTACCTTTCGGGGAAAACAAGTTTAGGCTGATCGGTTGAGCCGGTGGAGACGGACATTTTTTTATTGCTGATACGTCATCTCTAGACGATAATAGATGCATCACCCCTCCCACCTCGATCTACCCCATGTTACAATAAAATTGTTCGTAGTACTTCGTACGGGTCCAATAATTCGCGAATTGTGATGAAAATAGTATGTGGAGGCATCTGCGAACAAAAAAAAAAAAGTTTCAGTATCGGTGGCGACAAAAAAACGTCTCAAACTGCAGTTCGAAATGAGCATCCTCAAGAATCTCAAATAACATTAAAATGAGCATACTCAAAAGTCTCAAAATGAGTATACTCAACAGTCTCAAATAGTCTCAAAATGATCTACTCAACAGTCTTAAACAGTTTCGAATTGAGCGTGCTCAACAGTCTCAAATTTAGCGTGCTCAACAGTCTCAAACAACCTCAAATTTAGCCTACTCATCAGTCTCAACAGTCTCAATCACCAGAAAAATGTTTATTAATTGAGGCAAAAATGAGTTTACTCATCATTTTTGATGATGATGATGGCCTCAAAAAAGTCTAAAACGTTCGAAAATACAGTACTCAGTGCCATACACTAAAGTAGTCTCAATTTCAGTCGAGCAAATCGTAGATTTAGCAATTGTATGCAGATTTTAGCAGCAGTTGAGAGAATGACAAACGTACCGAACATAACGTATGCAGGGAATCATATTCAACCGCCCCTTATCTTTTGCATCAATTAAAATACATCAGCTTAACCCAAAAACAACTTCTAAGCAGACACACGTCGATAGTTAAACTAAATCTAACTAAATTAAACCAAAGTTTAATTACGTAAAACGAAAAGTTTGGTGTCATCTCTGGTTTCTATTTCACGAATAGAAATGACTGAAAATTTTGTAATATTCATTTTCCAGAAATTTTCAATCTAATCTTTCGGTTTACTTTGTTTTTGGATTTTATTTATTTATTTTATGTTTCGCTCGTAGGATACATTTGAGAGACGATAGTACAATGGCTAAAGAAGAAGAGACTTGACTAATGTGCTCCCTGGGTACATTACTAGCAATATTCACATATGTTTTTCCTTACTTCGCTCATGCAAATCATATCGCTGCAAAAACGGCTACAATTATTGGAGTGTAATGCTTCAGATTGATCTTTATGCTATCTTAGAGTATAGTATTCAAAGCACTAACTATTGCAAAAACAAAAGTTAACAAGGAATAGTTTGCATCACTAACTTCCGGTTAATTTTCAGCCTTCGCCGACAACCGCTGGCTGTTCGAAGCGATACAATAGCGTTCTGTATCTGTATGGTTGGCTACTCTTTCGAAGACTGTTTAAGCGATTTGTCTGCGTGTGTTGTAATCCTGGGCTACTCGGTACGTATGTCGCATCGCCATTTCTTAAAGTGTCATCAACCGGAAATTACGGGACTGGTGGGGATGAATGAGTTTTGTTCAATTATTGTGAAAATACCTTTGTAGCTAAGGACGATTCTTTGATTTCTACCGGACTTTTCCCCAGGGGCGAATCCCACAAAAACAAATATGTTAAGAATTTCACACGGAAATATCTCCCATTTGTGACGCAATTTTTTTAACAATTTTGTTTTATAAAAAGCGCCGTAATTTTTTCAGAAAATTAAAACTTTGAAAACAAGACTCCATTCAAACAAATTTTTGCGTATTATCAGCAATAGCGTCATCTCAAGCGAAATCATTAATTTTGGAAGCGGACTTACGGACTGCGTCACACTTTACCTTTTAAGAGGTTTTTGTATGCGATATCAGCCGTTTTGGATGTTTGCAGTTGGTGAAACTAAATTTCATGAAAAAAATTTCCTGTTTTTTGAAAAAAATTTCCTACGTAAAAAATTTTTCTCCGAAAAAAATTTTTCAGATAAAAACTTTCTCCGAAAAAAAATATTCTCAGAAAAAACAAATTCTCCGAAAAAAATTTTCTCCAAAAAAAATTTCCTCTAAAAAATTTTTTTCGCACCAATCTCTATAACTTTCTCGAATAAACCAACTGTCTAGCTATTCTAATTCAAAATATAGCAAAAAATCAAAGATGGCGTCACTTTCTACTCGCCAATCTCGACAACTTTCCCAGCTCCTACAAGCTGGTGGTACAGGGCGACGATTCTCATACCGTTCGTAACTTGACAGGTCTTACGGGATATTATACACAAAACTGTCAAGTTACGAATTCTTAAGAGTTACGCTCGCGTAAGAATCGTCGCCCTGTGTAGGTGCTACACATTCGAGATAAAAGGAAAAGAAAGATAGCTATATCGACTGTTATACAGATGTCCTATTTTATTTATGCTTGTAGGAGCAAGCAGTTGTCGAAGCAAACTGAATAGTTTATTTTCGTAACAAAATGTCGAACCATTCAAATTCTTTATTAAGTTTTGTCGAACATTTTTTTTTTTATAAATTTCGGACACGAAAATTCCGGTCATCATTCGAAATGTCCTGATATTAAATGACGTTGATCGTGCCGTTCTTTTGGGGACGCTCAATAACGAGTTTATAACGAACATCGAAAATTTCATGAAACACGACTTCAGTGCGGACATGGTACCCGAAAATCAATCGCTAGAGGACTATTTGGGAAAGTTTCATAACAATCAGGGAAAATTCCTGTTTTCGGTCGGCCACCGACTCATGATAAACTTGATGATTGAAACTTGCCGAAAAATTATTTCGACAACTCCATCCGCACAAGCCACAGCAGCTAACGAGCCCTCATCCATTGAAATTACTGCTGCTAGCTCGTCCACGGAGAATTATGAAACTTTTAACCGACCGAAGGAGAGTGACAGAGCGGATTTGTCGAGGTACATTGGCTCCTTATTGATCACCATTTTCAATGATGCGAAAAGGTTAACGCTTAGTGGTTGGTCATGGCCTTCGCGGTATGTAGCCGCCGAAATGTCGTACAGCTATAAAGGTACCGGCATTGCTACGTGTAACTCAGCTTTAAATTATGTTACTCCCATTCAACACAAAGAATTTCTTAATTGTATTGTCGCAAGTGACATGAAGAATTTGTCATCGCGTTTAAGAAATTCATTAGCAATGTCTGTAAGAGTGGACGGTTCGGTAGATCGCACTCAAGATCACAACGTTTATGTAATGGGAAGTCTAGTTAATGCAGACACATCCGTTTCATCCGTTACATTGAATGTGTGAAAAGTGTGGTAGAAAAGTTGCTTCCTTGGGATTTATTTCTGAACCTAATTTCGTCAATCGTGACCGACGGTGAAGAACTCAATTTAGGTCACAATAGTGGGCTCCACGCACGATTGCTGAATGATATGAAAAAGTGTAGTAAGCAGCCGTTGATGTCCGTATGGTGTGTAGCTCACCGAATGAACCTTGCGTGGAAAGATGTCTGCAACAAATTTCCCATCATTGCACAAATCGTATCAGATGCATCGAGTCTGTCATCGCATTTCCACAAATCGGGTCAACGAACTTCGAAATTAAAACGAATTGCTGCCACAAACAAATTGAATAAGCCAATTCGGTACGTGACGTACTTCCCTGTGCGTTGGACCGAATATGTACACGATCTGTTGTACGTTACGCTCAGAAATTGGAGAGCTGCCATGAGCTACTTCATTTGTGAAAAACAAGAAGGACTTGAATGTCGTTGGCGTCTTTTTGACCGTTTGCATTTGACCACATTCCTCACCGATGTACTGCAAATTTTCAAGACTTTTCAAAATAAATTCGAAAGTGAATCCGTAACACTTTTGGATGTTCAGAAAAACAAACAGAAAATATTCGAGTCATTACAAAAATGCTTAAGTCAACCTGTCGATGGAGGCTGGGAGCAATTGTTCTTCGGAAATATGGACACTAACGATGAGAGCAGTTTATTTTTTGGATTTGAGTTGCTACAAAATAACGCAAGATCAGCAGCTACGCCAACTTTAAGCTTTAATGATGACGTCCGGAAATCAATTATTCGATCAATAATTCATCACGTCGGCGAAAGACTGGACTATGACGCCGACATGCAAGAAAAATTGAAACCGTTAGACTCGATTACGTCTTCCACAACAGAGACAATCCTCCAACGTTGCCATGCAGCGATCATACCTGATCTGAATGAATTTTTATTTTATTCAGAATATAAAGAAGCTGCGAACCTGTTGAGAGCCCACGAATGTAAAACTCCACTAGAAAGTCTGCAAAAATTACACGCAATTCTGCCTGATAAGCTGCCCGTCATTAAAACAGCGTTGGCACGAGTTGTTGCCGCAAAACCACATTCAGCAGACGTAGAGCGCCTAATTTGTAAGATTTTAATTTTCCATTTCCATTATACTGTTGCCCTATTTTTCATTATTTCAAAAAATTTGCTTCAGGTACTTACAATAAAATCAAGACAATCGATCGTACCGTTTTGTCTGGCTTAAGTTTGTTTAATTATTTATACGTCAACATCAATATGCCAAGCTTGGAGCAATTTGATCCGAGCAATGCAGTACATTACTGGATGGATCAAAAGAATCGTAGGCCATGCGATAGCCAGGCGAGGAAACGACAAGAGTTTTTTGGGGGAGTGTTCACGGAAGCAGATCAACATACACCGCAAAAACATCCCAAAATAATTTCATTTTGAATATCATTCAGTTACATTTGTGTTTTATGATTTAAAATTTGTATAAACAAATTGAAAAATAGTTTTCTCGTTTCGTTTCACTACGTAAATACTTTTTTGAATCAGCTGAAAATTTCGAGAGAAAATTTCGAGAAAATTTCAAGAAAATTTCAAGAAATTCAAAAAAATTTCAAGAAATTCAAGAAAATCGAGAAAATTTCAAGAAAATCGAGAAAATTTCAAGAAATTCGAGAAAATTTCAAGAAAATCGAGAAAATTTCAGGAAATTCAAGAAAATCGAGAAAATATTTTCTCAAAAATAGGCCCTGTTTTCAAGTATTCACAAAATCCAAGATTGCACCGCTTTGACAGCTGGTAGACATTTTCTTAAGATCCCAAAAAATTCTCCTGATCAAACTCTATAACCCGTTTCGAAGAAACCAACTCCCTAAGTATTCTCTCCGGAGCTAAAATTCGACAACCCAAAGAAGCATAATATATTCCTAACGGAAATCCCAAATGGCGTCACTTTGGCAGATTTCTGAAAATCTCAAAAAATTCTCCTGATCAAACTCTATAAATTTCTCGAAGAAACCAACTTTCTAAGTATTGTCGTTCCGAAGCTAAAATTCAAAAACAAAAAAAATCCAAATTTTTTGCTTGGGAAAATTCAAGATGCCGCCGGTTCGACTGCTGGCAGCTATTTTCTTAAGATCCTAAAAAACTCTCTCATTCCGGAGCTAAAATTCGAAAACCCAAAGAAGCATAATTTATTCCTAAGGAAAATCCCAGATGCTTTTTGATGCTTTGGTTTTTTTAAATGTCATTTAAGGTTGCCGGAACGCGAAAAATCGTTTTTTTTTGCGCGTTTGGTGACGTTGCTTCACATTAGGATTTCCCGTGGCAGACTCATAATCAACAAATTACGGATTATGGTCGGAAAAGTTGGATGTTGGAGAACAATTTGGCATATTTAAATTTTTTTTTTTTTTGTATTTAAGTGCGACTATACACATCGAAAAGTGTAGCCGACTTCCATTTTTTTTCGAAATGGTCCAGCTTTCGGCTAACATAGCTTCTAAACAAAACTTTTTTTTTATTTTCTTCACCTATTCACTTTTAAGTGATTTGTTGCATTTTGCCAAAAAAAAATGAAATTCCGTATATTGCCGTACCACTATATTTACTTTGACTTTACAACGTTTTATTATCAATTTCAGTGGAAAACTGAAATTTTTGTGGAAAATTCAAAGTTTAACAGAAATTGTCATTATGAGTTACATAGTGATTTTTCGTGGCCCATTTTGAACCGTGACAGCAGCGTGGCGCGTATGTATCCATCACGGTCATCAGGTCCTACTACATTCTGGGAAGCTTCATTGACGAGTTAAAAAGAGAAGTGGTCCTTATAATGAAACTTTATGTTGTTGTTCAATGAAACAGCAACGAAACATGTCCTAACAAATTGGGACACGGTGTAGGTAATAATAAGTATTAGCTTTTCAAAAAGGTAATAGCGAACTTATTCCTCCAGGGAAATTTTACTTATCTCGATATATCCGTTTCATATATTACATAACAAGGAGTTGAAACGGCTGATCTAGACCGAGTTGGTGAACAAGTCAGGTCCGCGGTATTCCACACGAATTAGGAAAACAAAAATTAGGAAAAAAATTTTTGCCAAAAATAAGGAAAAACAAAAATTAGGAATCAGGAAATCAGAAAATCAGGATTTATTATAATGATAGAAGAGTATTGTAGCTTTGAGAAGAGAATAATTATTTAGAGAATGCGCCGCAGGCCGTGATAAATCCTGGGAAAAAAGCGGGGTCGAGTGGCAGCGCCCCTAGCGGGGTTTGGGGCAGAGCCCCATGCATGGAACACAGTCTGCAGAGCGTTATTAGCTCGCCGCAGGCGCGGGGGTTTAGGGGGCAGAGATTGTGACCTCCTTAGGAATTGAAATCTTTGATGTGTTTCCTGATTTATTTCCTTCCCGATTTTCGTTTTTCCTAATTTTGGTTTCTCCTAAATTTGGTTTTTCCTGATTTTTGTTTTTCCTTATTTTTGTTTTTCATTATTTTAGGTTCCCGTTTTTCGTTTCATGATTTTACTGATTTTTGGTTTCTCATTTCTTGATTCCTTATTTTAGCTTTCCTAATTCAGGTGGACATTTTATGCGCAGACGGACAAAATTTCAGATTCCAAACAAAACACGTAGGGAAATAATTGACAGTTGGGAAATAAAGTGGGGGAATATTTGACAGGTGGAAAATAAAGTTGGGACATATTTGACAGTTGGCAATTAAAGTAAGGAAATAATAACTGTCAAAAGTGAGTCTAAATAAGATATTTCTGGGTCTGAATTCTGTGTGAAAATCTGACAATTTTTGTCAGTCTGTGCCTAAAATGGCATACGCATCTCATGCCAGACAGTTATTTTGACGTTTGAGCATCATGACCCACACGTAAAAATAACATTGTTGGCAAAAGGTGCATAAGGAGCCGTTCATAAATTACGTAACGCTGAAGGGCAGGAGGGGGGGGGGTATGACAGCAGCGTTACGTAACGCAAAACATATTTCTTACAAAGATGTAAAAAAATTTTAGTCGATAAGAAATTTATAAATCGTATTTTCCATTATGTGAAGTCCGAACTTTTCAGCATGCTCATCATATGTATGTCGAAAAAATCAAAACAATGGTAAAATGTGTTTGTGCTTCATGTGTAAGAGAAACGCCAATTTCCAACGCATTTCCAAGATGTGACGTAAGTCTAATAGACGATACAAAACAAAATATCTAATGTCATGTTGGTTGTTCACCGAAATCAAGTAATGGTCCTTTATTTGACGTATGTCACATCCTAGGACCGTTCCAGAGAGTGTATTGCAATTTTAGAAGAAATGAAAAAATTTTGTTCGTGAAAACAGTTGAGATTAGAGATGAGCGGGTCGCCCGAAACTTCGAAAAACCCGACCCGAGCCCGAATTGTTTTTTTCGGGTTTCGAAAATTTTAATCGGGTCTGGTTCGGTCCGGGCCGGGTTTGAAAACAGTTCGGATTTCGGGTTTCAAAATTTTATCGGGTCGGGTTCGGTCCGGGTCGGGTTGTTGTATCATTTTATTCGGGTCCCGATCCTTTATTGACTTTTTATATTTTACAAAACTCGACTAAATTTTATCATCTTACATTACACGAAAAGAAAAAAAAAAAAAATTTTGTTTTAGTCTAAAGTCCTTGAAGAATGCAGACGTCCGTCGGGCCTTGAAATAATTTGTGTTTCGAAAATTTTAATCGGGTCGGGTTTAGAAACAATTCGGGTTTCGGGTTTCGAAAAATTTTATCGGGTCGGGTTCCGACAGTTGCACGAATCTATAGACCTCAAAATACACCTTATTTAGAAAAATCAACAAACCATATTTTGTAGATTGTTGTTCTGCTCTTAGAATCTTGGGAACGTTGATACAAGTTATACATTGACAAAAACATCACATGACTGTGAAAGGAAATTGAAAGAAAATTGTCAAACACTATTTTCGACGTTTTTTTCTCGTTGGTTGTGTTACGTAACAACCGGGGGGAGGGAGGGGTTGGGACCTTGCGTTACGCTAGCGTTACAGGAGGGAGGGGGGTCTAAAAAATGTCAATTTTAGCGTTACGTAATTTATGAACGGCCCCTAATCTACTATTCAATCATAAACAATTTTTTCTGATTGACAAGCGTCATTATATTCACGGTAAGTTGTCTGAAAATATTTCTCAAATGATCTTATTATATCGCCGTCTATTTCAGAGTCCATATAAGTAAATATTTTACAGCTCATTTTACGACCCATGTCCACTAGAGTTAATAATTCAATATCAGAGAACAAACCAATGAATGTATACAAAATGTAAAGCGAATCGATTCTTATGTATGAAATGCTAGTCTTAACTTTGTGCAATAGCGGATGCTGTGTATGATACCGTCATGTGGACTTTTTTTATTGTCAGAGTATCTCATATAAATTTATTTTGATTTTATTATGGCCATAACAATCGATGTTTGTTCCGAGTTGATACAAGATTGATAATGGAGCAGATTTACTATTGTGTATTATGGATATTGAGGCGATATGGGAAAAGACTTGGAATAACTGTTTTCACAATCTGGCTCGTTTTCGGATATTTTTTTATATTTTATCGCGGTATTCCCATCTTCCTCAATTGTAGCGCTCATAATAAGTTAACATAACGGCCTTACTTTTTTTGAAACGTTTCGCAGCAAAAGAATTAAGCAACAAGTTCTTTGTCACCATATTAAGTGCATATACTATCACCCGGGGCTCAACATGGTGGTTGGAGATTGAAATCTTAACAACTAAACTGTCGCTTTTCTCTGCGACATTTTGATAGCACTAGTGCGGTGAAATTGAAGTGTGCAACTCAATTTATTGATTGCGAAAAATGTTTTATGGTATGCACAACATATAATGAAGGGTTTGCGCTAGTGCTTTTTCCGTAACTTTTGAAGAAATCGGTGCCGGCTTATGTCAAGGTATACGAAATTTCTCGATGAAATTGAAGTGCTTCTCATGCGCTTCATCATGAAAATTTGTATACTTTGACATAAGGTGATGTCTCACAAATCGATGGCGTACTTTGTAACAATTTTTCTGAAAATCTACTAAACATCAAGCAATTACAGCTGTTTCATGCACTAGTTTGATCCTTCCACTAGTGCTTGAAACTACTGGTTTTGAATCCGAAGTACGCAGCTTTTAGAAAGTTGCAACAAGTATTATTTCGGCCGTGAAAACGGGTGTCAAAAAGTGATGTTAGGAAATGTTAGAGCCAATAGCGAGTGCTTTATGGTAAAATAATTGTCAATTTTACACCAGGCTGCGTTTTTTGTCATAATTCAAGGTCTATGAGAAGGCAGCCTGGTGCAAAAAAATTGAAGCATATCACTATCACAAGAAAAACCCTTTTTAAAAGGAAAACGTGACACAAGTCCTCGTCCCTTCTTCCAAAACAACTGATATCAATTTGGGTGACGCTTGCAGCTTCGGAACGCACAAAATTCTTTTGAGATATTTTCACTTTTGATTAAAAAAATGCGTTACAAATGCCGGACCCGCCAATGTAATAATTTTTCTACGCTTTCAGCTTTCATACGCAAAAAATTGATTTCCTGTACAAAAATACGCCATACATCTCATAAAGTCAAATTTTTGCATGGTGAAAGCTGAAAGAACAGAAAAACTATAACACGGGGGGTCCGGCATTTGTGACGCATTTCTTTAATCAAAAGTGAAAATATTTCAAAAGACTTGCGTCACGTTTCCCTTTTAAAAAGGGTTTTTGTTATGATTGTAATGTTTTGCATTATTTTAAGCCGCCGCTGCCGCCGAACCGAAGCGCGGCGGCTACTACTTCCATGGGCGAAAATGATCCCCTCAACTTCCTCTACAACATATCAAAAGTTTTTTTTGAGCCACCGCCGCCGCCGAACCGAAGCGCGACGGCTACTACTTCCATGGACGAAAATGATCACCTCAATTTTCTCTACAACATATCAAATGTTTTTTTTTAGTCCCCGTCTATTTTCCGCCATTTTGGTGGTCACCCTGATACACTACACACCCAACCCAACAACTTCCCTTTTGACACCAAACCTCTATCTCGAACAATCATTGCCTCATACAAAATGTGCTATCATACACACTACACACACACAAACACATACATATGGGCTCTATATGACGCCTTTTAAGAGCCCTGGCGCCCAAACGAGGCCGGTACCCCCCGTTTTTTAAAATCTCATATGACGTAGAATCCCCACCGAAGGTCCCTGCAAAATTTCAAGAAAAGTTATCGAGCCGTTTTCGAGCACGAGCCAAAAAAGTGGTTTTTCATACAAATGGCCCTGGAACTAACCCACTAACTAACGTAGGATGTTTGCATTAACTTTGGCTTCCATGAAACATCACTTTTGGATAGGAAATGATCATTTTCTAAAGGTCGTATCTTCGGATCCACTGAACCGATTTTAATGAGTGAAAAGACACCTCGTCTTAGAATTTTCCGAAGAATCCAAGAAAATATTTTCCGGGGGGTACGTCGCAATGGGGGGAAGTCAAAACTTAGCTGTATATATGGTTCCGAAGTCTACGAAAAAAATTTTTCCGAATTTTTTGCTCGTATGGGGACTTGCGTCACGGGCGTATCGCTACCGCGCGCGGTGCCATTACAAATGTGTAGTCGTCGACTCAAATTTTTATTTCACCTACCCAAATAATTTGTCCTCAATTTGTCCTATGCGTCCGACACAAAAAAAAAATTGTCCTACCTTGGGGTCCGAGATATAGAGGTGTACTAAAACGCAAAAAAGCTCAAAATCGCTTTTTTGAAAACTATAAAAGATTGAGAAAAATTGGTGATGCCATTAATTTGTCCTCAATTTGTCCTAAATTCTTGACACTTTCAAATTAGTGTACTGACACTTCCGTAGTGTAAAATTGGATTACTAGATTTTAAAGTGTTTTGTACTAAAAACTTTAGTACAGTAAAAATTTGTCCTCAATTTGTCCTTTCAGAATGTATATTCACAATTTTCAAAACATTTCCTCAAACAATACTATAAAGGATTATTTTCTTGGAGTTGTACTAAAAGCACTATTTAAATATGGCCGTAGAAACGTTCAGACTCTTGAATTTTCTAATTAAAAAATTTGTCCTCAATTTGTCCTTTGCGTATGTGAAATCAGATAATTACGTAATGGCGTAGATAACCAGAAAATAGAGTGTACTAAAAAAATAATAAAAGCTCTTCAAAAGCTCCCAAACTAGAAAATCCTAAAAAACAAAACTTATTAACAAACAGACTATTACAAAAATATGTTATTAGGAAAGGACAAAATGAGGACATATTTTTGGTGCAGATTAAATTTTCAGATTAGAGAAGGACTAAAAATATTAAACAAGACATATGAGAAAGTTCACTTATGTTCGCTTGTGTCGCCGGTTCAAATCCGATCGGCGACACTTTTTTTTTTTTGTTTCTTTCGGTGGTTATGAAAGGACAAAATGAGGACATATTTTTGGTGCAGATTAAATTTTCAGATAAGAGAAGAACTAAAAATATTAAACAAGACATATGAGAAAGTTCACTTATGTTCACTTGTGTCGCCGGTTCAAATCCGATCGGCGAAACTTTTTTTTTTTTGTTTCTTTCGGTGGTTATGAAAGGACAAAATGAGGACATATTTTAGGTGCAGATTAAATTTTCAGATTAGAGAAGGACTAAAAATATTAAACAAGACATATGAGAAAGTTCACTTATGTTCCCTTGTGTCGCCGGTTCAAATCCGATCGGCGACACTTTTTTTTTTTGTTTCTTTCGGCGGTTATGAAAGGACAAAATGAGGACATATTTTTGGTGCAGATTAAATTTTCAGATTAGAGAAGAACTAAAAATATTAAACAAGACATATGAGAAAGTTCACTTATGTTCCCTTGTGTCGCCAAATCTGCACCAAAAATATGTCCTCATTTTGTCCTTTCATAACCACCGAAAGAAACAAAAAAAAAGTGTCGCCGATCGGATTTGAACCGGCGACACAAGGGAACATAAGTGAACTTTCTCATATGTCTTCTTTAATATTTTTAGTCCTTCTCTAATCTGAAAATTTAATCTGCACCAAAAATATGTCCTCATTTTGTCCTTTCCTAATAACATATTTTTGTAATAGTCTGTTTGTTAATAAGTTTTGTTTTTTAGGATTTTCTAGTTTGGGAGCTTTTGAAGAGCTTTTATTATTTTTTTAGTACACTCTATTTTCTGGTTATCTACGCAATTATGTAATTATCTGATTTCACATACGCAAAGGACAAATTGAGGACAAATTTTTTAATTAGAAAATTCAAGAGTCTGAACGTTTCTACGGCCATATTTAAATAGTGCTTTTCGTACAACTCCAAGAAAATAATCCTTTATAGTATTGTTTGAGGAAATGTTTTGAAAATTGTGAATATATATTCTGAAAGGACAAATTGAGGACAAATTTTTACTGTACTTAAGTTTTTAGTGCAAAACACTTTAAAATCTAGTAATCCAATTTTACACTACGGAAGTGTCAGTACACTAATTTGAAAGTGTCAAGAATTTAGGACAAATTGAGGACAAATTAATGGCATCACAAATTTTTCTCAATCTTTTATAGTTTTCGAAAAAGCGATTTTGAGCTTTTTTGCGTTTTAGTACACCTCTATATCTCGGACCCCAAGGTAGGACAAATTTTTTTTTGTGTCGGACGCATAGGACAAATTGAGGACAAATTATTTGGGTAGGTGAAATAAAAATTTGAGTCGACGACTACACATTTGTAATGGCACCACCGCGCGCCTATGATGACGAGATTAACGAATGCTTTACAACGCACCAATTTTTATCTTGACATCAGGTACCTTTCTTGAGCTATGTTTGTTTAAATGTAGATGGCAGCGGCAGCCTGGTGTCTAATTGAAATTTAGTTCACTGTAAAGCATTCGTCCTTGCCGTCAAGGTGATATGCTTCCATTTTTTACATCTTGAACAATGAAAAAGAATACAGCCTGTCTTTTTCATGGCTCAAGGTCGCATAGAGGGCAGTCTGGTGTCAAAGTGAAAAGTATTACGCCGTAAAGTACCAGCTACTAGATTCAAATTGCCGAAACATCATTTTTTGACACCAGCCTGCCTTCCCGGGTTACTGGTGCGTGACCATAAGAGGACATCGCAATTATTTTTATTCTACATTTTATTGCGTTAATATATTTTTTTTTCTTATTCTAAGACTACATCTAGAGTCTTAGTTTTTATTCTGGCGACATGAGTGAAGTCACATGTGTTAAGTGCAATTTTTTCGTTGCGAGTGTCGAATACCGTAACTAACCAATTTATGAAGCTTGGGTGTATTTAGGGACGTTGCACAATACATAATTCCTTAGAGAAAAATTGCCAACCCGAGCCTATTTGATGAAAGTCCCGTAAGTCCACCACTCAACCACCCGTCCGTCGTCGTAAGGGACAAATGATTGCATGCAATTTGTTTTGTGCGAGCACGCCATGTGAATTTTTTGAGTTAGTTGTTAGTAGTTTTTAGTGATGATGGAAATTAGCAGCACAAAAAGTAGACACAGTATGAATTGGAGAGCTAATACGGTCAGATGTTTACAACTCACCTGAAATTCACAGACTGACGGCAAACAGATACTATTATGGTCTAATTAAACATCTACGCTCAAAGTCAATATCAAAGAAAACGAAGTGCCATATTTACAAAACACTTTTCCGTCCAGTATTGATCTACGGATGCGAATCTTGGGCGATGAAGAAAAGTGATGAGCAGTTGATCCTAACATTCAAGCGCATGGTACTTCGCACCATATTTGAAGCGATGTGCGAGGGTGGCGACGGCGATATAATTTTGAACTGGAACGTGATTTGGCTAGCCGGATATAGTGGTAGTGGTGAAAGTCCAAAGGCTGAGTTGGGCGGGACACTTAGCACTCTGGATGAAAACAGAGCCCCCTCCAAATTATTCCATAACGATCCAGAAGGGCGAAGAGGAGTTAGTCGCTCCAAAAATTAGATGGATTAATGGTGTCAAACAAGATCTTCCGATGCTCGGGGATAGGCAGCGTTCAGAATCCTCGAGCAGGCCAAGGCCCAAAAGTGGCTATAGCGCCGGAAAAGTAGAAGTAAGTGTGGTTCAAGATTTAGAATTTGTTCGATTGAAATAGTTCGAAGTATAGTTGAAGCGCCTATAAGGCCTCGCTTCCATTAATTGAAACTGAAAGCTTCAATTCTCCTGAGGCCCCCCATGAGGGGCTTTAACTCTGCGTCTGAAAAGCGCAACCGACAATTCCTTAAACACCGCGGAGTGTGCTGAAGATAGAAAAAGGCAAAGAGCCACCTAAAAAGTGGAAGTTCTGAGTGTCATGAACTGAGTCAGCTTTATGGAGAGCCGGACATAGATAAAACAACAAAGGTAAATAGACTGCGATGGCTAGGGCTTGTACAGCGCATGGATGACAACTGTGCACCGAAAAAACGTCTGAAAATAAAACCGGAAGACAACAGAAGTGCAGGGCTACCAAAATTAATATGATGCGATGCATCTTTTTCTAACTTGAAGAAAGTGTGAGCAGCCCGGTGGAAGACGCTGGAGTGGCATTCACAATACCGAATTGCAAAATGCCTTAAATGATACGTATATAAATAATGTAATGATGATATAGAAATTGTGTATGAATCGTGTAAGTTGATGCAATTTTGATGTGATTTCTATTTACATTGTGTTAAGATGATGGAGAACGTCAGGTCTTGTAAATATGATGGATAAACTATGTACAATACATACATACTATGTGATTGTTTCTACATTACTTTCTTTTTGAAAATTATGGATAAAGTACGATTAATCTCCATCATTTCTACATTGTTTGTTCATGTGAATACATCGTTTTTGCATCAATTGCACGTTATTTTACATCGTTTCTACATTGCTTTGACATGAGTGGCACATCGTGTCTACATCATGAACGAATTTGCCTCAGAAGTTTGTTTGTTTGTTTGTTTTATTGATTAATAAACAGGCAAGTGCCCAATAACATATCAATCATTACATAGAGGATTTACTGAAAATGAAAAAAAAATATTTTGACAAAATTAAGTAAAGACTTTACAGAAAGTGGCTAATTTACTATTTTTGCTAACTTTAATTTAATTTTAAGTTTATTTTTAAATTTATTTTTATGTTTGTAGCTTTACGGTTAAAATAAATCCGCACAAAAAACACCTCCAGTTAGAGGTGTGCGCCGGCGCGCGCCGGCGCAAACGCCGCCGAGAAAAGTGTATAAAAAGTGCGCCGCCGCCGCCGAAAGTAAGTTTGACGTAAGCCGATTTACGCCGCCGCCGAAACCCCTCTGCGCCGATTTTCGCCGCCGCCGAAGAAACAAAAATTGCCTTCGCCGCCGAATTATTCGAATTCGAATTATTAAAATTCAAAAACACATATGAAGGGACCCGTACGTATCAGAATAGATGCGCAAACAGAGTTGATGTTACGAAAAGACTCGAACGTATTTAAGTAAATATTGCGTTTACATTAGACTGTATTGGAAATTGCCCGTAGGGCAATATTGAAAAACCCGTCCGAAGTAACGGTGTAAAAACATTCTCCGAACGCACAAAATTGACCTCCAAATAGGGAAAAATGTTCCCCTCAATTTAGCAAAAATTTAGCAAACATAGACAAAAATGTTTCCCTCAATTTGCTCTGCAACATAGCAAAAAACATTTTTTTAGCTACTGCCGACCTTAGGGCCGACCTTAGGACCGACATGAGGCCCACTTGATCCCCAAGCACAGGCAAAAATTCTTCTTTAAATTGTCGGCCGTGCCGAGATCTTTCAAACAAAAAAGAATTTTTGAAAATCGGAAGAGATTTACTCGAGTTATGTACAAAAAACATGTAGGGCCCTAGCAAAGACTCTTTTTTAGTGCCCTAGCTAAGTCCAAAGACTCAAATCGAAAAATATAACACACACTTTTCACCTCCCAGAGTCTATTTTAATCGAATTATTTAAAGAAATTTAACTAAAATAGCACCTGTCTGTCCCAAGAAAATGATATTGTGCAAAATAGTAAATTACTTTCTCGATGATGTTGATCGCGCTTAGTGTTGCTGTTAAAATTACTATTGCTGAATTGTCCAAAGTTTTGCTTATTTAATTTCATGGACATTTTTATAACTAAAAATATACATTTTTGAATAAAGGGAGTAAAACATCTTTGCTTTAATGGCACCAAAAATGTGCATTTTATTCACATCACATTTTCTGTACATTAAGTTTAATGGTAATTGCGTACATTTTTTCAAGCACAAAAAATGCACGAGTAATGTACTTCTGATCTGGTGCAATAATAATGGCTCAAAAAATGTGCTTTTTTTTATTTACACAGGAAAATGTACCAGTGTACAAATGTACAAATTCTCGACAACAATGAATTTTACACATTTAGTTTACATTCAGTGGGCCACCACATTAAAAATGTGGTCTGTGTTATCTGGGGTAGTGCAATATGAATTGCTCAAAAGAGTTGAGTAGTTGGGTGATGACTTCTTTCAAGCGCTAACAAGCGATATTGGTATCGATGGTTGCGACGAGGAAAGTTTCTCACTGCCGAAAACTATCCTTTAAATATCATATCCTTGGTCAACGATGATCCGCGCAGTAGTGTTGCTAAGAAGCGATACCAAACGTTGAAAGGTCATACACCCACCAGATGGCACAGCGTTCTAATAATGTTGGAAAGTCTTGGCACACAACGACTGGCTGTATAACGAACGTTGTATCGGTTGAGCTCAACGCACAGCATAAGTGAAAGTGAATGGGAGTTGATCCAAAATTTGATTCATTTTCTGAAAGTGTTTCGCTCTGCTGTTGAGATTTTCTCTTTTGATAGAAAGCCAACAATTTCGTGCACACTAGTCTTTAGGGCTGAAATTGAAAATGCGTTGATAGTTAACAGTAAAGATCAGGGGCGCCGACTTCCATATGGCGGGTGTGGCGGGTTTAGATTTAAGTCAAATAAAGCCATTGTTGAATTTGATTTTCAATTAAGTTGCTGTATGCAATATCAAGAAGTCAATGTTCTTTTTTATGTATTTCGATGTTAAATATAGTAGTGTTTTAAATTACATTCGAGTCTTTTTAAATCATTTTTTTTAATTACGTCGCCGCCAGCCGAAAAACACTAAAAAATGTCCGCCGCCGCCATCGAAAACAAATTTTTTGTGCGCCGATTTACACCGCCGCCGAGACCCCCTTGCGCCGATTTTCGCCGCCGCCGAGAAATATCGAAAAGTGCAATCGCCGCCGCCGAAATTTTTCGACCGGCGCTCACCTCTACTTCCAGTGGAGGTGTGACGCAAGTCTTCATGTCTGCTTGAGGGATTCTTTTGTAAAAGAGCCTGCCGAAATCGGATGCATCTCGCAGCGGGTTTTTTTTATACTTTTCTGGATAGGTACTGGTCCCTAGAAGCCAAAAATATTTTTTAAAAAAATCGTCGATGTTTGTGTGGCTATTGAGATGTGTTCAAAAACCGAAAGCATGCACTTTTCTTACAGAAATCTCTCTGGCTACAAGAAGCGCACAAGGTCGAGGGGGGGGGGGGCTCATTGAAAAGGTAATTCCCCGTAGTTTCGGGGCAAAATGGGCAAGATGCATCCGATTTCGGCAGGCTCTTTTTCAAAAGAATCCTTCGCTTACAAAAGTTTTGAAATCAGAAAAGGGTGACTCATTAAGCTTCGATACGTTGAGTTCACAAAATTGCGTCACAAATGCCGGACTCGACGACTAAGGCTCGGAACAGGTCAAATTCAGGTGACAACTTCATTGTTCTGTATCTTTTTTTTATTGAGAGCAACAGCTATTGCAAAAGTTTCGGTGGACACGCCTTACACTATATAGCATTCTTCGTTGATTTCCACAACTTCTTATCCGAAATTGCCATTACTATATAATGCTAGGACTCAATGTCATGGTTTTGACCTGACCTGATGACCTGAACATGCCGTCTCAGTAGAATCCGGGAAAAATATTTTGCGGAGGGTACGTCGCTTGGGGGGATGTCAAAAAGTTTCTGTATATATGTTCCTTAGTCTACGAAAATTTCGTGTGAATTTTTTGGCGTGTAAGACTTGCGTCACGGCCCCTCACTACCGTGGGGCCATGATTAGAAATCAAACTCATTGTATTTCATACTTTTATATCGCTGTCGCGTCGATTGTATTAGGGGAAAATTACGAAACTTGTGGTTATGGTTGTGCATGTTCCTTTGTACATTAGTGACGTTGTTTCTTGACTTGACTGGTAAGTAGAACAATGGCTGATTACCAACGAAGCGTTCCGGTTGATTATAGTGAATGTCGGATGAGAGTGTTGTGTCAATGTGTCCATGTACTATGCCAAGTAGAGTCATTTCATCAAGTTGAATTCAGCGCGTCTCTAGCGAGATCATTTTAATTGTTTAAGCCTGGTTTGATAGTCGAGTTTGATCCAATTGAACTTAAAATACAACATACGCGGGAATTTTTTCTTAACACGTTCTATCTGAGTTATATATTTGTCGTATTGTGGGTTCCACACTGTGCAATAGTATTCTAAACGACTTCGGATGTAAACATTGTATAGTCTGATGATGCTTTTATAATTTGTGAAGTACTTTGTGGATCTAAATATGAAACCCATCATTCGGTAACACTTCCTTGTTGTTGTATCTATGTGCTGCTTAAAGGAATGCTTGCCATCAAATGTGACCCCTAAGTCATTTTTGGTTTCCACTTTAGCTAGATTCTGTTGATCAATCATATACGCAAACACAGTTGGACTAGGACTTAACGTCGAGGTGAGAGCAAAATATTTAGGAATATTGAGGCTTAGATGGTTACATTTGCACCACACTGAGAGCGCCTTTAGATCTTCCTGCAGCTGAATTAATTTTCTTGTAGAGCTTTAAACCATCAGCAAACAGAGAACATCGTGAAGACACAAAGATTGATGGGAGGTCATTTATGAAAATGAGAAACAGTAACGGTCCAAGAATCGAACCCTGCGGGACCCCAGAGCTGGGGAATATTTCTTGCGATTTCGTCTTACCGATTACTACATGCTGTTTACGGCAAGTCAGGTATGATTTAAACCAATCTATAAGCCTGCCGTTAGTGCCAAAACTGGTGAGTTTTCGTAATAAAAGAGTGTGTGACATTTTGTCAAAGACCTTGCTGAAATCTGTATAAAATGTGTCAACTTGACCCCCATTTTCAATGAATTTGACTAGATTGTTGACATATTGGAGAAGGTTGTTTAAAGTGGATCTACCTTTAACAAAGCCATGTTGCTCTACAATTATATAATCCTTCACGTGTTTGTAGAGTGTATTGAACATAATTCGTTCGAAAACCTTAGAAGCAGCACACAAGATACTTATTGCACGATAATTCTGCACTTTACATTTGCTACCGGTCTTGAAAACAGGCATGAGGTAACTTTCCTTCCAAGTTGTTGGATATTTACAGTCCGCTAGGGACTTATTACCTAGGAGTGCCAGAGGGGTACTAATTGAGACTGATAGCTTTTCGTAAAATATTGACGGAATTTAGTCCGGACCTGAGATCTTGTATTGGTCACAATTAGCTATGTAAAAATGATGGACAAAATGAAGTCAGTTCGCGTAAAAATGATGGATAAACTCTGGATTAGTTCGTCCTTTCGTCCAGCATTTCAACAGCATTTCTACATTTTCTTCACATTGTTTCTACACCGTTCTTACATTGCTTTGAAAACAATTGTAATCCTTCCCATGAATATAGCTTTGACGTAGGTTAAGGTTATGTAAATATGATTGAGAAAATGAAGTCGGTGCGTGTAAAAATAATGAATTCCCGTTGGAGAATGAAGACCCTTTATGTATTGTAGTGCCGGTGAAGAAAGTGAGAAGTGGAAGTAAAGGGTTGGACAGCACAGATAATCAAATAAAAATAAATATTTTACACAGTCTACTGTTTCACGGTAAACAATTGGAATCGACGAATATTGAAACTCTTTTGCCACATAATTAACGAGGCTTATAAGTTTCACACAACATCTTGTTAAATTGATTGAATTTTATCAAAGTTTTATGGGTTTCTTTAACCCGAATTGTTTTGGCAGGCATCACCAATAGAATAATAGTCATCATCTTCATCACTCGCCTTCCAGTAAAATCTCAATCACAACAATCCAATGATTTCGAAAATGAATCAGCAGTCATTCACCCCATTACGTTATGGTTATGTTTATCCTCTTATTTCATATTTCGACCCCTACTTAAAAAAGAGGAATCAATTAACCTACATAACACAATTTTTCTATTTCAACTATATCTTCGTTATTATTTTTATCACGCATTTTTTTCAACTTTCTTGTTATGGTTCAGAGAGAGAGGTGTATACAGAAACATATACACCATGATAACGTGGTGGAATTATTATATAATATGCTCACGTAATATATAGATGTACAGTATATACGTAAAAAAACGGAATAATTGCTGTTTGATTTCACGCGAATAATAATATTGTAATTGTGAAACGATATTTTTGTATAGCACGCAAGCTGGGCACACCATTTTCATAAATTTTTTGTATTCTAGAAAATCGAGTACACCACACACAAAGGAACTGTAGATTATGGTAATGACACATTTTTAGTAAATACATGGGCGTCTAGCGAAAATGTAAGACAATACAGTTAAATGATGAAGGTTCTACTTCCTACCAAATTCCCTTGACGTTAGTCAGGATCTTACGGCCGAATTAGGGTCGATTTTGTCCGTGTGTCCGCGTCCGTGTGTCAGCATCCGTGTGTCCGCGTCCGTGTGTCCGCGTCCGTGTGTCCGCGTCCGTGTGTCCGCATCCGTGTGTCCGCGTCCGTGTGTCCGCGTCCGTGTGTCTTTAGATACCAATCCAAGTTGTAATTACAATCTTTATCATTGCAGAAATTTTAAGAAAGTTTTCAGCAACTGTCAGACATTCTCAGAAAGTTTTCAGCAAGTGTCAAAAAGTTGTCAGCAAGTCTCATAAAGTTGTCAGCAAGTTTCAGAAACTTGTCAGCAAGTGTCAGACAGTCTCATAAAGTTGTCAGCAAGTTTCAGAAAGTTGTCAGCAAATGTCAGAAAGTCTCGAAAACTTGTCAGCAAGTGTCAGAAAGTTGTCAGTAAGTGTTAGTTAGTCACAAATTGTCGGACAGTTTCAGAAAATGGTCAGCAAGAGTCAGAAAATCTAAAAAAGTTAACAACAAGTGTCGGAAAGTTGCCTTCAAGTGTCAGAAAGTTGTCAGCAAATGTAAAAAAGTTGTCAGCAAGTATCAGAAATTTGGCAGCAAGTGTCAGAAAGTCTGATAAATTTATCAGAAAGTCTCAGGCAGTACTCAGCAAGTGTCAAAAAGTTGTCAGCAATTGCCAGAAATTCTCAGGTCATTTTTGTCCATGGTAGCATAGGTCGAAGAGCTGGCCTTACAAAACTTACAAAACTACTGATATCACCACAAAAAAACTTCTTCGAAGGTAAGGTGAATCGCAGTAAGTCCACTTTCAAAATTATTGATATAGTCAGAGGTGACGCTTTCGCTGATAAGGCGCAAACATTTGTTTGAATAGCTAACAAGCTTATGGTCAAAGTTTTATTCTTAAAAAAATTTGCACCACTTTTTTTTAAAAAAAAAAAAATACGTTGTGTTCAAAAAATTACAACACAAATGCCAGACCCAACGGCGAAAAAAATTTTCTGTACTTTCAGTTTTTACACTGCAGAAATATAACTCTTCTTTCTTTTTGCGAAGATTGCTTGACCTAAATTTATATTTTTACGTGTGAAAACTGAAAGTGTTGAAAAATTATTACACTGGTGGGTCTGGTATTTGTGTTGTATTTTTTTTTGTAATTTCGTTTTAAAAAAAGTGGTGCCAATTTTGTTAATTATAAAACTATGACCACAAGCTAACATTCTATTTACACAAATGTTTACGCATTTTAAGCGAAAGTGTCACGTCTACCAGTGCCGGCCTGGCTACCAAAAGGCCCTTCGGGCGAAATCTCAAAAAGCTTATATCTTCGGGCGCTGTTTTCGCAAACAAATGGCATTCAATGAAGTCAAAAACAGGCAGGCCAATTTTGTCAGTGTTTTTTTGGTGTTTTTGGTTTTCAGGTAAGGTTATCATGCTCCGCAGGGGAAAATTTTTGACTACCTTCACTAGGGTGGGTCGAATTTGAACTTTTATTTTTTTTCAAAACGCCTGACCCTACAAATTCCCAGAAATGTTTTGTAGAAGAACTTTTTTTTTTAATGCGAACTTCCTCTGACTCTCCTGGAAAAACTCATTTTAGGCGATGTTTCATGAATTATGGTATAAGCTTCTTGAACGTATACATCTTGAAGGGAAACTTTTTAGGGCTAATTATTAGTATTCGGATAGTACTTCAAAATGCCGGTATCGGTGAGGTCATAAATATTTTAATGTGGTGTTGGAGGGTCAACCTCCCTTCCCGACTTTTAGTTTCCATATTGAAATTTCAACTTTGACTCCAGCAAAACAACATAAACAATGATTTAAAAAATTTTCAAAGAACGTAGATAGATAAAAAATTTCATAACGAATTCAGGAAAGCAAACAAATGATTTGATATGGAGACCAATTGCACCTATACAAAGTTCAAAAAATTTTAGCGGTTCCAGAGCCAAATTGCATGGAAAGATAACCTTGTGAGGTGCAAAAACTTTGTTGGCTAGTGTTACAGGCATCGGAAGAAAATTTTGTTTTGAATACAGTTAGGCTTTCGATTAGAAATAGCTATAGATTAGAAAAAGAAATCACTACAAACGATGTTCGATTGTTTAATTTTTTATATGAAATTGACTTCATAAATTAATGTAGAGTTAAATAGAAAATTTGCTTATTGGTTTGTGTGAGCGCTTTAGCTGCTAACTAGTTGGTTGAGAATTTCATGTCAAAATTATGAATTTGCTATCTGTATTTACAATTCGCTTACATCATGTATGACAAATATTAATAATCAAAGTCAAGGGAGTGTCCACATCAATAAGATGTGACCAAGTGTATTTTGGTCCGAAAAAAAGATAAATGGAATAGCAACTTAAAATTCCCGTTCTGGCTATAGGTGAACATGGTTTGGAAAGTAAATTTAAAAAACTAGTACGTTCAGTACAAATTCATCGAAAATCTTGGACATATTTTCACTTCGTTGCTGTTATCTTAACTGCAACCAACTTCGTTATAATAAGGTTACCATAACAGTTACTAAAGTGAAGTGGCTACGAACGAAGATAGTGCAGGCATGGGATTATACTAGATTCGATCCCAGCGCTGTGGTGGCCAACCGTATTTTTCTATGGAAGTGGAATTCTTCTTACAATGCAAGAATTCAAAAAGTACCATATAACTGCAATCCAACTCACGCTTTTAGTGCGGTGTCGGCTAATGTCAAAGTATACAAAATTTCGTAACGTCAAGCGACGAAAAATGGTGTGCGTGCCAGTGTCAGCGAATGCACTTCATCATGAAATTTTGTTACATTGACATTTTACGGTAAACGCGCGACAATCCACAACCTTCAACCTATACGAATGTAGACGTGAACTGACATACACGAAATTTGGTTGTAGGTACTGTGCACGCGTAGAGATTAAGGAACAGTTTTTCGCTCGCACGTTTGCTTTTATCTCCTACTAAAGAAAATAGGTATGAAATACCACCGTGTTGACTGAATTTGGTCCAGTCCATTGATCCTAGAGTTAAATTCACAATTTTTTTCTGCCTTTCTCCCACGAATAAACTCACTGAAGTGAGCGACGGATTGTTCCAAAGTATTTTTGTCGTAGGTAACATATCCAAATTACTAAGGACAGTAAGTTGTTCGAAAGCTAGAATCAAATTACGCATGAATTGTGTTCCAGTAGAAGAAAGCACTTCCTTTCTTTCTAGCAAATTAAAAGGAGAGAATGAATTCGAATGAATGAAGCGAGTTGAAAAAACCGCTGATACTATCGACGAAGTAAACAATGTTAACATAGAAGGGGGCGTTCATATATTACGTCATGCTCGAGAAGGGAGGGGGATCTAGCGAGACTAGATACTTTTACTGCGCGGCGTAAAAATGATCAAGAATGTGTTCGGCGGCGGCGGCGCAAATCGGAACAATTTCATACAAATTATTCCAATTTTTTAACTGGCGAAACGTGACGGTCTTTGGAAATTTCGGTCAGATTTAGTGACGTAATATATAAACGACAATAGAAGAGAAGTCTTGATTTATCCAGTCATTAAAGTCGCAAGGGTCTGATAGTTTTCTCTGTACTTAATCATGGTATTTGTTTCCGATATTAAAGGAACTGAACAAGGTACAGAATTAAAATATTCTACAAAGTTGTTGGCGATATATGATTTAGTGGGAAAAAATCACTTAGTTCTTATCTGTCTTCCAGAGATAATGCGTTCACAATGTTACATTTAGGGAATGGAATTACCCTCACACTGTTTAAAGTACGTGTGAGGGATGGACCCATGTAATGTGGGGCCGTTCACAAAGGACGTCCGACTAAGGAGGTGCTGGGGAGGGTGGTAAAAACCGAACCAGAGTTGAACGATGGAGGGTGGAGGTTTTCCAGAGACGTCCAGTTTCTAAGGACTACATTCACAATACAGCCGTGCGCCGGTCAAAATGAATCGCAGGCGGCAGAAGCGGTTTTTCGATTTTCTCCAGGGCCATATCTATGGGGGGCATTGGGGGGCGCCGCCCTCCCTGAGGACTTTGGTTTATACGATTGTCGCAAGTATTTTGACTGACCAGAAAACTCAATTAAAAAACTTTGTGTAATTTGCAAAGCAGTAATCACATAATATCAACACATCGCCTACTAGTAGACTAAGCATGACAGACGAGAGGTTACGACACCTTTCGTTTTTAGCTTTCGAGTCTAAAGGACTACACAATATATTAGATAGTCGACGTGGTATTAATATAAGATTATCGTCAATGAATGGAAACCGAATAGTTATTGATCAAGCTGTATATTACACACTACGAGCGAGCAACGCGAGCAAGTATGTGTGTAATATACACGCGATCAATAACACCCGATCAATGACGAATATATTATTTTATTGTAATAGCGATGATAACTCGAACAGCAACTAAGACCTGGTAGAGTTTCTTTATGAAACATGACATTTTTTTAAATCTTTTCTTATTCATTTGATTTTTCGATTTACGCCACAAATTACAAGAAAAACACAAACATACGGCCGTTAAAATATTTCTTCTGATTTGAAAATTCGGACTTCCTTTCGGAATTCCTTTAGAAAAGCGTCAAAAAGTACAAGAGAAGAAGTCCGATTGCTTTGCTGAAGGAAGTCCGATTTTCTAAATCGGAAGAATTTTGTACATTCTCTAGTTTGACGTTATTTATCGCCCTAGACAGAGGAATTTATCCCTCTAGACGGATAAATACTGAGAATAATGCAATAAATTCTCATTTACCACCTCAAAAATTGGCGTTTAATGAGAGAGCTATCGTCGCGTATACAATAAAAACATTTAATGATAATCCTAAAAGGAGGATTCAGTTATACTAAATAATGTACTCTTGTAACGTATTTTACGAAAAGAAACACATTTCTTATTATATAATCAATAAACAATTTTTTCATTTTCTTTGGGGGCGGGTGCCCCCCCTGGAAATGTGCTCTAGATACGGCCCTGATTTTCTCGGCGGCGGCGCAAATCGGCGCAGGGGGTCTAGCCGACGGCGCAGATCGGCGCACGTCAAAAATAAGTTTGACGGCGACAAAGGCGCTACTATACCGATTCATTGAGTCAGATAGATAATTTTAGGACCATTTTACATATCTTTTTCATAGCTCAGAACTAGTTTTTACTAAAGTTGATCTTTTTAGACCCCTACGAAGTACTGGTCTTATGCGTTTATTACGAAGCGACGTTTGCAACGCGTCGAATTTTTACCCGGGAGTAGGTGGGTTATTTGTTTTGGGGTATAAATAGAAGAACTGTGCAAAAAAAAACGGTGTCTGTCTCTCCGTCCCGTCCGTCCGTCCGTCTGTAGCCAAGTTATCTCGAGTATGGCTTTACCGATTTTCAAAATCTTTTTTTCCTGAAAGGTAATCGAAAAAGTGAGGTCGCGTTCTGGGATGGGCACTTTTTGGCCTAGGGCCGCCGAGTAAGGGCCGCTTAAGTGGCTTTTGGTTTTTGCACATAACTCGAGTAAATCTCTTAAGATTTTCATAAATCTTTTTTTATTCGATAGGTCTATGAAAGCCCAAAAATTTATCCAAAAAAGATTTTTGAGGTCGGGCCATTGGACTAAGGCAGGCCCATTGGATAGGGTCAAATGTCTTTTTACTATAAAAACCGAATAAATCTTTCCGATTTTTTTGATTCTTTTTCTATTTAAGAGGTAATAGAAGGCCTAATAGTCCTCAAGAAAAAATTTGAGGCGGAGGCCTGTAATTGGGGCCCTCTGTCGGACCTAAAGGTCGGCCCCAGCACACAAATTGTTTTGCTATGTTGTAGAGATAATTGAGTGGAACATTTATGTCCATGAAAATATTGGTTCAAGGCCTCTCCTTGAGGGTCTTGGTCGGTCCTAAAGGTAGGCCCTAGCCCAAAACAATTTTGTTTGCTATGTTGTAGAGAAAATTGAGTGGAACATTTTTGTGCATGGAAATATGGGTTAGAGGGTTCCCAAATATGGGTCCGAGGCAGGCCCAAAACGAATTTTTTACAATGCTTCTTCGTACGGGTTATTCAATATTGCCATTTCGGCAATTTCCAACAGAGATCAATATGCATAATCAGCACCCGTCCAATTGAAATCAAATGCGGCGTACCACAGGGAGGTCCGTTATCACCGATTCTCTTCAACATCACCATTGACTTCATATACGAAGAAATCTGCGACTCTCAATACGCCTGCAACAACGGATACAAACTCTCAGATGATTATGACCATCTCTGCTTATCTGG
>CM055406.1:104441188-104469694 GCA_029228625.1 Pseudolycoriella hygida
TCCAATCACTAAACGCTATAGGGGACACGTCGTCGTCATTGCGAGCTGCTCTACGCAATGAATCGTTTGAAAACTGGTGTAAGCTGAGTTATCAAGGCTCCGGCGTACTTCACTTCAAAAATTACACACCCAGCAACAACTTTATCTATAACAAAAACTCGCTTTCATCATCTGAATGGGTATCGGCAATCAAACTTAGCACGAACTACGCAAACCTGAACGGAGTTCCAGGAGTCGCGAGCGCTTCCAACCTTTGTCGCAGATGCGGCAAAGAGAATGAAACCATCACACACGTTATTGGAAACTGCTCATCGAACAACCTGCTAATCACGTCAAGGCATCACAGCGTCAAACATCACATCACCTCCCTGCTGAGATCGATAGGCTACACTTGCTTTGAAGAAGTGTATGCAGTTGATTCTGATGGTAGTAGCCGATTCAGCGATATTATCGCCTTCCAACCTAACTCGAAGAAGGCGTATATCATAGACCCAACAATTCGATATGAAACGAATGACTTAGGCCAGGACCAAGCAATCAAGGAGGAAAAACAAAATATTTATCGCAAATGCATCCCATTTTACACCGAGAAATATGTGCAATCATTTGGTGAGAGAGACTGGTGTGTTCGAGGACTGTGATTCGGAAGCCGCGGAACGTTCGGCAATAGCGTAATTGAATTTTTCCGTGAAGTGAAGTTAGACAATGCATACCTTAAGCAGCTATCCGAAGAAATATTGACGAAGACAATTCACATAACTAATAATCACATTTACGGATCATGACATTGTCATTTCTAGTGTTCTGTATAAATTAACCTAATTCGACTTTTTGTTTGTAATGACGATGTCCACTGGATTGATAGATATGCTGTGTAAATTAAGCAACTTATATTATGTAAGCAGCACCGTTTGTTTATGTTAAATAAATGTTTCTCTCATACAACGGAATACATGCAACAGGATTCGTACGGGTCCCCGAAGCTAATGTTACAAATATTCATTACTGAGTCAATTCGCACATACACATTAGGGTGCGTCGATTTAAAAAAAAAATTTTTGCCAGATTTTGAACCCCCCTGCTTCGATGCAGGGCTCGGTAACGATAAATTATTTATAAATGAAAATGTTTTTTTATAGTGAAATAAGCTTGCGCCCTGACATTTTATGCGAAATGACGAGTTTTCAAAAATGTCTGCATATTCGGTGCCACCAAAATGATACTAATAATGTTTTGTAGTAGGGTTTCTTTTTAAAACACTCTGCTAGGTGTCATTTAGGGGTAGAAAATACAAGAGAGTTGAAATAATTTTAATTATACGTTTTTGTAGGGCAAAAGTTTTCACGAATGTCCATTTCTATAACTTTTTTTGTCGTTTGAGGTCGTTTCTGGCACAAATAAATATCCAAATTTTACTGGTGACGTGTCATTTGAAAGATATTTTGTCTAAGAATCGGAGGAATTTTTTTTTTTTAAATCCACCTAGGTTTGTTGGAGATATTGATTGTCAAGTGTTCGAAAACATGGAAAAATTCTCAGTTGCCGGACCCAACGACGAAATAATTTTTCTGTACCTTTAGTTTTTGCGCTGCAAAAATTTGACTTTTGCTTGTTATTGCGTAGACTGTTTAAGATAAATTTAAATTTTTGCGTGTAAAAACTGAAAGTATTGAAAAATTATTCCGCTGGTGGGTCCGGCATTTGTGACGCAATTTTTTTAACACAACGTAATTTTGTTTTAAAAAGAGCGCTGTAATTTTTTCAGAAAATTAAAACTTTGAACACAAGATTTCATTCAAACAAACTTCTGCGTATTATCAGCGACAGCGTCACCTCAAGCGATATCATTAATTTTGGAAGCGGACTTTCGGACTGCATCACACTTTACCTTTTAAGAAGTTTTTGTTGTGATATCAGTCGTTTTGTTGAAAAAATTTCTATTTTTTGAAAAAAAAAAATCTCAGAAAAAAAAAATTTCTTAGAAAAAAAATTTCTCTGAAAAAAATTGCCTTCGAAAAATTTTTTTTTCGCCGAAAAAATTTTCCTGCTTCCGAAACAATTTGTTCTCCGTTCTCCAAAAAAAATTGTTTCTCTGAAAAAATTTTTCTCTAAAAAATTTGCTTCCGAAAAAATTTTTCTCTAAAAAAAATTATCTCCGAAAAACCTTTTCTCCAAAAAAAGTTTTCTCCAAAAAAATTTTTTCTAAAAAAATGTTCTCCAAAAAAAATTTTATACTAAAAAGTTTTTCTCCAAAAAAAAATTTTCACCGAAAAAAATTGTTCTCCAACACCTTCGGCTACCATCGGAACACTTCGTATCACCTTCGGAATAGTTTGTGTCACCTTCGCCTTCCTTCGGAACACTCCGTGTCACCTTCGGCTACCTTCGGAACACTTCACGTCACCTTCGGCTACCTTCGCCTACCTTCGTCTACCTTCGGCTACCTTCGGCTACCTTCGGCTACCTTTGGCTTCCAATTCTTCCTACTGATTCATATAACTTTCCTGAAGAAACCAACTGTCTAGGTATTCTTATACAAAATTTAGCAAAAAATCCAAGATAGCGTCACTTTGACAGTTGGAAGTCATTTTCTAATGATACAAAAAAATTCTCCTGATGAAATTCTATAACTTTCTAGAGTAAACCGTCTCTCTAAGTAGTGTCATTACGGAGCTAAAATTCGAAAACCGAAAAAGCATAAACGAAAATCCAAGATGGGGCCGCTATGACAGCTGGCAGCCATTTTCTTATGATTCCAACAAATTCTCCTGATGAAACTTTATAACTGTCTAGAAGAAACAAACTCTGCAAGTGTTATCATTCCGGAGCTGAAATTCGAAAGCCCAAAGAAGCATAATTTATACCTAACAAAAATCCAAGATGGCGTCACTTTGACAGATTTCGGAAAATCCCAAAAAATTCTGCTGATTAAACTCTATATTTTTTCCGAAGAAATCAACTCTGTAAGTATTGTCATTCCGAAGCTAAAATTCGAAAACCAAAAAAAACCTAATTTATTGCTTGGGAAAATTCAAGATGGCGCCAGTTTCACCGCTGGCGGCCATTTTCTTAAGATCCCAAAAAATTCTCCTGACCAAAGAAACCAACTCTCTAGCTATCGTCACTTCGGAGCTAAAATTCGAAAACTCCGTGCATTACCACTTTGACCACTTTTCCACATGCCACGGGTTTTTCAGAATTTTCCCGGAAAAGCGGCATGTGAAATTTTTCATTTGGGGCCGAGACTGACGTTCCCTGAAAATTTTAAGGAAATCGCTTGGGCGGTTCTCGAGAAAAAAAAGTAGATAGATACATAGATACATAGATACATAGAGACATAGAGACATAGATCGTTGACACACAACACAGGAATAAAATTGTTATTACTTTCAAAGATAATTTGACCACTTTTCCTTAGGAATTGGTCATCTTTGATTGGCGATATCTCGGCTCGTTTTCAACCGATTTTGATGAGTAAGGGCTTGCTGGAAAGCTGCTGCGACGTAGTTTTTTTAAATAATTTTGTGGGGGAAGGTGGCGAGGGGAAAAAACTCAAAAGTTCGCCTATACATCGTGTCTTGTCCCAAAGGTTTTTGTATGGAGTTTTTTGTGTTTGTGGACGTTTTTTTTGGGGTGTGGGGACTGCGTCACGCTCTCCGCTACCGCTCCGAGCATGATTTGATTGATTGATTGATTGCAAGAGTTTTCAAATGAGCCGTAGCTTATCAACTATGAACTTTCCAATTCATTTTTTACCGCGCCGATAAGAATCTTCGGCGGCGGCGACGGCGCGACAATTTCTTAGCTTTTCTTATCCTCGTACCGGTCCAATAATGAAGAGGCGATTTTCGGACGTCTACTGAGGGGGGGGGGGGAGTCTTGAAAATCGGACGCACGTTTGGTATGGTAGAGGTCAAGAAACGAGGAAATTAGCGGAAGTCCTTTGTGAACGGCCCGTGTACTGTAAGTAATTTAACGCAAAGCATTGCATTTTGGAAAGAAATAAAGAAAAAAACATAAAATGAATTGCAGATTAATTTGCGGCCAACTTAATTAAGCGACACACATTTCTTGAATAAATATTTATTTTCTCCGCAATTCGTTGGAGTTTTCTATTTTCTCATTTATTCCCTTGACTGTAAGTCAGGGTCTTATGAAAAAAATTCATCTATTTGTGTGCACTATGATGAAAAACGTAAATTCAAGAAAAGGGGTACCTCGCTAACTCGAGAAGTTCTCAACCGATTTTCACAAATCTGCTTTTATTTTATAAAGAATCTCAATCTCAGTATTTTTACTTAATGTTTTGTTGATATAAAGTCATAAATCTCGGAGATATTCCCAAAAAAGCGGTTTCAGTAATTTTATCCTTGGCAACACGATAACTCTTCTAAATCTTAAAGAATTTTGAAAATTTTTGTTTTATTCGACGAAGAATGTAATTTCTGAGGTTAAGATCGTGAACGGGCGTAATCGAACCAAGAATCTGGAAGCTATTCTCAAAAAACGATTTATCTTGTCAACACGATAACTCTTCTAAATATCAATGGGTTTTTAAAATTTTTGTTTTGTGTGATGAAGAATTAATTTCCTCAGGTTAAGTCCGTGAACGGGCGTAAATGAACCGAGAATCTAGAAGTTATTCTCAAAAAGCGATTTACTTTCCCAACACGATAACTCTTCTAAGTCTCAACGGGTTAATGTTCTTTCATGTCGTTTTTTTACGTGCAGGGATATACGGTCAAGGATGAATAACAATATGGTGGCAGGCAATTTAAAATTAATTTGAAAGAAATTTTGTAATCAACAGACAAATTTTCTCTTCACTCGCACAAACGCTCAGTAATTTGACAAAGCAAAATGATATCAAAATAAAGACGCTGCTTCGGCCTTGGAAGCTCAATGGCGCCCCAAAGGCTACCAATAACTAATTATTTCCTAGCGCGATACGCCAGCCATTCATCTTCTTTAACTTGAAGGCAAAAATTAGAAATGAATATGACCTAAAATAAAACATCCTAAAGACTAGCGTTTCGGTTCGCTAGCCTGAAAGATCACTGAAGTTCAATTCTGGTCGCACGAACAGAGTGAAACAAACTCCTATGGGGCCATCGTCAGGGACGTAGAGGAGTGTTGATCTTTCTGACCTTTTGCGTTCTACGGTTCAGGAGGGTGCGCTAATATATTTAAAACACACAATCGTCACGGTGAACGGGCGTAATTGAAACGAGAATCTAGAAGTTACTCTCAAAAAACGATTTACCTTCCCAACACGATAAATCTTCTAAATCTCAACAGATTTTTAAAATTTTTGTTTTGTATGTTGAAGAATTAATTCCCTTGACTGAAAGTCTAGGGTCTTATGTCATAAAATACGTCCGTAGTTCACTATGACTATATTTGATAAAATGTATGATATAGTATATTGACCAAAAATATAAAATACTGAAATGTCTGTAACGCTTGATATCACGATAACTTGAGTATTTCTAAACCGATTTTTGCAAACTTGGTTTCTATCGACGAAGATTAGAATTCCTCAGGTCAAGTTCGCAGATGGACAATATGGGAGTAATTATCTGGGAGTAATTCTTTAAAGAATTTTGCTCTATGATCTTGATATCACGATAACTTGAGCAAATCCTAACGGATTTTTACAAACTATTTTTTATTCGATGAAGACATGAATTCCTCAGGTCAAGTTCGTAGATGGGTACAATAGAAGTTATTATCTGGTAGTTATTCCCAAAGGAATATTTTTCTCTTTTTTATTGGCACGATAACTTCAGTAATTATGGACCGATTTTCAAAAACTATTTTTTATTGGACGAAGACTATGAATTTTGAGGTCAAGTGCCTTAATGGTTAAAAAAGAAGTTATAGTCAGGTTGTTATTCCCAAAAGATTTTTTTACGTTTTTTTAATATCAGGATAACTTCAACAATTTTGAGGAGATTTTTGAGAAATTTGGTTTATTCGACGAAAATTAACATTCCTCAGCTTGAGTTCAACGATGGATACTATCTACGTAGTCCTCTGGTAGTAATTCTCAAAACAAATTTTCCCTGTTTTTTTAATTTGTCGAGTAATTTTTAGCGGATTTTCGAGAAATTGGTTTTATTATACGAAGATTAAAATTTCACAGGTTAAATCTGAAGATGAATACATCGAATGAGTCATCTGGATGTATTTAATTCTAGGTTTTCTTTTTTCTTCATAACACGCTAACTTTGTTATTTAAAGTTAAATTCACATCAATGCTTTGAAATTCAAAACACATAGGTTGCCACATAGGGAAGTCGTTCGACTGGTATCTCGGAGGTCGGGAGTTCAATCCCCTAGCGTAAACCACTCTTTTTCTTAATGAAAATTTAGTAACTAAATCAAATTAGTCTGAAATAGTAAATAATAAGCTGAACCAATAATGGCACGACAACTTGGCTAATTATGGACAGATTTTCAGATGAGTACACAATAGAGTTTATTATCTATCAAAAAAACTTTTTTCGGTTTTTTCAATAGCGGAATAACTCTGTCGGTTGTGTTCATTGCTTCGAAATTTTTTAAGACTCCTCTGCTGAAGAAAAATCAATAAATCTACAACCAAAATACTTGCATGTTTTGAACATAGAAAAAGCGGAGAGCACAAATGTTTATCTGACCATATTTTATTGGCGAATTGTCGCAAAACAATAATAAACCCTACTACACTCCAGTCATAAAATGTGTTTCTTAAAAAACAATGAAAAAGAATGTGTACTCCGTTCGTATTTCATTGACATCTTTCTTTTTATTCACACCACTGCTTCGAAAAGCAGAATACATAGGTTGCCACATCGATAAGTAGCTTGGCTGGAGTTTCGGGGGTCGGGGGTTCAATCCTAGCGTGAATCAATTTTTTTTCTTAGTGAGAAAATTTAGTGACTAAATCCAATTAGTTTTAAATAGTGTAGTAAGGTATCTTTACTGAAAAGAAGTTCTGTTCCTATCGGAGTTGCTTTAACCCTTTCAAAACATTCTGCGCCGAGATGTACATCCAGTGGAACATTACTACAAGAGTGAGATGTAAATGAGATGTACATCCGTCCCATTAATTTTCAAAGGGTTTTAATAACACAGAATACTAATCATTCAAAAATTCATTGAAAATATTTCGATCGGTTTTTTTTGTTGTCCAATCACCAAATTAGTTTTTCACATATTGATAGTGATGCAAAATTCGTAGTGAGTCCTTCAGAACTGATATCAGAATTTCGTCCAAAATTTTATTTTGTAATTCCATACAATTTCCTGAGTCAATTCCAATGATCCCTTCATGAGACAGCCGTGAATGTGCGACATTGAACGAGTTGAACGTTGACAAATTCACTGAAAAAATTACCATCTACTGATGGAAGTTCTTGGACATTAATGAGAAGCTGCTAAGAAAATTTAGCCCAAAAATTTTTTATTCGATGAAGACATGATTTCCTCAGAATTTCGTCCAAAATCTTATTTTATTTTGATTTTAAAGTTGTCGTTGCAAATTTTGGAATCATTCCTCTCGCACCAAAAAACAGACCAATCAAAATCACGTCCCAGTTTTTTAATATGTGGAAATCGTTTTCTGTATATCGGAATAGTGTTGAGGTAAGGTTCTATGATATGATATTATTTGGGTATGTTTTCTGTATTAGTCAGAAAATCTAAGCTGAACCAATATGTCTTAGCTGTAATATACTACTGATGTGTAACACATCGAGGCTGTCGCGATTTTGTACATTATATTCGAATGAATTATGTTGAACGTAATATTTTTCGGTGCACGGTTAGCACGTTAACTCCAGTAATTCTCAACTGATTTTCAAAATTTCGTTTTTGTCGACGAATTATTCCTTTTTTGAAGTTTTGTTTGTAATGGATATTATCGGAGTGAAGACATGAGAGTAATTCTAAAAATAATTTTCTATTCGTTCGTTATTTGTTACCTGTCTTCCTTCGGAAACTTAAAGGGGTTATACCTGGTTTCCACTCAAAAAAAGGTATCCGTTTAGTTGACAGCTCTCTAATTTATGTTACATGAAATGAACAAAATGAACTTTTATAAAGAAAGCGACCGTCCATAAAAGACGTCCAATTTTATGGACGGACCAACTTTTTCAAAATACGAACAGATTAGGACAGGGGATGGACCCACATTTACAGAATTTGGAGGTGCTTTTAAGTCTCTGTTAAAAATAAAGAAGCACTAGCGGGTATTCAAAACCGATAACACACATATAATTTGTTCATTGTTTACTTGAACCAATTTATCAGATAACAGATTCAGACATTTTTATTTTTTTTTACTCGAAAACAATGTCCACATAATTTCCATTGAAGAGGCTAAGAGCATTCAGTGGTAGGAGTTCTGAGTTGAAGTTTTAACTATGTTTTGTTAAATTTAAGAATAAGTTCAAACTTTTTTCGTCAAATATTTTTTTTGCAATTTTTACTTCTTTTTTTGGACGTCCTAATTCAGGGGGGAAAGCAAAATTGAAAAAACGGACGCATTTGGACAGGGGATTGACCGACCCAGAAAAATGCGGAAAAAGAGTGGACGTCTTTTATGGACGGTCCCAAAGAGAAAGCGTAAACGGAGGCAAAATTGAATTTTTCAAATTTTCGTTCCGTTTTTTTGACAGATCGCGCTCTCTCGACTCTCATACGGAGGTAAAACGGAGTGCTTTTGCGAGTGGAAACCAAATGGATGCAAATGGAAAATTTGATAGATGATAAAGTTTTAGAACAAAAATTTCTTCCTTACTGTACGAGTCACATTATTATTTTACAGTCCTGAAGAAACATTGAATATGAGATCTCGTACCCAGATGAGTGAAATTATCAGAAGGCTTCAGCCCGAGGTACTTTTACTCATCTGGATGCGATCTATCATATTCCCTCCCGTGTATATATATTGTAATTTATTTTTTTTATACGAGTGATAGAAAGACTTTACACTGTGAGGGAAAGTTCGCTTTCCGTTGCGACGTATAAATTAGAGATCTTTACAGATGCTGAACTGCGATTGGGTGTTTAAAGACGTTACTCGTTAATTTCTCAAAAATTAACTGTATTCTTCAATCATCCCTTGCGCTTCTACTGAATTAACCTTGAGAACTTAGATATACCTTCCAAAATTTTTGTGCTTCTGACAGCCAATTGCCTGATCTCTTAAATTAAAATCAAAATTGTTGAACTGCGATTGGGTGTATTGAAGAAATTACTCGTTAATTTCTCAAAAACTAGCTGTATTCTTCAAACACCCCTAGACCTTCTACTGAATTAACCTTGAAAACTTAAATATTTCTTTCCAAATTTTTGTGCTTCTGACAGCCAATTACCTGATCTCTTAAATTTGAAACAAAAATGTTGAACTGTGATTGGGTGTACTGAAGAAATTACTCACCTAGAACGCTGTCATCACGAAAATGTCACTATTTTCCGAAATTTCGATTTCAAATATATTTTCTATTCAATTTTACAGTCAGGAGTGAAAATTTCTGAAAATAGTAGTATTTTTGTGATAACATGGTTCTAGGGGATTCCTCGGCAGAGTAGCAAGACATGTACTTACTCAAAGACTCGGTGTGGGGGTCATTTGAAAGAGACAGACGTAACGTTTTGGAAAAAAGTACTTTTAAAACTTTTAAATGAAGTACGTAGACCACCGAACTCAAAAAGTTTGAGTTTGAGATGTCTCATTTTCACTTTTCGCCTATTATGACCTACTCCAGCCCTAGTCCAGATCACTTTGCATCGTTTTAGATACTACGGACCAATTGTCCAAATAACCATACTTATTAGTCTTGGGACCGACACTGGAGTTTTTTACAAATCGCTTTTGAAAAATTTCATTATTTCGACTTTAAACTGTTCCACGTTCAGACACTTTCACCTTTCATGCAAACACGCATCCACACTTTTTGTATTAATGAGGTCTTATTCAGATCAAAGCGATTCATCTTTGCGAAAATATTACGTACAATGGTTTTTAGCCACCCCTTGGTAGACCATTTTTGTTATAGCTATACAGCTTCTGTCGCTAACAGAAAAATGTTGTTCTACGAATTTCTCGGATTGGTCCAAGGAATCAATGGGCCAATAATCACAATAGTCGGTGAGGTATTGTATATGAGTTTCATACAAACTGTTCGAAGAATTCGCAGATTGACTCTTAAATAAATATTTCCAAATTTTTGTGCTTCTGTCATACCATTACCTGATCTCTTATATTTGAAACAAAAATGTTGAGCTGCGATTGGGTGTATTGAAGAAATTACTACGTAATTTCTCAAAAATTAACCACATTGTTCAATGAGTCGATTTACCTAGTGCAAATATAATTGAGTTATTGAGGGAAAAAATATTGAGAAAAAAGACACGATGAAATGTAATTTTTGAAATCCAGAAAATCAGTCAAGGGACCTGACCCACCCAAAAGGTGGGACCTAGTTATGAAAATAACTATTTAAATCCATCAGCCTTTTTCTCACTTTGTGAAACCGCACTGTGACGTAGCAAAAAAAATGCAACGAAATCATTGAAAATGGTTTATAAATGAAACACGAATTTTTGTTTGAGAGCTAAATAAACAAATTTTATAAAATTGTAGTTGTCCGACATTTTTATTTGCTCTATTCTTTATTGCGTTCACTGTACATGCACATACGTAGTGTGGTTAAAGGCATAAAAATAAAAGGAAACAATTCTATTTTTGCTTAGCAAAGGTACACACATGAACTAGTTGAAAGAGATTTATTCAATATTTGGTACTTTCGTTACAATGGCATAGTGAAGCATGCTGCCAAATCAATTTTTCTTATTTGCCACAAAAACTTTTCATCCGATGGGTGTCCTCGTTAAAAGTTATACCGTCGCATATATAGCTCGTCGTTTATATAGGAACACACAATGTGAAATCGCAAGTTATAAGTCGGTGTATATACATAACAACCTGTGCACTGAAGGTTGTATAATTTCTGTAGGTGGTACCCAATAAAGTTTTCTTTAATTTATTGAATTCGAAAATTTTACAACATTATTATTTTGCCACACCAGAATCACTATGCTTTTGCTCACTTTAATCGTAAATTTGGAAATTTTATTTCATTCCAAGAAAGTTCCAAGGAGTTTTTGAAAGCTCATAAGTTAGAAAATGTGTAAACTGTAGCAGGTGAATGGTGTGAGCAGTCTCGGAAATTGGGTGGGTAGCAACGACTAATTACACGAAAGTTTTATAAGCGGAAAGCTAATTGTGGCGGTGTTACAAAATAAAGGGTGTGACAAAAATGAAATGTAGTTTGGAAATCTTCAAACTACAAAATAGAGTGAATTTAGATCGTACCGTTGCAAGTTGAGTAAATGCAAAACAGCTAATTCTTACTGCAGGCGGCCAATGTAAATAGCGAAATTATTTATGGCAAAAGTTCCACTTCTGAAGGTTAACTCAATTTGTCAACTAAGAAGGATTTCTGGCACAGTTTTCGAGAAACCGGATAATTTTGTAAGGTAAAATCACACAGAGTGGTTTTGACGGAAATCGAAGTAACCAGGTACGACAGAGCCACTGTCATCAACTTCTTTACAATGCTGGAACGAAGTTCACCTTCACAGATTAACGACTAGAAAAATAAACAACTAAGTCATATAAGTAAACATTAGCGGAGACCCGTGCGTATCAGAATAGTTGTGACACACAGTAGGCTAATCCGTTATATTCATGTTCAACAATCTATATCTCGTGAAATATTCACAATTTAAATTTAAGAATTCTTAAAACGTGATTTAAGAATATTCAAAAATGTCGGGAAAAATATTTGTGCATGTAGGCCGCAGATTAATAGTCGTAAAGTTGTTAGACAAAGTGACAGGTTTGATTTCTTCCCATACATAACCTCAAAAAAATATATTTTCCATATTTTCGTCAGAATCTTGTCGAAATCAGTTGTAAACGTTAAAGTAATTCATAATAAGTCGAAACGAGCCTTGTCCGACGAAAAAGGGATGAAATTCCTAGTGGTTTTGAAGCGAATTGTTATTCAGCGCTCTGAGACTCAAAGACAGTCAGTATGAAAATCAAAGAATCAACCAAGAAATTCATCTTTTTTTTCGTCGGACTAGGCTCGTTTCGACCTATTATGAATTACTTTAACGTTTACAATTGATTTCGACAAGTTTCTGACGAAAATATGGAAAATATATTTTTTTGAGGTTATGTATGGGGAGAAATCAAACCTGTAACTTTGTCTAACAACCTTACGACTATTAATCTGCGGCCTACATGCACAAATATTTTTCCCGACATTTTTGAACATTTTTAAATCACGTTTTAAGAATTCTTACATTTAAATTATGAATATATCACGAGATATAGATTTTTGAACATGAATATAACGGATTAGCCTACTGTGTGACATATAGAATAGATGTTGCAAAAAGACTCGAACAAAAATGAGCAAACGATCCCATGTTTAGACCTGTATGTCGTATCCCATAGCACAAGCACGCCACAGAGGAACGACCTCATGTCGCACCCTCGCCGGCACAGACCGTATAACTGACTCCCTCCTGAGCCAAGCCGAACAGATGAGGCTATCACACGATTATTTCCCTTCAGGAAATAATCTACTTTTGGGAACGACCGTCTGTCGTATCCCATCCAAGAAATACCGCGACCACACGATTATTTCCCTTCAGGAAATAATCTACTTTTGGGAACGACCGTCTGTCGTATCCCGTACCCAACGGCCACTCGAATATCAACTCCGTTAGACCCACGCGGACACACAAGACTCGTGAACAGGCAACCTCGATAAGAAGTTGAATAACTTATCGAGGAATGCCAAACAAGCGAAATGCACATATAGAACACAATCCGATTGCGCAATGTATAGTGACGAGTATATGCAGTCGAATATTAATAACATGCAAATACTTAGTCATGATATTGTGAAACTGATATCCAATGTTTTGGATAACACGTGCTATTTCGCGGTGTTATGAGAGTAGGTCATGAAATGACTTCCTCATAACACATGTTTAGTGTGTCGCACGGGTATGGTGGGGCACAGGCTAACGCTTGTGGCCCCGGTATCGAAGTGGTGTTAAGGGAGTCAGTCGAAGAACGGTTATCAGACAAGTCGGAAGAGGTAAGCTGTTCGATCAGCTAGAGATTATTTTTCTAGAGTCAAAAATCGGTCTGCGGTCGCGCGTGCACACTCAGTACAGGGAAGCTTGGCATGATAAATTGAATGAATTAAGTACACCGTATAGTGAATGAAGTAAGAAATCTAAAGTGTAAACGTATCCAAAATAAGAGTAAAGTGTAAACGTATCCAAAATAAGAATAAGGTGTAAACGTATCCAAATAAGAATAAATTCGATTTATGTAAAGTGTAAACGTATCCAAATAAGAATAAATTCCCGCTGTCAAAGTTGCTATTGTATATAAAACCATAAGTGGTCGCAGCAGGGCATAACACCGCCCCAACGAGTATCAGTTGCGACAGCTGGCATCCCTTGTGGGGACCCATCCAAAGATGGGTCTCTACAGCGACAAGCAGGTTAGTTGAATTCTTGTTATTCCTTTTCTCAAGCGTTATTTTGGTGAGACTCTTGTTCCGTTCGAAAAAAAATTTTATCGGGATTTTCATAGTGCTTACATGCTAGAGCTATTTGCATTTGATTAAGTTTGTTGGGAACTTGATGAGAATTCGGAAGCGGGTTTTCCCAAGAGCTTATGAAGAGTTTGTTTCATTTCATTTTCTATTGGAATTTTAACGGATTTTCCGCAAGAGTACCTTCAAATTTTACTTTTGGCAATTTTGAAAGAATTGTATATATAGAACTTAGAGATTTCGGGACGTTCGGAATTTTGGATTGGATTTTGAGAATTCCGAATTATTAAAGAATATTGAGATTAGCAATTTATGATAGCAAAGTGATTTAAAGGGTTATAGATTTGAGAATTTGGAGAAAACCGCTAGAAGACAATCACAAAATTTTGAAAATTGAGAAATTTTGTTCGAATTTGGAGTTTGGTTATCTGGGCATTTATTTCCTTAAAAACAAAACCTGGTTGAGGATTCATATGAATTTCGAACTTGAAAAAGAACAGTTGCAGCAAAGACGGATAATAGCGAGATGAACATGAGAAGCATGAGGACAAATTAATGGATCCAAGGCTTAACCTTGCGAGATTTAATTTTTCGAGAGGTAATTGATGTTGAAGTTGTGGTTGAGATGAGATTCCAGATGTTTTATTGTGAGGCTTTAGTTTTAAGTTGAGAGAAGATTATTAATAGAGTAGATATTACGAATTGTCGTATTGAACTTTTAGATTTAAGTTGAGAAGATTTGAGTTGACAGAGAAGATTTAACATTTCCAATTTGAAGTCTTACGGAAAACGTTTTGGTGCAAACGAGACCAATAGAGATACACTATACTCTTCTCGCTCGCACCAATTAATTTCCCGTAAGACTTCAAATTGGAATATATCTGAATCTAGACGTCCTAGAAGAAAACGGAGTCCTGATTCCGATTCAGGGAGAAAAACTATACTAAGCTTTTCGATTTTACATCTGCTACACAAAATTTAATATATTTGTTGCCTAGTGTTACTCGCCACAATTTGAATAGTTCGGTTTTGTTTTGAAGACTCAGCCGAATGCTCAGTCGAAGTCGGGATTTGTTTTTCCCTGCTAGGGGAATCTATTGAAAATCTTATTAGCTCCCTTGAATTTTGAATTTGCATAGTGAAGCTACGCGGTCCAAGTTTATCTTGATTTTTTTTGGTTTTTGAAACTTTTTTTTATTGGTTGGGAACAATTCTATTCTAAGAGAATAGATCCTTTTTTTTTCCTTCTCCAAAGGATTAATTGAAATCTGTTTTGTCCCGGAAAATTTTATTGGGATGTTGAAACTTTTGTCCCCCCGAAGCTTGCAAAGAGATTATCATTGAACATAATGCTTGAAAAAATCTTGTTGAAGGACTTTTAGATCCTTAGGAAAAAAGAAGCTTTGATACTGCAGGAAATCCTCTTTTTTTAGACATGAGGCTCTCACAAAGCATCCAACGTTAACATTGGCAATATGCAGAGGATAAATATGAACTGAATATCGTCCACCAAATACAGGATGAAGCGTCACCACGAAACCTCAACACCATGCACCACCACCATAGCGATGATGACTTCGAGGCCAATCAACCAACGGTACCAAGTTACTGACATCTTCCAGTCTGAAGCCTTCGACCTCAACAAAAAAGAGATGCATGAACAATTGGTTGAACCATTTATATTCATTTTCACACATATTTGAGATTTTGAAGATTTATTTGCATTATATTGAGGAAAGGTCTTGAAGCATGAATTGATACTCTCACAAAAATTTGAAATCTTAATGGTATATGAGCTTGAAATTGTAGAATTTTGAGAAAAACTAGATTTTAGATTTTGTCAAACTATCATGAGACTTAACCAGAACTGAACCGGACATATGAACAAAATTTTGACTGAAGTAGATTCTATAATCCAAGAGGGCCTCACAATGGTTAGAATGACGGCTGCATCCAAATGAAAAAATTGTGCGAATGAGAACGATTGAAATGGCATTTGATCAGGTTAAGCTCTGGAGCCATGTGTGGTTACACAAAGAGGTAACAAAGTAAGGATGTAGCAAAGCCAATGTGGACTTCTGAGCTCTTTTGGGCCTGGTGATTTTTGCTTGATCAATAATCTATTTGAATCCTTCACAGTGAAAACCTTTTATTTCCTTGGCACGATTATTTTCCTTTGGAAAATAATCTAATCACCAGGGGCGTGTGCTGTCGTATCCCAGCGCCACAGCCCCAGCTGAACGGCTGTCAGTTATTTCCCAAACAGGGAAATAACATAGGTCTCAAATATGAATTATGATGTGGCAATGAGGTTTATTTTGTTGATATGAAGAAATCATATCAACAAACCGAATTTGTATGTCACACACTTTTGCATATTGTGCATTTCGATGATACATTTGCGATATGCTGAAATGCATGATAGCTTTCGATGTAAAAATTGATATGGGAAAAAATCAGTTCTTGTCAAGTCGCTACTGAAGAAAGATGTAATTAAAATCGCCGGGTTTTGTTAATTTTCTAATGTGTCAATAAAAGTTTGATGGCTGACATCGTGCGTTTTATTTTGTGATTCGTGCAACGAGTGAACTCCAAACACAAGATGAGAATTCCTCGGGATTTAGAACCCCCCGAGTACAGAGGCCGTCCCACACCATCCGGAGGACGACATGTACGAAGAACGAAGTTCTTCGAAAAGGGTGTTATGCGTTTACCACGACGTTTGTAACCACTCCATTTCGAATTTCGACCCGGGAGTAGGGGGAGCATCGATCATGGTCCTTAGATGAGGAATCAGCAAAAAAGAAATGTCCGTCCGTCCGTCCGTCAGAGTAAAACTCAACCGATAATCAAAAACTTTCTTCCCTGAAAGGTAATCGAAATATCTTTTACGTGATTGAATCTAGGCACTGTCGGCTCAAGGGCCACCGAGCTAGGGCCGTTTAAGTTAAGATAAGATAAGATAATCATTTATTTAGCATAGCTATTTTTAAATCACAAAGAAGTTTATCATAAATGAAATTGAAGAAAATCAAATTAGAATCATTCCTTTCACTGTTTGTCTCAATTTTTATTTAAAATTAATTTCGCTAGTCTCATCGTTTAGATCACGAGGCAACTGATTGAACAACATCAAGCCCCTGTGGAACAACGAGTTCCTTTCACCACTGTTCTTCCGCACTGTTACACGGAAGTCGTTTCTAGACCTTGTCGCGTATCCATGTATATCTGCATTAAAAGTCACCATTTCCATAAGATATTGAGGCAGCAGACCGCGTTTTAATTTGAATATAAATGTTATAGTCGCAGCGTGCACTCTTTGCTTTACACTTAACCAGTCCAATGCTCCCAACATGAACGATATAGGAGTGAGTTTACCGCACATTAACACAGCTCTCATTACACGGTTTTGTAGCTTTTGCAGCCTGTCAAATGCTGATTCATTGCTCAGGAACAGTATCGATGAGCAGTAATCGAAGTTCGGTGTGATGATTGAGTTGTAAATGTGGATACGCGCTCCCATCGTTAAATTGCTCGCTAACCTCGCCAACAGTCCCACCTTCTATGCTACTTTCTTACAGACATAGTCCTCATTCTCCTTGAAGAGTAACTTATCATTAATCAATACGTCGAGATACTTCATAGTCTTCACCACTTCAATTTCTTCATCATCCACAGTTATCTTGTTTGCTGCAGACACATATGAAGGGTGCGTTATGATCATCGCTTTCGTTTTAGTCACGTTCAGTTTCAGCTTATTTAGACGTAGCCACATACTAATTTTCTCCAATTCACTGTTTATGCGATTGGTCAGCATATCAATGTCACGAACAAATTCACGAACGCGTTCATCAGTTGAGTAGGTAAGTCGTTTATGTAAATGATGAAGAGAACAGCTCCAAGAACTGATCCTTGTGGCACTCTAAGCTCGTTTGGTATGCTGCTTGATTCAAGCCCATTCACCTTTGTGTTTTGACGCCTGCTTCTTAGATACCCTTCGAACCAGTTAACTGCACTAGTTGCGAATCCGAAAGGACGCAATTTGTCAACCAACTTTCGTCTGTCAATTGTTTCGAAAGCACGTTTCAAGTCTACGAACACAGCCAGAATGATATCTCCCGTTGAATGTATTTCCTTCCATTTCATCAACAAGAAATTCAACGCCGTTTCACAAGAGTGTCGCTCCCTGTACGCTGATTGGAACTTCGATATCAAGTTGTGTGTTTCGATATATTCGATCAACTGGTTTTTGACAACAGTTTCAATCAGCTTTTCTATCGTCGGTAACATATGATTGGGCGATAATCTTCTGCCTTTTTCGGTTGACTTACTTTTGGTACAGGTACAACTGTAGCAGTTTTTAATTTATCGGGCATCGATTCTTTCAACGTGTGATTGATCATGTCATGTACTGCGTTACCTATGATGGGCCAAGCATCCATGAGGATATTTGGACTAATGAGGTCAACGTCTTTCTTATTCGGCATTTCTTTCAGGCATTGTAGCAAATAACTGGCCGGAACTTCTTTCAATTCGAATATTGTTTGGACCGCTGGACTGTCTATACAAACATCTCCGCTGCCGTTAATAGCCCGGCTTATCTCCTCTATTTATGTGAACAGTAAAACTCGTTTAGTTTCTCCGCTATTTCTCTTGTGCCTTGTATATTCACTCCATTCACACTTACTTCATTAAGATCTGCTCTTTGCTTACCATTTAAAAGAAGCTTCAAGATTTTCCATGTTTCTTTTGCGTTACCGTTTGCTTTTTCCAATTTTCTCTCAGTGTAGTCACGTTTTTTGTTACGTATCATCGCAAGGAACTTGTTCCTCATGCGTCTGGCGTAAGTGGTTAAAATCTTTTCCGATTTTCATAATTTTTTTTTGTTTGAAAAATCTGGACATAGCCGACAATTTATAGAAGAACATTTTTTGGATTTGAGTCCTTGAACTTAGCTATGGCACTAAAAACGAGTCTATGCTAGGGCCATACGTGTTTTTTTGTACATAACTCGAGTAAATCTTTTCCGATTTTCCAATTTTTTTATCAAAAGGTGACTGTTTCCCGTTTTATGGAAGAAAATTTTTTGATTAGAAACCCTTGTACTCAGTTAGGGCTGAAGTTGGCCTCAGGTCTGTCCTAAGGTCGGCCGGTCGGCCCTAACCAAAAAGTAAGTATTTGTCCAAGGCCTCTCCTGAGGACCCTAGGTCGGCCCTAGACAAAAAAATGGTTTTTTACTATGTTGTAGAAAAAATTGAGATGAACATTTTTTTCTATTTGGGGGTCCAGTAAGATTTAATGTGGACGTAATTTCATACACTTAAGAGTTAAGGCAATATTTACTTGATTGATAGTAATTTTATTGTCTACTATTTTCTAGATGACATGGAAAAAGAGTGACCTAAATACGTTCGAGTCTTTTCGTAACATCAACTCTGTTTGCCACATCTATTCTGATGCGTCCGTTGCATATGTTCTTTTCGAACTATAAGAATTTCAAAGATCCATAGAAATTACCCAAGGTCTCAGACCATTCCAATCTAAAAAACCTTATATCCAAGGACTGGTCCATTTTCCCCTAAAGGCCTGAAACACGTATTTTCTAAAATTTTATTCTCTACATCTTTGCCTTTGGAAGCAACTTTCTAGTTCTAGAAATATGGGTCATCTCTCTCAATTCTAGAAGTGGCCATATCCCAAATATTGGACCATATGTCCTTAGACACGTGTATTTTTGAACCCTTATTCGTTTACTACAAGACACTACATTGTAACAAAGCGTAGATCGAGGCGGAAGTGAGGGGAATGCTTTTAATATCGTCTAGAGATATGGTCGAAGAATTGTCCAAAAACATGGCAGCCTGCCATGGCGGTAGCATGTAAGTGTGTCAATAAATAAACTATGGCAGTTAGAAAGTTGCTTCCAAAGGCAACGTTGTTGAGAATAAAATTTTATAGAAGACATGTTTCAGGTTTTATCGAAAAATTGCACAATCCTTTGATATTACTACTTCTAGAATTGGGAGGGATGACCCATATCAGGGATCGACAAAACTATCAATCATACGGTTGTACATTATGTTCTTTTTGCTACGACAGCCCTATCTTTGCTCAAATTTACTCACCGCGGTCTCCAAGTTCACCGATTAATTCAAATCGAACAAAATCTTATTTTAGTAAATGTAATTAAGTTACAGTGAGAATTACATTTTAGTGAAAATAGTTTCAAGATTTCTTGGAGAAACTCTTTTGGTGCTTTTTCTACATATCAGGTGCAGGGAAGAACATTTCGGTCATCAAAATCAATGGTCTCAAACGTACTTCGGTAGGGCCTTTGACATTTTCTTGGGTAATTTCTATGGATCTTTGAAATTCTTTTAGTTGTAAAACCACATTCGATTCCCCGGCCTTCGTCTTCCAAACATTCCGATAAAATGGCAAATTTCGCTCGTCGTTAAAATAAATTTCTTTGTAATCTTGAATTCGTTCTTCGAATTCCTTTACATTCTTTGGAAGCTTTTGAATGTACTTCCTTCTATGTCGGTGTATCAACGTGTCATACCTCCCTTTTAGTGGTATGTTCAACGGATCGATTGTACCATTCATCCGTTTTCTTGTCTGCACATATAGTTCACGCGGATATGAAAAAGGACTCGCGTTACAGGCCTTTTTCAACCGTTTATCGAACTTCTCTTTGTAGACTTTGCCAGTGTTTGGTAAATGGTTGTGCGGTCTGGCCCTTGCATGGCAGCCATATCTCTTTGAATTTTTACACCGGAAATACGAATCATGCTCGGAGCGGTAGCGGAGAGCGTGACGCAGTCCCCACACCCCAAAAAAAACGTCAACAAACCCAAAAACCTCCATACAAAAACCTTTGGGACAAGACACGATGTATAGGCGAAGTTTTGAGTTTTTTCCCCTCACCCCCCTTCCCCTCCAAATTATTTAATAAAAAAAACTACGTCGCAGCAGCTTTCAAACAAGCCGTCACTCATCAAAATCGGTTGAAAATTGGCTGAGATATCGCCAATCAAAGATGACCAATTCCTAAGGAAAAGTGGTCGAATTACCTTTGTCTTTGTAATTAATAACAATTTTATTCCTGTGTGGTGTGTCAACGATCTATGTCTCTATCTATGTACTACATGGGGTGAAAAGTCCGCGGCCTTGCAATGAAAGAACTAACTTTTACATATGAAATTAATTTTATTCTTCAACATAGTCTCCCTGAAGGGAAATGCACTTAGTCCAACGGTCCTGCAACATTTGGATACCTTTGGTATAATAGGATTTCTCCAACCCTGCAAAATAGGCCTCTGTTTCGGATATCACCTCATCATTAGAGTAAAATCTTTTTCCCTGTAGCCATCTTTTTAAGTTTGGGAACAAATAGTAGTCGCTGGGGGCCAGATCTGGAGAGTAAGGTGGGTGGTGGAGTAATTCATAGCCCAAAGAGTCCAGTTTCACAGTTGCTTTTATGGATGAATGCGCTGGTGCATTGTCATGATGAAACAGGACCTTTTTCTTCTGCATATGCGGTCGTTTTCTCTTGATCTCGTTGTCGAGCTGTTCCAATAATGTGACATAGTACTCGCCAGTTATTGTTTTTCCTTTCTCCAAATAGTCGATAAATATTATGCCATGCGCATCCCAAAAAATCGTGGCCATAACCTTGCCTGCAGAACGCTGTGCCTTTGGGCGCTTCGGTCGGCTTTGACCAAATTCTAACCACTCTGCAGACTGTCTATTGGACTCTGGTGTATAGTAATGAATCCACGTTTCATCAATCGTGACAAATCTACGCAAAAACTCCGTTGGATTACGCTCGAACAAAGCTAAATTACGCTCTGAATCGTCAAGACGGTGCTGCTTTTGATCAATTGTTAGAAAACGCGGCACCCATCGCGCAGAAAGCTTTTTCATGTCCAAATACTCGTGTAAAATGTGTCGCACCCGTTCTGTTGATATTTTGAGGATGTCAGCTATTTCACTAACTTTAACTTTCCGATCAGCCAAAACAATACGATGGATTCTTTTGATGTTTTCTTCAGTAACTGCTTCACTTGGACGTCCTGAACGTGGGGCATCATCGGTGCTTGTATTACCTCGTTTAAATTCAGCATGCCACTTCTTGACCGTTGTATACGACGGAGAAGATGTGCCATAACACTTATCCAGCCATTCTTTGCTTTGCACCGTATTTTTTCCCATTAAGAAACAATGTTTAATCAACACATGGAATTCATTATTTTCCATTTTTTACGAACAACAAAAACCTGCGTCACTCTATTGACAGTAATTCGAAAACTATGACACCAAATGTCAGGAAATTTTGGCTGTAGACAAGTAAAGGGTGGTACTACTGAATGTTAACAAAAATTCTGAAGTAATGACGCCATCTCTATGTGAGGCCGCGGACTTTTCACCCCATGTCTATCTATCTACCTACTTTTTTTTTCTCGAGAACCGCCCGAGCGATTTCCTTAAAATTTTCAGGGAACGTCAGTCTCGGCCCCAAATGAAAAATTTCATATGCCATATTTCATATGGGAAAAAGTGGTCAATTTTGAGGGTTTTTCGGTAATGCTCGGAGTTTTCGAATTTTAGCTCCGGAGTGACAATAGCTAGAGAGTTGGCTTCTTTGGTAAAGTTATAGAGTTTAACCAGGAGAATTTTTTGGGATCTTAAGAAAATGGCTGCCAGGAGTCAAACCGGCGCCATCTTGAATTTTCCCAAGCAATAAATTAGATTTTTTTTGGTTTTCGAATTTTAGCTTCGGAATGTTAATACTTAGAGAGTTGGTTTCTTCGGTAAAGTTATAGAGTTTGGTCAGGAGATTTTTTTGGGATTTTCAGAAATCTGCCAAAGTGACGCCATCTTGGATTTTTGTTAGGTATAAATTATGCTTCTTTGGGTTTTCGAATTTTTAGCTCCGGAATGATAACACTTAGAGAGTTGGTTTCTTCTAGACAGTTATATAGTTTCATCAGGAGAATTTTTTGGGATCATAAGAAAATGGCTGCCATCTGTTATAGCGGCGCCATCTTGGATTTTCGTTTATGCTTTTTCGGTTTTCGAATTTTAGCTCCGGAATGACGCTACTTGGAGAGACGGTTTCTTCTAGACAGTTATAGAGTTTTATCAGGAGAATTTTTTGGTATCATTAGAAAATGGCTGCCAGCTGTCATAGCGGCGCCATCTTGGATTTTCGTTTATGCTTCTACGGTTTTCGAATTTTAGCTCCGGAATGACGCTACTTAGAGAGACGGTTTCTTCTACAAAGTTATAGATTTCATCAGGAGAATTTTTTGGGATCATAAGAAAATGGCTGCCATCTGTTATAGCGGCGCCATCTTGGATTTTTTCCTAAATTCTGAATAAGAATACCTAGATAGTTGGTTTCTTCATGAAAGTTATATAAATCACTGAGAAGAATTGGTTACACGATGTGTTCCGAAGGCAGCCGAAGGTGACACGAAGTGTGCCGAAGGCAGCCGAAGGTGACACGAAGTGTTCCGAAGGCAGGCGAAAGTGCTACAAAATATTCTGAGGGTAGCCGAAGGTGATACGAAGTGTTGCGATGGTAGCCTAAGGTGTAGGAGAACACTTTTTCGGAAAGAAAATTTTTTTCGGGGAATTTTTTTTTTCTTAGAAAATTTTCTTTTCTGAAAATAGAAATAAGAAAATAAAATAGAGAATAGAAATAGAAAATTTTTCATATGAAGATTAGTTATAACAACTGAAAACTTCCAAAACTACTGATATCGCATACAAAAACCTCTTAAAAGTTAGAGTGTGACGCAGTCCGTAAGTCCGCTTCCAAAATTAATGATATTGCTTGAGGTGACGCTATCGCTGATAATACGCAGAGTTTGTTTGAAGCGAACCTTGTGTTCAAAGTTTTAATTTCCTGAAAAAATTAGAGCGCTTTCTTTGAAACAAAATTACGTTGTGTTAAAAAATTGCGTCATAAATGCCGGACCCAACGAAAGAAATAATTTGTCTGTACTTTCAGTTTTTGCGCTGCAAAAATTTGACTTTTGTTTCCTATTGCGTAGATTGTTTAAGGTAAATTTAAATTTTTGCGCGTGAAAACTGAAATGGTTGAAAAATTATTCCGCTGGTGGGTCCGGCATTTATGACGCAATTTTTTAACACAACGTAATTTTGTTTCAAAGAAAGCGCTGTAATTTTTTCAGGAAATTAAAACTTTGAACACAAGGTTCCCTTCAAACAAACTCTGCGTATTATCAGCGATAGCGTCACCTCAAGCGGTATCATTCATTTTGGAAGCAGACTTACGGACTGCGTCACACTCTACGTTTTAAGAGGTTTTTGTATGCTTTCTTATTTGCTTCGTGTTGTTTATTGAATAAAGGAATCCTTTCTCGTCGTAATAATTGTCGGAGTCATCAATTTTCGTTAATCGGATTTTAATAACATCGTCGCTTGAATCCGTCTTAGGAAGGTTGTTTAAAGTGCTCACACTTTTCACCAAAATTTCTAGGCCGCCATTCTGTAAAGGAAACAAAGCAACAAGCAAATAAAATTTTCGCTGCAATACTCGCTTTTCGGAAGACATACCGTTTCACTATCGCCATCATCACGTACCGTTTTGTTAACCGTTTCGATGTTATCATTATTGCGTACCGTTTCAAGGTTGCAATCATCAGTTTTATGTTTCTGACGCTTTGAATGTTTTGTTCGTAATTGTTTATACTGTTTTAAACGCTTAGCCATTTCATTATCAGATCTGTAATAATACTTAACATCACTTGCACAACTGTATGGCTCCAAGAAGATCCCGATAATTGGACGAGGAGAGAATGAAAAATGGTCGATGGTCAAACACGATGATTGTTTCTTTAAGACCTGAAAAGTTGTGGATTGTTAATTTTGAAGTGAAATGCCCGACAATAAGTTTGACTTACTAATTGAATTTGTGTTATGTCTTTCAGTTCAACCCGACTTCCTGGTGCGTAGTAGCGAACATTTCCTCGTATTTCATAATTTCTCGTGATGCTACTAACGACTGTTTCTCTCCTCCATCCTTTCTCTAAAGGTTGCCTTAGGTTCTGCAAGCTCGTTTCGATGTTTTCTGAATCATTTGATTCGGTTGAATCATTTGATTCGGTTGAATCATTTGATTCGGTTGAATCATTCGAACTTTCTGAATCGCTTTCACCCGGGATTATTGGGCGATTATTTTTCTTAACGAAAAATGAGTACACATGAAATAATGGGAGCGATTTGGCGATATAACATGAAATAACGATCAGGCGCTAAATAATACCTCCCCGGTAACACCTTACAATTAGTAACACCAGAAGGCGTAAACAATATCCAGCAATATCCAGAAGTCGTCAATAACACCCCCAGGGCATTTATAACACAAAAGGAGTTAATAATACACACGGCCGTATTTTTAGACCCGTACGAAGAACGAAGTTCTTCGAAAAGGGGTCTATTGCGTTTACCACGACATATGTAATCAGTCGAATTTCGACCTAAGAGTAGGGGGGAGCACCGATCGTGGTACCTATATGACGAATCAGCAATAAAAAAAATGTCCGTCCGTCCGTCTGTCTGTCAACACGATAACTGAAGTAAAACTTAACCGATTTTCAAAAACTTTTTTTCCCTGAAAGATAATTGAAAAAACCTTATTTGGGATTGAATCTAGGCACTGTCGGCCCAAGGACCAATGTTTAAGTGGTTTTTGGTCTTCTGTTCAAAACTCGAGTAAATCCTTTCTTATTTTCATAGATTTTTTTTTGTTTGAAAAATTATTATGCACAGAATCCGGGAAAAATATTTTCCGGGGAGTACGTCGCAGGGGGGGGGGGGAAGTCAAAAAGTTTCTGTGTATATGTCTACGAAAAAATTTCTTGTGAATTTTTTGGCGTGTAAGACTTGTGTCAGGACCCCTTACTACCGTGGGGCCATGATTATATATTTGTCTATTACGATTATCAAGCGCAAAAAACGTAGTGTACACCTTGTTACACAAGTAGAATTTTAACGTCCTAGGTCTTAAATGTGTCCACTTTTTGTAACATGAAGCACAAACCACTATTACAAACGCCTGGGGTTTTATTCTTTATTTTTTGCAATTCACTAGAGCGATTAAGTTATTTTAACGCACTCGGCCTTACGAAGAATAAAATTTGATGACACACGAAAATGGATGCCCAGTTCATAAGAATTTTTTTCTAGTGCAAAACGTAAACAAGAAACATAACCAAAGACCCGTACGTATCAGAATAGATGTGGCAAAGAGAATAGATATCGCAAACAGAATAGATGTTACAAAAAGACTCGAACATATCTAAAGATACAAATAAGCAAACAATCAAACGTTTTATGTTCTTTTATAACTGTAAGAGTTTCAAACATCCATAGAAATTACCCAAGGTAATGTCAAAGGCCCTACCGACCGACGTACATCTCAGACCATTCAAATCTAGAAAAGATTATATCCAAGGATTGGGCTATTTCCTCCTAAAACCCTGACACGTGTTCGCTCAAATTTAATTCTCTACAACTTCGCGTTTGGCAGCAATTTTCTAACTCTCATAGTTCTAGAGATAATGGCCATCCTGCCCAATTATGGAAGTGGCCATATACCACGATTGGGCCATATTTTCCCAAAACCCTGAGACACGCGTTCGCTTAAATTTAATTCTCTACAACTTTGCGTTGAACAGTAAATCTCAAAATATTGCATAGTTAACGAAATATAGACGAAAAACTGTTTTCGTATATGGCCAAGAAACTCAATTTCGTCCATTCCATTTGTCCCAGTGCCCCGACCTGGTTCCCACCAAAAACTTTTCCCATTTTTGTGATTTCAAATGCTTTCATTTAACACCAAAATGAGAAATTTCGGTGCTATACTTGCTGAGATATTTGCGAAAAAGTTTCATCGACCCTGGAAAATTTCATGTTCGACCTCCACTTCTTCGACCATATCTCCGGAACTACTTGATCGATTTTGCTCATCTTCGAACTTGAATCATGGGAGACATGTATCTTTGAGGGAAAGAAAATGGGTGATCGGTTGAGCCGTTTGAGAAAAAAGTGGAGACGGACGGACGGACATTTTTTTATTGTTGATTCGTCATATTTAGACGATAATAAATGCATCCCCCAACTGCCACCTCGATCTACCCCCCGTTACATTAAAATTGTTTGTAGTAAACGTATAGGACATTCGCACTTTGTACGGGTCCAAAAATAATTAATTTCACGACTCGACGGATCCAAACAAAATGCCCTGGATTGCCCTAAAGTAATTCGTTTGCAAATTACGTAAATATATCTCCAGACATAGCAGTTTGGAAAAACAACACAGCCGAATTTATTTTCCTCGTTATATTCATGGCTGATGCAATACTAAAATTGATTGTCGCAAGTGGACTGGGTGGATATGAAGCCGTATGCCAGGCTACTCTGATAAAATAATTGAAATTACGGCAAACGTGTGGAAAGTTGAACTGAATTTTTTTGCTCGTTTAAAAGCTCGTTCTTGTCGGTGAATTGTAAAAAATGTCGTATGACACACGTTACGTATGATGATAGTTTAACGCACACGATGTGTTGCCAAGCTCGCCTGCAGCTCGTATGGCAATCTCACACCTAGTGCTACACTGTCTTCATACGTTACGTAACTAGTACCATAAATAACTATTTCATATTAATTTTGTATATGTGTTAGTATGTATGCTAAATAGCCCCCTGTGTCAAATAAGATCCCTCAATGATGACTTTTAAAGCCATCATTGTGATGGGGATCAAAAATGTATGGAATTTGACATTGTTTTACATAGAACGCAGCGCTAATTTCTTACACATCAAAATAAATTCGAAGGGCCTCATTGCATTTCGACAGTTTGTTTGTGGTTGCTATATTTTGGTTGTTCAAAAAGAAAAACATTTTTCAATTTTTACAAGATGTAGAAATTCTTACTTTCTTTTTAGAATCGAAATAAATTATATATACACTTTCGGTTTATATTTATATATATTCAAGGACACATTTTCCTTCGATTTTCATTTTGTTTTTGTTTTTTTTTTTTTTTTCTTTTTTCTGTTTTTTATTGGTTTTTTGTCTTTTTTTGTTTTTCTGGTTTTCGAGCCAATTCTGTAGGGACCTTTTTCTTCAATGAAACACATTAAAACAATACAAAACGCTAAAAAAGCTACCACATCCGCATACAACATGATGACCTCTGTTGTCCGCATATGTAAACAAACAGATGCGAAATTACAAGTAAAAGGAAATTATTTATACATCGCGAACATTTTACAATTTTTAGAGAATGGAAAACCTCTAATTAAAAATATTTATTCCCTTGACTGTAAGTCAGGGTCTTATGAAAAAAATTCATCTATTCGTGTGCACTATGATGAAAAACGTAAATTCAAGAAAAGGGGTACCTCGCTAACTCGAGAAGTTCTCAACCGATTTTCACAAATCTTTTTTTATTTTATAAAGAATCTCAATCTCAGTATTTTTACTTAATGTTTTGTTGATATAAAGTCATAAATCTCGGAGATATTCCCAAAAAACCGGTTTGAGTAATTTTCTCCTTGGCAACACGATAACTCTTCTAAATCTCAAAGGATTTTGAAAATTTTTGTTTTATTCGACGAAGAATGTAATTTCTGAGGTTAAGATCGTGAACGGGCGTAATCGAACCAAGAATGTGGAAGCTATTCTCAAAAAACGATTTACCTTGCCAACACGATAACTCTTCTAAATCTAAACGGATTTTGAATTTTGTTATTTTGTATGATGAAGAATTAATTTCCTCATGTTAAGTCCGTGAACGGGCGGAATTAAACCGAGAATCTAAAAGTTATT
>CM055406.1:104479665-104490200 GCA_029228625.1 Pseudolycoriella hygida
CCGAAGTAATGCTGTGAGGCGGTTCCGGGGAGAAGAGAGCACGAAGACTAAGGAAGGAGGTTTTAGTTGGTAGGTCATTAAAGAATGGAATCCAACACTACCTTAGTTCAGAAAGACCGGGTGTCTATGAAGATTTCCTCACCCTTATAAAAAAAAAGCTATACATGCCAATAGTTAGTTATACATGTTAAACTTAGCTATACATGTTACAGTTACCTATACATGTGATAGTTAGCATTCTTGTGATAGTTTGCAATACATGTGATAGTTAGCTATGCATGTGATAGTTAGCTATATATGTGATAGCTAGTTATATATATGATGGTTAGATATCTATATGATAAGTACCCATCAATGTTACATAGCTACATAGTTAGCTGCGTTCACTCCCCCTTCCATCTTTCAACACTTTCTAAAAGATAATTTTAAACAATTAAACATCAGCAGATGTGTGAAAGCTTACTCTACTAACTATTGAATACGATAATTGATCTTGAAAAGCTAACGAATTTTATGAGTGTGAAAATGTCACGAGTGAGCGCAGCGAACGAGTGTCAAATTTTCACACGAGTCAATCGTGATATTGACTATCAAATCGAGGCATTTGACATTTGACACACCCGAGGCAATCTTGGTGGAAGACCAGCATACTTTGTCCCATATACAAAAAAGGTGACAAATTGGAGTGTGGCAATTTTCGAGGAATCGCTCTGCTGAATATTGCTTACAAGATATTTGCAAATATTCTATATCAGCGCCTTCATCCATACACGGAATCTACGATAGGTGAATACCAAAGTGGTTTTCGTGTAGGTCGGTCAACATCGGACCAGCTGTTTAATATCAGACAGATCTTGGAGAAGTGCAAGGAGTACAACATTGAAACACACCATTTGTTCGTTGACTTCAAGGCAGCCTATGACAGTGTTAGAAGAAGTAAGCTATGGAGAGGCATGGAGGAGTTCGGAATTCCCAACAAACTGATCTCGCTAACGAAGCTAACACTAAACGGAGCTAACAGCCGAGTAAGGATCCGCAATCAAATGTCAGAGACTTTCGACATTGAGGAAGGCCTACGTCAAGGAGATCCTCTTGCAACGCTGCTTTTCAATTTAACACTCGAAGCAGCTGTTCAAACCATGGACTTAGACTCCAGCGGCACCATTTTCTCCAAGTCCAGTCAGTTGCTTGGTTTTGCAGATGACCTGGACATTATTGGCCGAACTATGGATGTTGTTAAAGATAAGTTTATGGCCTTGGAGAGGAAAGGTACCGACCTTGGGGTGAAGGTCAATGACGGAAAAACGGAATACATGATCATCCCACCTACGAATCGATATCGGGAAGATAACGTAACGATCGACACACACACATTCAAAATGGTCAATAAGTTCGTATACCTTGGATCAGAGCTGAACATAAACAACGACATTGCGGACGAAATAAAAAGGCGAGTAACTTTGGGCAACCGGAGTTATTACAGCCGGCTGAAAATTCTAAAGTCCAAGTCAGTAAGCCGAAATTCAAAATGCGCACTTTATAAAATTGTGATCAGACCGGTAGTTACGTACGGTTCGGAGGCGTGGTGCTTGACACAGAAAAATGAACAATCTCTGCATACGTTCGAGCGAAAGGTACTGCGTACAATATTTGGACCAGTATTTGACCGAAAACTGAACCGATGGCGCAGACGACATAATCACGAGCTCATAGAGCTTTTTGGAGAGCCCGACATAGTCAGAGCAACAAAAATAAATAGACGACGTTGGCTCGGTCACGTACAACGAATGAATGAACATCGTATTCCAAAAAAAATTCTGAAGTCCAAACCTGAAGGCAAAAGGAGTGCAGGGCGACCCAAGTCCAGGTGGAGCGACGCTGCTTTTGCCAACTTAAGAACTGTGGGAGTAACCAGCTGGGAGACGTTAGCTGCAGATAGGCCCGGTTGGAGAAGCATGTTGGAGAAGGCCAAGACCCTTAATGGGTTGTAGTGCTGGTAAAGTAAAGTAAGTAGAGGCAATCTTGGTAATTGATTATCAAATTGATAGTCGACTATGGTAACTCCCACTGCTTCCATCTTTCAACACTTTCTAAAATATAATTTTAAAGAAGTAAACGGTAAACGTCAGCAGATGTGTGAAAGCTTTCGCAGATTTAACTCTACTAAATATTGAATAAGATAATAGCACTTGAAATGCTAACGAATTTTATGAGTGTGAAAATGTCACGAGTGAGCGCATCAATAAGGTTTGATTTGAATGAGACTTTCAGTTTTACTGCAAATATAGTTCTAAAATCTTTGAGCGCAGAGTGTATAAAATTTTGAAAGAATTATTAAAATTGTATTCTCAGTCAAGGGACCTGACCCATCCAAGAGATGGGGCCTAGTTATTTTTGTAAATTTTGTAAGTGTGGAGGGCATTTTTATGACGTGCTTCGTTCATTAAAAATAAAAAATTACTCGTCTCATTAACACATGCATGTTAGCAGCATAAGCGAATTATAAAATAGCATTCGAATTTTTGTCACACGTGTGCAGATGAACACAACTTGGTCGCAAATCCCAGTGAACAACTAAAATTAATCACATGGCGCAACTCAGATTATTTTTCCCGAATGAACCGGAAAAAGTTACCTAACGAAAACCGAATATAACTTTGCTTTATACACATTGTAACATAAAACAAATTGTTTTATAACCACAAAAACTGCGGGAAAAAACTTTTCGTATGCTCGAATGTGGAAATTGGAATTACTATTATACGGGAAAATATATGTGCATATTTATTCGAACTTTTACGAAACCAATATACATATCCAAATTGAATTTTCCTATTTTGTTTATTTTTATATTTTTCTTCTTTTTTTTTCTTTCTCTTTCGGGACTTTGGTTATATGTGGAACGATGGTTAACACGATAACATTACAATATAAATAAAAATAAGACACTCTGTCCGAATTCGATAAAAAGAAAAGAAAATATGATGGAAATTTGTTACTCAAGTTATGTTCATCTAAATAAATATCCTTCGTTTTATGTCACTCACAATAACTGAATGAAAAAAATACCAAAATTATTTTTTTTTTCATACATTTTTTTAATTTCCCATCAAATGAAAAAATATCAATCTTCAACCCATATAACATAAAATCCGACTCACCAGTTAAATTGAAATAAAATTTCACTCTTGAACGAATTCACGATGGTAAAAAAATCATTTTACAATATTGCGGCAGAAAAATATAATATTTTATTGCATACACGTTGAGTAAGCCATGCATTAAACACTCCTGTATATAAAGACTAAGTCGTACATTATTGTGAAAATTATTGTTCTAGATGAATAATTTTTTATTATAGTTCTAGATGCATAATTTTTTTATTTGAGGAACAAATAAAGAAAAAAAACACATGCCTCTGCGAGTCTCGAACCGACGACAAGCGGTTCACTAGTCAAGCATTTATTCCACCGATCCACTTCTGCTTGTATACATTTTCAATTTAATTTCGTAATGTAGCGTTTGTTCATGGTTGTGTTATATATAAAAAAATCGCGACTGAAACAACGCTTGCTATGTTTTGCCATATTGAGTGTACATTTAGAAAGCCAAGAATGGAATTTAGTTTATTTTATTTAAATAATTTGAAGTAAAAATACGCAACATAAATTAACATCAAGTTTGCTGTTTGCCGTTTTGCTCATGCATTTAAATGTGCTCTCGCGATATACGATCAAATTAATTTAGTATTTACTTAGTCGTGTAACACTAGCATCATGCGTATTGTGTCGCATTTACTCATGTATATGTTTAGTATATAGGATCAATGGCAATGTGCGACAAACGTGCATTTATCAATGGAAATAAAATGTAATGTGAATTGAAGGAGGAATAATTAGTTGAACTGAAATTTAAAAAGACACAAAGGGGATGTAGTTTTGTGAGAAATAATTTGCGTATGCGATAAACGATAAGTAAAAAAAAATTAGTCAGCCGTAATTGAATCCACGATTGTGAAATAAAAAAACTATTAACAGAGCTACACCCTAACAAGCACGGCCGTTTTGCTTACAGATTAAGATGTGTTTTCGTTTATGCAATAAAATATCGTATTGTCTTGTATGCCAGAGTCTCGTTATATACAATAAATACATATCAATAATGCTCGACTTAGGCATACAAGACAATAAAATACTATTATTGCATAGAATAAAAAAATACTTTAAAATAGGTCGACTTTCGGTTGTATTGATGCATAAAATTTTAATGTTTACAGACGCCGAACTTTTTTCACACTCCGCGTATACGTATCGTAAGTGCTCCAGTAGCTGACCCTTTAAGGAATTTTTTGACTTTGATCTTCAATATTTATATTATATTGATGAAAATGCTAGGTTTTATATTTTAATTTGATCTATTCTGATTGAGTAGAACATCGGAAATATTGATAATTATATTATTTTTACTGTATAAAAGGGGCTTTAAAAAAGCACTGTTTTTGATCCAGTAGCTGACCAGAAAAAATGAGTGTTCCTATGTCTGACCACCTGTGTTCCAGTAGTTGACCATCTCTATCATGCAAGATTTTGCAAGATTTAGAGAAATTGTTCTTCATTTTCTTGATTTTTTTGGAAAGACAAGAAAAAAAGCTCTTGTTGGCTGATCACATAATGCAATGCATCAGTGTGTAATGTAAAAACATCCTTCAACTTTGTAAGTTACAAAAAAGTGTGAGTTTTGTTTTCCGAAAAGAAGGCTGAGATATATTTGAATAAAAATGTCCTTTCTTACAACAAAACTCTTATTATTTTATTGTTTTGTCAGTTATAATGGAAGTGACAAAGAATTCGGCGAAAAGGTTGGCTTTTCTTCATAGATGCAAGACTTTTCTTTTCTCTGTAAGAACTTGCTACTGGTTAATAGCTGACAAGAGAGAGAAACATTTATTTAACATAAACGGTGCTGCTTACATAACATAAGTTGCTTAATTTACACAGCATATCTATCAATCCAGTGGACATCGTCATTACAAACAAAAAGTCGAATTAGGTTAATTTATACAGAACACTAGAAATGACAATGTCATGATCCGTAAATGTGATTATTAGTTATGTGAATTGTCTTCGTCAATATTTCTTCGGATAGCTGCTTAAGGTATGCATTGTCTAACTTCACTTCACGGAAAAATTCAATTACGCTATTGCCGAACGTTCCGCGGCTTCCGAATCACAGTCCTCGAACACACCAGTCTCTCTCACCAAATGATTGCACATATTTCTCGGTGTAAAATGGGATGCATTTGCGATAAATATTTTGTTTTTCCTCCTTGATTGCTTGGTCCTGGCCTAAGTCATTCGTTTCATATCGAATTGTTGGGTCTATGATATACGCCTTCTTCGAGTTAGGTTGGAAGGCGATAATATCGCTGAATCGGCTACTACCATCAGAATCAACTGCATACACTTCTTCAAAGCAAGTGTAGCCTATCGATCTCAGCAGGGAGGTGATGTGATGTTTGACGCTGTGATGCCTTGACGTGATTAGCAGGTTGTTCGATGAGCAGTTTCCAATAACGTGTGTGATGGTTTCATTCTCTTTGCCGCATCTGCGACAAAGGTTGGAAGCGCTCGCGACTCCTGGAACTCCGTTCAGGTTTGCGTAGTTCGTGCTAAGTTTGATTGCCGATACCCATTCAGATGATGAAAGCGAGTTTTTGTTATAGATAAAGTTGTTGCTGGGTGTGTAATTTTTGAAGTGAAGTACGCCGGAGCCTTGATAACTCAGCTTACACCAGTTTTCAAACGATTCATTGCGTAGAGCAGCTCGCAATGACGACGACGTGTCCCCTATAGCGTTTAGTGATTGGACGCAATGAGCCATTTCTTCACGGCAGTCAAGCACAGTGTGGAACAGGTCATCGCTTATTTTAGAGAGCCTGTTCGCTAGACTGAAGTGTTGAAGGTGGACCTCCCATGCAGCTCTGAATAGGCCCAGGCCACGTAGCCTCCTTGGAGCGTAGAAAAGGTTATCATTTGTTCTTGTTGGCAGGCCAATGATTTCTTTGACAGTTCGGCGTATCATTACGTCCAGACCGTTTGTGACAGTTGATGGGATTCTGTGTAATGGAGCTGCTTGCAATGGAAAGACTAATATCGGGAAGACGTATTGGTTGATGACGTTCAGTTTTTGGTCAGGCTTCAGTAGTGGTGACGTAGATAGTTGGTTCAAATTTGTGTTGAGCTGCTTGATGCACGTATCGTCGAATACTAATTCCGATGTGAAGGAGCAACCAAGATACTTGATCCTATCATTCTGTTGGATACCAACAATTTCACTTCCATCAGCTAGTTTTAGTACTCCGGAATCCAACTTTCCATTTCTTATGATAATCGCTTGACACTTCAGTGCGTTTAGAACGAGGCCAATTTTTGCGAACAGCGATTGTATCAGGTCAATTGTTCGACATGCTGACTTCTCAGATTGTGACGACACGGCTTGATCGTCAGCAAAGCCAGATAAGCAGAGATGGTCATAATCATCTGAGAGTTTGTATCCGTTGTTGCAGGCGTATTGAGAGTCGCAGATTTCTTCGTATATGAAGTCAATGGCGATATTGAAGAAAATCGGTGATAACGGACCTCCCTGTGGTACGCCGCATTTGATTTCAATTGGACGGGAGAAATCTTTGCCTAGAGTGATCGTCACATTGTTGTTCATCAGCAGATTCATTATCAGGTCGTGCAGGTTTTTTGAGACACCTTTCGATTTTAGTGTTTTTGAGATGTGTAGGTAACCAATTTTATCGAAAGCTGTAGTCATATCGAGAAACGCGATTGCGCAGTTTCGTTTGTGTTTTTTTGCATCCAATAGGCAGGCGTTGATCAGTCTAGCGTTTACATGACACCCAGGAATACCGTTCACGAAGCCACGTTGGTTACAGTTGATGGTAATTTGTGATCGTAGTTTCGAATCTAGAGCTTTTTCAATGATTCTTCTCAGAACCGAAAAAATCGTCAGCGGCCTCCAATTGCTCAGTGAGTTGATGTCACCGTCTTTGTCGCTCAGGATCAACTTGCCTTGCCGGAAACCAGTTGGTACAAATGAAGATCGAAGCATTATGTTTCCAATCAAAGAGATTGATTTGGCTATATTCAGCTGTCGAAGTGTTTTCACTAGGATACGATCAGAGCCGGCAGACGTATCTAAAGCAATTCTCTTGATTTGAGTTGCAATCTCCTCTTCACACAGTGAGATGTCATCGTGAGCCTCTTTATTTGGATACATTTCTAGGCATTTGTTGTTTTCCTGTTCAAATGTACATTTAAAGTGGCTTTCCAATACGTCCATTTTAATTTTGCATTGCTTCGGTGCTCCTTCACTCATCACCATGCGGACTGATTTTTACGTTGGTTATAGTACCAGTATTGAGCGAGGTCATATTGGAATTTATAACGTCTTCGCTGTTTTGATTTTGCATCAGAGCGTTGTGGATTTGAAGACCTTGATTGTTGTGCCGATGTGATTCTACGGTTTTTATTTTGTTGGCGGAGACGGTAGAATTTCACTGATGGATGTTGTGGACCAGGAAGACGTTGGTTGGCTTTGAACATAAATTTTTGAAATTTGGTGACGTCATCAATAGTTTCTTTATTCAAATGTTTTTCAAAAACATCATTCCACAATCCGCATTCTGAGTCAAGCGCTGCTCTATTCGATTTTGCTTTGTCATTATTGGTCAATGGTGGCTCCGACTCCGTTAATCTTGATCATGTTTTCAACCGATTAGCTGTCCGGTCATTTGCTTCTTTTGCGTGCCTGTTCATGTGCACGGCGTGTCCTTGTTTCGAGAATGTTTGACCGCAAACGTTGCAGTCATGTGTGGCCAATGTTGGGTCACTTTGGCTGGTTTTATTGGTCGATGGCTCCTCTGAATCTGCTTCTTGTGGGTGATTGTTCTTGCTGTGAGCATTTCGATGCGATGACAGTCCCCTCTTCGTTTCAAATCGTCTTTTGCATATGTCACACTCAAATTGTTGCTGCTTCGGAGTGTTCAATTTTGAGCCCAATGCGTTGAGTAATGTCGTGATTGAAGTATCGTCTGCGATTCTTTTAATGAAGACTTTGTTGGCTATGTCAGAGGCGATTTTGTATTTTCCGTTTCGTATAATCACCGGAGCAATAGATGGTTCAAGACGCCGGAAATGTCCTGCGTCTATCGGTCCGGAGAACAACATCGTTATTTCTGGCTTCTTTTGATCGACAATCCGGTTTCCGGTGAGGCCGAAGTCGTAACAAACATATTCGTTTAATTCGTTTATTTGGAAAATGTGGCCAGAAAAACCGTACAAGTCAGCTGCTGCACACAGTTCACTAAAGGTTCCGAAATTTCATGATTTCATCATGTATCGTCGATATGACAGTTTAATTTCTTCAACGTTTCTGGCGTTGCTGCCATATTTGTCAAGATCTTGAAGTCTGGTTTCCAAGTTGTATCTGATGCTTTGAAGAAATCTGTTCCAATTTTGTTGTAAGCCAGGTCGCATTCCTCGAGAGCAAGTATTCCACCGTTTGCATGCGCACTTCGTTTGTGGTTTGGGGTGGGTTTTTAAATCCAGTGGATTTATGAGTCATGAAGTCATAAATCGTGGAGAATAGACAGTCTCCGTCGAGTTTCGTTTCCACAATGTTAAATACGCCGCATTCATTGATTCGTTGGCTGTCAATCTGTATTTGACTTCGTGATTTAGATCTGGTTTCTATCGACGACATTTGTAGAATAAAGCTTGCCAACGTTTGAAAAGAACTCCTACGGTCAAGTTATCATTGCATAGCTCTGGACTATGCACACTCCCAACACCGAGCTACGATTCAATAGCTCTGGACTATGTGCATTCCCAACACCGAACTGTGTATATGACAAACCTATGCAACCATCTCATGCACAAGGGTGAAGAATTCAAATTTGCCGCTCCTGATAAGACTAGATGTAGCTGCTATGTGGGTTAATACGGCTTCGTCCAAAACTCTCTGACAGATCGTTGATGTGTCATACAACATATGTTTCACGGCGCCGTGTGTTAGATCACTGATATCTGCGTAAACAAACAATAATTTGTGCAGTTTTTATGCTATCCACTCGACTTCCGAGGTGCACTCCTATGCTCAACGAAAGGACGATACATACACTCTCAAACAATGCAAAAACAATTGGGAAACAACAAGGATTTAACTCAAATTAAACACAGTGGCGCCGACTAGTGGGGGCAATGGGGGCGGCCGCCCCCCTTATAAATTTTTAAATTATTCAAACGGGAAGAATCAACCCTCTTACGTTGTGTGGGATCCATGTGGGATCCAAAGAATATTTAGATCACGAAAACAACTTCGAAATTCATTTAAACAAACAAAATTTAATTAAGTTCAAAATTATAAAAGCTTTCAGATCAACGTTTCATACCAGACTGACCATTTTGATCTACTTTGCGGGAACCGTTTACTGAATCTTACTCGCCTGTGCCGATGTGTCAGTACCCGAACCCACACGACCGTCCTGCAACAGTTGTCTGCTCTCAGACAACTCGTCCTGTCGTGTATCGTCATACCAATTCGTAATCGTGTCGTTATCAATTAGCGCATTCTTCTCTTCATCTTCAACCATCTTCGCTCTTTCGATCGTAATTTCACCCTTTATGATCGTGATTTCCACCTTTGCCACGAAACTCATACCTAATAACATGTCTTCTGGTAACAGTTCATCGTACACAATATGACATTCGGTGTAGTGTGCTTCATCTTCGTTAACCAAATGTAATTTTGTGTACCACACGACAGTGTTGCCGAAAAACTGAACGTGAACGTAATGTTCATATAACATTGACGTTTAGTCTTTCGGCGACACTATCGTGTGTTTAATAAATATTTCTTAGTAAATTTTGCTAACAAATTTTTTAGATGCCACAAAAATACCAAATACAAAAATTAATTTCAGTACTTTCTAAGTTGAAAGAGAGTGTTGTTTCATAACTTTCTAGTATAATTTGTTTGAAAGATACTAATGGAAAAATTATGATCTTTATTATGCTAACAATTTTTTTTAACCAAAAAAATACACTAAGAAACGTTTTCAACTCTTAAAATGTTTGCCTGCGGCGCTACAAATTTAATAACTTTAATAATAAAATTGAATTACACTACTCTTCCTAATTTGTATGCTGACCTATTTGAATATTCTTTTTGCCAATATAGCAGGAAAGCAAAGTTGATTTCACAGAGCCTAGGAAATAGCATAAGAAACAACAGAGGAAATTCACCAATTTGTAGATTCGCTTGTTTTATCGACAAGAATCAATAACATAGATTACTTTGAATATTCAAGGAGGAAGCTCCGTGTAAGCTACTCGTTTATAAAAAACAAAATTTTTCGCTCGCGATTAAAGAAATTAATACTTATTCTTGTCATTAATGCCTAAAGATAGGTCGCAGGACAATGCTACAAGTCTCAATGTTGAGAATACAGGAACAAACACATCACTTCC
>CM055406.1:104500222-104512455 GCA_029228625.1 Pseudolycoriella hygida
CATTTTTTTTATTGTTGATTCGTCATATTTAGACGATAATAAATGCATCCCCCCAACTGCCACCTCGATCTACCCCATGTTACATTAAAATTGTTTGTAGTAAACGTGTAGGACCTTCGTACTTCGTACGGGTCCAAAAATACCGCTTTTATTGGCCACCTAGTTTTTGTGAAATTGTGTAAAAGGAAGAGTTCCTTAGTATCAATAGTCATCCGGCTTTTGTGACGATTCGTAAAAGGACACATTTCTTACTTTTACTAGGTCCCACCTTTTTGGTGGGTCAGGTCACTTGACGGAATGCGGCGGAGAATATCATCAGAATACACGAGAGGAAACAACAGCTTCTGCAAATTTCGTTTTTATGGCTTGCCGAAGGATGAAGAGACAGCAACCCTGACGAACGCCCTCATTAACCTCGAAGGCCTCACTAATTTCACCATCTGTTCTTGCCGCAGCCTTGCTCCTTGAATAAATGCTTTTTATAGCGCTCAATAAATTTCAATTAATTCCGTACTCGCTAAGCACCTCGAACAGCCTTTGTCTCGACACCCAATCAAATGCCTTTTCTATGTCGATGATTCACAAATATAGATCAATATTCCTCTCAAAGAGCTTTTCTACAGCATGCCTGAGACAAATGCTCCCAAAAGTGTTAATTATAGTTGAAAGAAATATTTTTAGAGGAAAAATTTTGAATCTTATCCTATCGATGGGGAGAAGCCCCAAGTCTTTTTTGGCTGATTCCGTTGACAAGCTTCTCACATCAAGGCTCGATGGGTTGACCGGCTTTCGGTATTTCCTGACGCTTCATTACCGGTTTTCTATAATTTCGAAAGAAAAATCAAATAGTTGAGGATTTTTATTTCGTTTCGTTTAATTTTAGAAACTGCCTCACTGAAACCCATTGACACCATTGCAGTGAGTGGTATGAGTCGTAACATTGACTCATTCATGTAAAAGTAATTAATTTTGTTTTTCTTACTATTAAATCAAGACTAAAGATAACCAAAATATAAAGACAGACCAAAATTACTCACTCAGATTTTGTAAGCCCATTTTGTTATTCTAAAGATAAACAAAAATCGAAAAAGATTACAATTTATTTCAGCCGAAATCGTTAATTGAGTAATTATGTAACAATGATAGTATCCAACTATTGAACAAAATCACAATTTACACGTTCTTACTATGTTGGGCAATTGTTTCGTTGATCCAGGTCTCATAGAATCTGACGTTTATGTTGACGAAAGGTATGCTGCTGTTGCCTCTAGCACAAACGTCATCTCCAAATAACACAATCCCTTCAATTGCATATTTATCAAATTGGCTCATTAACGGACCACCTGTTTAACAGAGAAGAAAATATGGTTACGCTAAGTGGATACGGTAGGAGAAAAACATTATTATGCTTCACAGGAAGATATCTCATAACTTAGTCCAATATAAAATTTTTAGACCGCCTCCTGTTAGAGGAGGTACCCGCCCTTTTTAAAAAAAGTTAGGCCTATTAACGTTAAAAGTTGGTACTTCTTTCAAATATGTAACGCCTCAACAGCAATTAAGGGCGTGTCTTAGGTTATTACGCTATCAACAAAATTATCTCTTCCGACTCTTATTTCGCGAGTCTTATTTCTGGACTGTCCAACTTTTTCCACGAGTCTTTTTTCTGGACTGTCCAACTTTCTTCGTGAGTCTTTTTTCTGGACGAAATACCTTTTTGAAGGTTTTAAATAAAAGATAAGGACATCAGAAAATCACGAAAGAGGGAAGTTTGAAAGCACTTTAGTGAGAGTTGCGCTGGCAATAGTGGAGAACTAGTGTCTGGAAAAGTGCCTAAGGGTCAACCCCACTAAGACAGACCTTGTGCTATCCAGTAAAAGAAGTACAATATCAGATCTGGTGGGAAGGATGAGGCTCTTCAGTGTGGACCTAGAACTCGCTTCAAGGGTAAAATACCTCGGGGTCACGCTGGACAGCAAACTGAATTGGATCATACCGAAGACAGGGCACAAAAGACCTTAACGGCGTTTTGGATCTGTAAGAACTTTTTCGGGAGGAACTGGGGTCTGTCATCTAAGGCCATTCTGTGGCTATACAAGGCTGTGATCTGACCCATGATGAGTCACGGTTCTGTAGTATGGTGGCCAAGAATGGACGTGGAGAAGGCAAGAAAGAGATTGAGTGAGATACAAAGGCTAGTGTGCAATAGCATCACTGGAGCTATGAAGATCACGGACACTGCGGCCTTGGAGGCGTTGCTAGCGATAACGCCTGTGGACTTTGTAATTAAGGCCAGAGCTTTCGCTACTGCGGATAGGTTAGAGCAGTCAGGCTTGTGGGCCCGTACTTCCGTATAGGGCATGGCAGAATTAGAGAGGTTATTTCGGATCCGATTTTTGACATACCAAGAGACCGGATGACGCCAGTAACTGACTTTACCAGGCGTTTTGAAGCGATATTTGCGGGCAGGCAAGAATGGCTAGATGGGTGGCCAACTTGCTTGCCTAGAAATGCGAAAGTGTTTTTCAATGATGGATCTAAAGCCGTGGAAAGAGCAGGGGCTGGAGTACACGATCCGGACGCTGCACAGGGCAGTTGGTTCTATTTGGGTAAAACTTCCAGTGTCCTCCAGGCATAGGTATACGCAGCTCTCATGGGAGCTCAAGAATCACTACCGGTGGACACGCAGGAAAGAGAGAACTTTATCTGTTCGGACAGTAAAGGGATGATTAGAGCCACCCACCTCGACCCATAGGCTGATAAAAGAGGGAAAGAATTATCTAAACTACATGGGACTGAGTAATCAGATCACCTTGGTTTGGGTACCTGGACACTCTAGCGTGGAGAGAAACGAAAGGTCAGATGAGCTTGCTAGGGTAGGCTCCGCTACCACGACAAGCGGAGTGCAATGACTTAATAAACACTTCAAAACGCATAACTTTTTCGACCAACTTAATCTTTAACTGTATAATATATTTAAACGACAGAAAACATTTTCTACAAGTCAGAAATGGATAAAAACTTTTTGAGTTGATACATTTGCAAATTTTTGTAAACGTCAAAAGCCAACAAAGATGGCGGCCATTTTTATTTGCAATCATCAACTCAAAATTTTTTTTATCAATTTCTGACTCGCAGAAAATGTTTTTTGTCATTTAAGTTGATTATTCAGTTAAAGATTAAGTGAGCAAACACATTCGTCGAAAAAATTATGCGTTTTGAAATGTTTATTAAGTGGAAAAGCTGAAAGATTGATTTTTGTAGTGAAATATTAGAACTCACATTTCTAGCAAATGTAAACGTTTTCTCCAAAAGTGTTTCCGCAATTTTGTTTGGGAATAATTTAAGTATGTAATGACGACCTAAGCATTCGTTTTCATTTAAGACTTTAAGAGAAAAACGTTACAGAAAATTGCGACTTTTTCCATACAAATTTTCAATAGTTGAAAAGTTTCCGACAGATGGCTCTTTGGTAAGCAGTGTGCACTGGGGCTTTATTAAGTAGCGATATCTGCTTTATGTTTTAAGCATTCCTGTCCGCCCGTCCGTCTGTGCACCCTTCACGTGGCAATCACATGATGCACCGGGGAATTATCGATAACTCGCAGGGGAATCAACGATGATTCACAGTGGAAAAAAAGTTTTTCCGAATAAATTAACTGTATCACCCCTAACACCGGACGTCATTTGTGCACAGTCTAATCTTTGATAAGCAATAGAAGAAAATCCGGAATTTTACGGAAAAAGCGGCTGATCAAATGTTTCGTTTGGTGGCGAGACCAATGTTCCCCAAAGATTGCAGAAAAATGTGCTGCCCGGTTCTCGATAAAAAAAGTATTAATTGAACACAGAACATAGATAAATAGAAACCGACAGACCAGGAAAAAGTTTTCATAATAATGAGAACAAAAGCAGAATGAAAAAAGTATGGAAATGTGTTCAGTTGAAACCTTGAGTGAGCTCAAAGCAAAGGGAATTCGACGTAAATTTTCACGGGAGGAGGGGGTATCGGGGCGAGGTTTTTGAATGGCGCTTTTTTGGGTTTGTGGACTTTTTTTATGATGGTGTGAGGACTTCGTTACGTCCTCCGCTACCACTGCGGGGTTGATGAAAATGATTCCCATGAGATGTATATTTTAATCGATACCAGCAATGAGTGTCGAAATTTATAAAAACATTCTAAATTTTGAAGAGACTTACCTGAATCGCCCTGACATGTGCCTTCCAATTTATCGCCTACACCTCCAGCACAAATTTGCGATTCTTTAATTTTAATTTCACTATATTCATCGTATTTACGTTGACAATCCGAATGTTCAAAATAAGGTACTGCAAGCTTTTGTTTCGCTGTGGACGACGTTCCTAAGTAAATATTTTCACAAATAAAATTCTTCTTGAACTACTTCATGAGGCATACCTTCACCCCAAGCTGAAACTTCAAGCGGATATTCATCTTTCAATTCTGTTTTTTGTACCATCGATGGTAAGCAAACAGGCACAATGAATTCAGTAAAAAATACTCTCTTTGATAAACGAATTAAAGCGATATCATTTGTCGTGCCATCGCGATCTGGATGAGGAATCACCTTGTCAATGCCAACTACAACCGTTGGATGACCAATATTACCCTCAGTATCAATATTTTCGGTTTTGTTCCGGTCGTATTTGCCAAGGTGAACATTTTGCAGTACACTGAATGAAGGAATTGTTAGGAAAATAACCTTAAAATATTCTCTAACTATGGATATTCCACATCCCACTGCCTGATGGTACAAGAAAATGTAATCATTCCCACAGATAGAACATAAACAACGTTGCCTTCAATCGGGTTGATCATTTCTCATTGGACATTTGTCTCTGCGTTGTCGTATAGCACCCGATAGTAAAATTGTACATTATACCGTGCGAAAGTAATTCATCACATGTGGACACAATTTTGTGATAATAGCCAAACTCACTAGTGTTTTTAAGCAACAAGCTTTGGGAAATGTTGTTTTGAAGAGTGTAGAGATTGCATATACGAGCCGACGGCGAGCCGGAACGAGTAGCTCAAAATAAACGACTGAGTTTGCGAGTTCACAGAATTGTTTCCGAAGTAATGAATTATGTAGCAGGGTCCAAGGTATAATGCTTTTTTACTTACCCATAAGAAAGTCGAATTTTCGCAGGGAACATATTGCTATTTAATGCACACATTTGGCATTTTGTTAAGTTATAAAACATCATACAGAGAGGTACATTTCGATTTAAACAGTTTTAGGTTTGTTAGAGTTTCAAATGTCATTAACTTCAAATCACATTTCTTTTACATTGAGATACTTGGTTTGTACGTGCACGTTACGTCTCCTTCTTGCGCATACATCTTATGTAATGTGACATTTAAAACTCTGACATATCAAACATATCTGTATAAACATCATTATAAAACATAAAAAAAATGAAAGTCTTTCATTTCATTTCACGTAATTCATTATTAATTTGCGAAAGCTACTTGATGTTTTCACCTCGTAGCACCTAGCTGGACCTCACTGAACCTCACTGCACCTATCTGCAACCAGTCGCACCAAGGGAATCAACTTCTTTGACTTCATTCTGTCGCTACTTTCCTATACCCATTTCACTGGTTTATTTCATAGTCGCCTTCGGCTCAGGGAGATGCGGGAAATGAATGCTTTTCGACTATATACGTTGTGTATTTCCGCAGTTTCATTGTAATTGTCACCAAATAAAAATTCAAACCCGAACCGAACCCGAATCGAAATAAAAAACCAAACCCGACCCGAATCGCACCCTATTCGAAATAAAAATTCAAACTAAACCCGAAACACTGACCCGAATTCGAACTTTTTTTTTAAAAGACTTCATTTGAAATGTTTTTTAAACTCAATTTTGAGAAAATAATTCAGTGAATTTATTTTTTCGGGTCGGGTTTTGTTATTTGAAGTCTTCAATTTCGAAAAAAACGAAAATAAAAACCCGACCCGACAAATTGATTGGGGTTCGGGGTTTTCAGAGCTGCGCGCGCTATTCAATTTTACTAGCGCCGCTAGCGCTAGCGCTACCACCGTCCGAAAACTAGCGCCGCTACCGCTAGTAGCGCTGTTTTTAGGGCTTGCGCTGGTGCTAGCGCTAGTCCCTTAATAAGATAATTGATCAATTTTTTCAATTTCAACTTTGTTCATCCTAAAAACTTGAGTAGACAGGGAGGCTTTCTCAGGCATTATTTCTATTTACTCCCCAGCTCATTGACCTGAATCTTCTGAATTATTTTCATCCCAACTTTTTTTGAAAACCAATAACAATAATGATTTCTTATTAATCCTGAAATTCCCGAACAAACAACCTTGCCGAAATGTATTGGTATAACTAATCACACAAAGTGCATGTTTGTCGATTTCATTTGTGCCTCCTATTTCAAGGCTTTTGTGTACTTTTCGGTACGACAACCAGGACATTACAGGCCAATCCGTTAATCTCTCACAATAATTCACATAACAACAATTGACAACATATCCTCGAGGCATTTTGGCAGCTGGGAATGTCCAGAGTAAAAAGTTTCTATTGAATTTTCACATCTGTGGGGATTTTTCACGTCAGTGAAAGTTCATTCGTCACATTTACCTACAAAATTATTTTATTGGACCCGTACGAAGTACAAAGGTCCTATACGTTTACTACAAACAATTTTATTGTAACATGGGGTAGGTCGAAGTGGGAGTTGTGGGGATGCATCTATTATCGTCTATATATGACGAATCAGCAATAAAAAAATGTCCGTCTGTCCGTCCGTCTGTTCGTCTCCACTTTTTTTTCCAAACGGCTGAACCGATCAGCCTAAACTTTTTTTTCCTGAAAGGTACATGTCTCCCATGATTCATGTTCGAAGATGAGCAAAATCGATCAAGTGGTTCCGGAGATATGCTCGAGGAAGTGACCAAAAACATGGTTTTTCGAGGGTCGGTGAAACTTTTTCGCAAATATCTCAGCAAGTAAAGCACGGAAATTGCTCAATTTGGTGTCAAATGAAAGCATTTGATACCAAAAAACTGGGAAATTTTTTTTTTGTTGGAATCGGGTCAGGGGTCTGGGCAATGGGAGCCATGGAACGGGCGAAAATAAATACGCAATACAGAGATTTACTTTCAAAGGCAAAGTTGTAGAGAATCAAATTTTAGCGAACACGTGTTTCAGGGTTTTGGGGAAATATGGCCCAATCCTGGTATATATATGGCCACTTCCATAATTGGGCAGGATGACCCGGATCTCCAGAACTGTAAGAGTTAGAAAGTTGGTTCCAAAGGCAAAGTTGTTGAGAATTATATTTAAGCGAACACTTGTTTCAGGGTTTTGGGGAGATATGGCCCAATCCTGGTATATGGCCACTTCCATAATTGGGCAGGATGACCCAGATCTCCAGAACTATGAGAGTTAGAAAGTTGGTTCCAAAGGCGAAGTTATAGAGAATTAAATTTAAGCGAACACGCCACTTCCATATACATAGATCTCCAGAACTATGAGAGGTAGAAAATTTCTTCCAAGGACAAAGTTGTAGACAATAAAATTTTAGATAACACGTGTTTCTGGGTTTGAGGGAAAAACGACGTAGTCCTTGGATATAAGCTTTTCTAGATTTGAATGGTCTGAGAGGTACTTCGGTAGGGCCTTTGACATTACCTTGGGTAATTTCTATGAATCTTTGAAATTCTTGTAGTTATAAAAGAACAGAAAACGTAGGATTGTTTGCTTATTTGTATATTTAGGTACGTTTGTATCACTTTGCCACATCTATTCTGTTTGTCACATCTATTCTGATACGTACGGGTCTTTGGTTATGTTAAAATTTCAAATTACTACGGAGTTCATTGGAAATTTTTGATAGAAAATTTTCGTTGAAATTAGTGGTACGTGCTCAAAACTCAAATTTCCCCGAACTCCTTCTTTTCAACAATCGGCGAGAAGCATAAAATGAACAAAATAATACTCACCGGCGAGGAGTGTATGTACATGAAGGTCTGCTTAACAACATTTACACGTCTAAGCATTTAAACACATGCATGTAATTGCAGATTAACTGGTGTTTAATTTGCATGTATAAGTTGAAATCTGTAGATGTGTAAATGTTTTTAAGCCATATTTCGTCGGCGAGTGTTTTTTCTTAAATTTTCGCTTGTTGCAAATAGAGGTCCATGACGTCTTCTAGTGACTCTTCACCCTTACACCTTGTTCCACCTGGAGTGAGTGTGTTATCTACATGAGTCTCTGTTTCTTGCTAGTACTTAAAAATCAGAAGGTAAATAAGCCTGATGATAACCAAATAATAATACGAAACAATTATTGTGTCATTTTCACATAGAAAATTCAGTAAATTTGGCCAATTTTATCTAACATAGTAGCGCTAGCGCTTTGCTAAAATTCAAAGCGCGCAAACCTTAGTGCTACTCTTTTTTCTAAAATTAACGGCGCTAGGTACAGCTCTGGGGGTTTTAGTCGAGTTTCGGTCGCCCCGCTCACCTCTAGTTACAAGATAAAGTGGTGTAAAGAAATTTTATTTGTTATTTCTTTCCCACTGTATTCGAAGCGCGTAGTGAATGTATAACATGAAATTATTAAAAAGCTATAATTACTTTTTTTCGAACATATGTCGTTACATATTTTGCTTCGATTTTTCGAAGTTCTTCTATTAAGGCCAGATTTCTAAAAATTTGTGTGCCTTCACCTGAAATAGCTGTAGAGCGTATTCCTTTGATACGACTCTTAAAACAGTCACCTTCCTCGACGAGCGTCCTAAAAAACGTTAATATGACAACCAGATAGTGAGGCGTTTTGGAGTCATTGACGAAACGAGGGGCCCCACCGCACTGTAACAAACGGCCCTTTTAAGTGCCATTTTGATGCATGCAAACAGCCCCTTCGTGGCGTATTCTGGATAAGTGTATACTTAGCAATTTTTTACATAGAGAAAACGTCAAATTAGCTTTTATTCCCATAGGTAAAGCGTCAAATTTGCTTATATTTACACATATAAAGCGCCAAATCAGATTTTATTTACATACGCAAAGCTCCAAATTACCTTCTTTTTCCATACGTAAAGCGCCACCTGCCGCAAACATTTAAAAGTCAACACTCTTCATCCACCCTTAAATTGCCCCTACCACACTTTTTGTTATTTTTTAAGTTACGAAACATTTGAAATTTACAAACGGAGTACGAGCGCCACGCAGTGGATAAAACGGCTATCTTCGTGTTCATAAATCTAGTACTGTTGAAACACTATTCACATAATTTCTGAAATTTCGCTGTAATTACTCGATAATAATGACAGATTTCAGGAAAAGTCTAAACAAATTTGACACTTTGAAAATTGAAGAATCCTGCTTCAGTTTTGCTAAATTTCCCTATTATTGCACGCCAAAAATAAGAAATAAAATTATCATAAATCAGTCTTCCCACCAATTTCTGAAGTCGTTGTCACCTTGATTGTGTAGATAATATGTATCTTCATGAAAAAAATAAAAATAAAAATCTTCTTGAGCTAAAGAGCATAAAAAGGAATTAATAGTTGAGGTTATGATTTAGTACATTTTGACGTTTTCAATAGATTCCACTCCAGTTTCGACCAACTTCTTTATATATAAAGAAGTTGGTCGAAACTGGAGTGGAATACTTGAATTTTCAAATTGTAAAATTTTTTATTATACTTTTCGTGTAATCTCTCATTACAGGGAAATTTTAGAACTTATGTCAAAATGTTTCATAACTTCTGAATCAGAAGTACTAGATTTATGAACACTAAGATAGCCGTTTTACCCACTGGCGTGCGCACGCCACCTAACGATTGCAGATTTGTGTAGGTTCCCTTTCAATCTTTCAATCCCTCCACTTCTCCCCCCTCCCCCCTTGACATTATCGCTAAGCTAAAATTTTTCCCGTAAAAAGTGACGCAAACCACGCTCTATTGGAGGTAAATAGTAGATTATACACCTCATGCCAAAACTGTTATTTTATCTATCGAGATAAGTAAATTTGTCTCAGAGGGATAAGCTCGAGATTATCGTTCTAGATAGATAAAGAATTGTTAATTTGTTTTGGTTATTTTTTTAATACGGATAATTCTGCTAATAAGCAGATTACCTAAATTTAACGACTAAGATACTGCCATACGACGAAAAAAAAACTTACCGAGCAGAATTTGTTAGAGAAAATCTCTCATCTTATAACGTCGCTACGTTTTTTATGCGTTATAGGGCGAGATAGTTAAATGTATTGGCTCCGACAGGTTAACCATAACTTCTGTGTGGTTTAAAAAATAACCAGACTTTATTTAAATACAAATTCCAAAAATAAAAAATTGATATCCCAGATTAGATATTGCAAAGAGACATGTGTATCAGATTATACATATTGCAAAGTTGTTGAAATGAGCCAAAAAATAATATGAAAAGTTAGTTGTTGTCCGAAAAAAGAAAATAAGGAATTCCAACAAAAAATTTCGTATTTTAACTTATACCCGGTTAAGCGACCGGACTTTTACCGCAAGAGGGAATCACTCTAAGAAAATTTGTGGGAAAAATCACCCAGGGCAGAATATCTTCGGTTGAATCTCTGAAAAAAATGGGAAAATGTCTCAAAAACTAGGGGGCTCATGTCACCTATTGTATAATCCAAGCTAGTGAAAGAGTTGAAGGAAACCATGAACCGTACGGGACTGAGAAATCAGATTATGATAGTCTGGGTTCCCGGACACTTTTACATGGAGGGGAACGAAAGGGCAGACCGGTTTGTAAGGAAGGGCTCAGCAACACCTAGTTGAAGGCCAGACCTTTTATAACCATCCCACGCTCAACATGTGTAAAAGCGATGGAGTTGAGTGCGGTCGAAGTTCATCAGTCATTGGGAAGCCTATCAGGGAGGAATGCACCCGAAGCGCTTCTTCTCGGTGCCCAATGGATGGTGGGCTAGAGAATTCCTAGGTGTCGTATCAGGGAGGAGGAGGTGGGGGTGGTCACTGTGGACTGAGCAAACATCTGACTAAAATGGGACTCTCTAAGGTTCCCAACTGCACCTGATGTCTCAGGGACGAGACGGGCGTTTACGTTCTATGTAAATGTTCAAAGTTTTCCTCACTAAGGATTAGGAATCTAGGAAGCCAGCTCTAGGAATTATTTACTCCGGACAAAATGACCTGGAATAAATTACCCCGGGCAAAATTACACCGATCAAAATATCCCTGTAACTACCCGGACAAAATAACCCCGGACGAAATAACCCTTCCTGATGAAAGGTTGCATGTAATGTTTTCGGGGGCTCTGCCCCCTCACCCCCGTGCCTGCGGCGGGCTTAATGACCCCCGCTGACGAAAGGTTGTATGTAATGTTTTGGGGCGATCTGGCACCTTACCCCCGCGCCTGCGGCGGGCTTGATTACGCCCTGCAGGCGGCGTTACGTGCAAATCCCGCTAGGGACTCTGCCCCTTAGACCCCGCAAGAGAAGATATTCCCCCCTTGATCCCCCTTTACGGCGGCTGCAAAAATTCTGGATAATCAAGTTATTATTGTCCTGGTAAAATTAGTTATTATGTCCGGTGATATTTTATTTGAGTTATTTTGTCCGGGGTAATTTTGTCCAAGGGGTTATTTTGTCCGTCGCTAATAAATTCGAACACCACGAAGCCATGTGGTTCAACCCGCAACAATGCCTAGGATAAGACCTGCCACTTTTCGAGATGATAAACGGGTGACGAAACAAAGGATCATCAGATCTGTGCTGTGTTTCATGGACCAGAAATGGATCGGCCCAACCTGATAGATCTAAATAAAATTCTGATTCTGCTCATAAAATGTCATTAACAGAAAAGATACCGCGCTAATACAGTGCAGTGGCATCGATATCGCGGCGCTTTTTATTATAAAATATGTATTAACAACAAAAACCCTTTTAAAAGGGAAATGTGACGCAAGTCCTTCTTCCTCCTTCCAAAACAACTGATATGAACTTGGGGTGACGCTTAAAGCTTTGAAACGCAAAAATTCTTTTGGAATGTTTTCATTTTTGATTAAAAAAATGCGTCACAAATGCCGGACCCCCCAATGTTATAGTTTTTCTGTTCTTTCAGCTTTCACAACGCAAAAATTTGTCATTATGTATGGCGTATTTTTGAACAGGAAATCAAATTTTTGCGTATGACAGCTGAAAGCGTAGAAAAATTATTACATTGGTGGGTCCGGCCTTTGTGA
>CM055406.1:104512955-104531821 GCA_029228625.1 Pseudolycoriella hygida
GACATGAGGCCCACTTGAGCCCTAAGCACAGACAAAAATTCTTCTATAAATTGTCGGCCGTGCAGAGATATTTCAAACAAAAAAAAGTTTTTGAAAATCGGAAGAGATTTACTCGAGTTATGTACAAAAAGCACGTAGGGCCCTAACAAAGACTCTTTTTTAGTGCCCTAGCTAAGTCGAAAGACTCAAGTCGAAAAATGTTTCTTCCACAAATTGTCGGTCATTTACAGATCTTTCAAACAAAAAAAAAATTTTGAAAATCGGTAAAGATTTACTCGAGTTATGTACAAAAAACACATAGAGCCCTAGCAGAGACTCGTTTTTAGTGCCCTAGCTATGTCCAAGGACTCAAATTCAAAAAAGTTTCTTCCATAAATTGTCGGCCATGCCCAGATCTTTCAAACAAAAAAAATTTATGAAAATCAGAAAAGATTTACTCGAGTTATGTGCAAAAGACCAAAACCACTTGAACGGCCCTAGCTCGGCGGCCCTTGGGCCGACAGTGCCCAGATTCAATACCATAAAATATTTTTCGACTACCTTTCAGGAAAAAAAAGTTTTTGAAAATCGGTCAAGATTTACTCAAGTTATCGCGTTGACGGACAGACAGACAGACCGACAGACCGACAGACCGACATTGTTTTTTTCGCTGATTTGTCATCTGGAGGCAACAAAAAAAGTTTCCTTCTTACTCCCGGGTTCGAATTCCCAATGTAACAAACGTGGTAGTAAACGCATCAGACCTACGTACTTCGTAATTTGTAAATTGTCCTAAAATGAATTGGACTATGGACGTCTTTGTGTTCAGAAAGGATTATCGACACTACCTATTTCAGAAAGTTGGAATTTTGGCGCCACGCCGACGACGCCAGAAGAAAAAGTTATTAAAAGGGCGCCGCCACTGCCGAACCTTGTTTTGACGTACGCCGATTTGCGGAGCCGCCGAGACCATCTTGCGCCGATTGGGGGTAATTTAGCACACGGAGTATTTCCGATGTTCCGATGTGTGCAAAATTCCACTCCTGGGGGAACTTCGCACAGTGGGAAGTTCTCCGTAAAGGGGGGAATTTCGCACAGCGCGAAGTTCCCCCAGTGGTGGAATTTCGCACAAATAGAAATGTATTCAGTATTCGAATTACGGAAATTGTGTGCGAAGTACAAACTTTTGTGCTAAGTATGGAAATCGTGTGCGAACTATTGGAAATCGTGTGTCAACTATGGAATTCGTGTGCGAACTATGTGTGAAGTATGGAAATTGTTTGCGAACTATGGAAATCGTGTTCGAACTATGGAATTTGTGTGCTCACTATGGAATTCGAGCGCGAACTATAGAAATCGTGTGCGAATTATTGGAAATCCTGTGCCAACTATGTCACTATGTGGGAAGTATGGAAATTGTTTGCGAACTATGGAAATCTGGTGCGAACTATAGAAATCGTGTGCGAACTATGGAATTATTGTGCGAACTATGGAATTAGTGTGCGAACTACGTGAGAACTATGGAAATTGTTTGCGAACTATGGAAATCTGGTGCGAAATATAGAATTCATATATGCAAACTATGTGGCAAATATGGAAATTGTGTGTGGACTATGGAAATAGTGTTTATAGAGTCTATAATATAGACTTGCACAATAAACTTAGGAAGCTGTATCTCGAAACATTTCCCATCTACCACAATTACCCCGATACCCTTGCAAAGTTTTATCGTCAAAAAAAATCGTAGAAGGAAATCGATTGTTAGCAAAGGTAGTTGATTCCAAAAGAAAATCGTCTAAATTGAGCTACTTAGAGTAGAAGTACAAAGTTGTAGTCTATCAAAAACTCTAAGGCTTTTCTTCCGAAGCTCCAACTCGCCAACTGCATCGTCTACAGTCGATACCTATTTTGATAAAATTTCTTAAACTAAAAATTCGGGACCTCCTTTTTTACACGTTTCAGACCATCACCAACAGCATATTAAAAAGTTTTTTTTGCTTTTTCGGTAAAACGCGTTACTCACAGACAGACAAACAGACAAACATCTCCCTTTTATCCTCGATCCTCATATTTTAAGTAGTACTCCTGTAATCACTAGAGAGAACCAAATAGACTGTAGAGGTTAAAGGAATAAAGAAACACGAAGTTGATTGTGCAACACACTGTTCCAAATAGCTCGCACTCAATTTTCATATTTCGCTTATAGTTATCATACGATTTCCTTCGTTTTCACACGATTATTGGCACACGATTTCGAATAGTTCGCGCACGATTTGCATACTTCTCACATAGTTCACACACGAATTCCATAGTTGGCACACGATGTCCATACTCCCCACATTGTTCGCACACGAATTCTATAGTTCGCACACGATTTCCATTTTTCGCACACGATTTCCATACTTCACACATAGTTCGCACACGATTTTCATGCTTCACACATAGTTCGCAAGCTATTTATAGTTATAGCTATATAGTTAGCACAAAACTTTATAGTTCGCACAAAATTTTTTTCATTGCAAACATTAATTTATTTCGGTCTGTACGAAATTCACCACCAGGAGAATTTCGCACAGTGCGAAGTTCCCCCCATAAGGGTAAATTTCGCACAAACACAGGCGTGTGCGAAATTCCCCTCCCCCGTTTTCCATTAATAAACGTCGATCAGCTGATCACTTATAAGAAAACAAAAATGCTCTTGCGTGATTCTAAACGCGTTTATTGTTATATCGTTTTGTCTACAACATTTCTGTACGTAGTCAGAGCTATCAGAAAAACGATCCAGATCTGTGAAATAAGAAATAATTTTTTGACGTGACGTGGGCTATTGTAGCAACAAATTACTCGTGCAGTGAAATAACTCGTCAACATGAATTTGAATGAATAATTAAGGCCCTTAAAAATGAAATTGGTCATAGTATTCAATGACTTGTGCATAAAACAAACGAAATTATGAGACGGGGCTAACACCCGCCAGCGAATCGCTTTTCTTTTTTTGGAGAAAAGTGTTCTACAACCAGCGCTTGTGGGTTGGGGTGAACAACCCACTAGTAATTGAACATTTTAAGTAAAGATTAGAACGTAGAAATAAGAACAAATAAACCATAGAAATGGATATAGGAAAGTAGCGATAGAGTATAGTAAAATTCCAATCACCGGTGACACACCACCGATGACAAGTCATCGATGACAAACCACCGATGACAAATTATCGATGACAAATCACCGACGACAAATCATCGATGACAAATCATCGATAAAGAGTGTCCATCTGTCTAGAAAACATCAAGTAGCTATCGCTACTTCATAAATCACCTTTTCAAAAAACTGGTGAATAAGTGTTTTCTAAATAGGACAAGAGCATTCATTCAGCCGACACTTATAAAAATCGCGTATGGCTTCTTCCGAAACTGTATGAAGAATTGGCGATATACCGATGATTACATGGGGTACATTACGAATCGCATCGCGTAAGGTTTGTATGAAGGTCAACTTTATAAAAACAAATCGAAGTTCGTCAAGTTGTATTTCCATATAATCATCCTTATCGCTCTTGAAAGTACAACCACTCAGTCTCAAACAGCCTCGAAATATACTGACAATTAAACTATTCAGATGATTTCGTTCATGAAATTAATTATTTACGAATAAAAAAAGATTTTGCGACTAGCTTGAGACTAAAATTACTGTTGGTCGTAATCTCATTACTACCTTTTTTTACTCGGGTAGGTAAGGTGTCAGATTTTCAATTTCAATGGACTTAGAAACAACAATTATGTATCGCGGATAGGATGGGATACCAACACGCTTTTTAAGGGTAGACTTACGGTAGACTTACAATGTTTTCTTTGTTTTATGGTCAACAGCAACATGTGCGACTGTTAGAACATATCTGCTACTAATAAGTGATCCTGCACCATTAAAATAGAGCATATTCGTTGTTACTAAAAGAAAAACCTGCAAATCAAACTATTTAGTTGTTACATTTACATTGACTCACGATTTTTATGCTCCAATAGTGTCATCCAACTGTAATCGTGTAACAGTGCGTCAACACCTCCGGTAACTTTGTAATCGCTTGAAGGCTTACTACAGGTTGCTATACTTGGTAGTTCATTTTCGATTTCGAAATTGTTACAACAAATCAGTGGATTGGTTTTGTCTCCAGCGCACTGAGTTGTATTTAGAAACATTAGTTGTTCGTTTTCAGAGAGTGATGCGAAGTTGTAGTTAAGAGTGGTACAAGATGATGGCTCCATGCAATCTTGTGATGAGGTGCATTTCATATCTAAAATTGAAGTAAGTCACAATTTCAACTTAAAAAGGAAACAATTTTCCACTATTGATGTAGGGGGACTATTAATCCGCCTATAAGTATATTTAACATGTAGGAGGTCGGTATGTTGTGGTTACAGAACAACATAGTAGTTCACTAAGTGCAACTTTAAAATGTCAATACGATAAAAAAGGTCATTATTATGTATGTACTAAGTGACTATAATGAATGAACAATGCCCATTACATTTTGACAGTTCCGCAAACACACAAGGCTGTGAAGAGAATGAACGAATGGTACTACATCATCACAACAAAAACCCTTTTTAAATGTGACGCAAGTCCTCGTCCCTTCTTCCAAAACAACTGATATCAATTTGGGTGACGCTTGCAGCTTCGGAACGCAAACAATTCTTTTGAAATATTTTCACTTTTGATCAAAAAAACGCGTCACAAATGCCAGACCACTTAATGTTATAGTTTTTCTGTTCTTTAATGTGTGGAGTACGGGTAGCCAAATTTTTGGCGTGCGAAATCTGAATGCGTTGAAAAATTATTACATTAGGAGGGTCCGGCATTTCTGACGCACTTTTTTAATCAAAAGTGAAAATATTTCAAAAGAATTTTTTGCGTTCCGAAGCGATAAGCGTCACCCAAATTGATATCAGTTGTTTTGAAAGAAAAGAAGAAACAAATTTTGGAGAAAAAATTTGCGGCGAAAAAAGTTTGCGGCGAAAAAAAATTTGCGGCGAAAAAAAACTTGCGGCGAAAAAAAATTTCCGGCGAAAAAAATTTCCGAAAGCGAAATTATGAGCAAACAATGAAATTAAATCTGAATGAAAAATTAGTACCACGACTGGGACCCGAACCCAGAATCTTCACCTTTCCGGGATGCTGCTCTACCAATTGAGCTACCGTGGATATTTTCCATTCAGATCTAATTTCAAAAATTCTCGAATTTTCGTTCACTTCACTGAAAACATAATTCAAAAAAATTTCCGGCGAGAAAAAGCGGCAAAAAAATTTCCTTTGATCTATATCCAACCAAAAAAAAAAAAAAAATTAATTTTTCCCCTAAGTCCGTCCTATACCACCGTCGGCCATTTTGTTGGTCTCCCTGACACACTACACTCCCAACCCAACAACTTTTCCTTTGACACCAAACATCTATCTCCTCCATTCTAACGCAGTCCAACAATTTTGCTCATATTTGACCCATATTTTGAATACACTCACACACACATACAAAACATACTTTTATATGGGCTTTATATAGCGCCTTCTAAGAGCCCTGGCGCCCAAACGAGGCCGGTACTCCCCCCCTCCCCCTCTTTTAAAACCTCATTTGGCGTAGAATGCCTACCCAAAAGTCCCTTCAAAATTTCAAGAAAAGTTATCAAGCCGTTTTCGAGCACTACCGCGCCCCCATGATGTGTGTTGTATGTGTGTGAAAATTATAATTTTACATGTAACATAGTTTATTCATGGCAGACAAAAGTTTCATCACCCTATTCAAGATTAGAAGATTCATTTAAAATCATTTTCACCATTGTGGTCGTTTAGGATGCGAAATTTGGCGATGATGACGTGACGAAGGCAGGTTGCGTTATACGTGAAAAAATGCTTTTAAAAAGGCGATTCATTTATCTTTTAAGTTCTTTTAAGGAATGAAAAGATTTTGTTTGCACTGAAAAAGTTGCAAAAACATTTTTTTTTAAATTATGATTTTATTTACCATCGTTAGCGTTCCGCCATTCAACAAAATGGTTGAATGATTTGGTGCTGCTACAAATGTGTAGTCGTCGACTCAGATTTTTATTTTATCTGCACAAATAATTTGTCCTCAATTTGTCCTATGCGTCCGACACAAAAAAAAATTTGTCCTACCTTGGGGTCCGAAATATATAGGTGTACTAAAACGCCAAAAAGCTCAAAATCGCCTTTTTGAAAACGATAAACATTTGAGCAAAATTGGTGATGCCATTAATTTGTCCTCAATTTGTCCTAAATTCTTGACACTTTCAAATTAGTGTACTGACAATTCGATAGTGTAAAAGTGTGTTACTAGATTTTAAAGTGTTTTGTACTAAAAAGTTTAGTACAGTAAAAATTTGTCCTCAATTTGTCCTTTCAGAATATACATTCAAAATTTTGAAAACATTTCCTCAACTCTTTGGGGGTTGAGACGAATAAAACTCTAATTTTTTAAATTACACTATACAATGTTTTTATTATTGCCGACCGCTTTCTTCAGCTAAGCTGACATCATCAAAGGCTATTACTCATTATTTCCTCAAACAAGACTATAAAGGATTATTTTCTTGGACTTGTACTAAAACCTCTATTTAAATATGACCATAGGAACGTTCTGACTCTTGTATTTTCTAATTAAAAAATATGTCCTCAACTTGTCCTTTGCGTATGTGAAATCAGAAAATTGCATAATGACGTAGATAACTAGAAAATAGAGTGTACTAAAAAAATAATAAAAGCTCTTCGGAAGCTCCCAAACTAGAAAATCGCTTGAAATCCGATCACCGATCATCCGATCATCTTGAAAGCGTTTTGAAGTAAAATACCGAGGTTTTAACTTGTTTCTTTTTAACTTCTTAAGTTTCTTCCTTGTAATTTTTGCAGTAAAAAAACTCACCGCAATATTAAGTAATTTTATTAATCTGGTGCATTGCCTGGAGCTGACATGCGTGCGATGCGAAGTGACTCTTAAAAATTGTTATGTTTTTCAAAACTAATTTTCATATGTTTCATAGAACAGTCAGAATAAAGAAAATCATAGATCTGCATCGTTTTAAGGGAAGAATACAATTTTCATATTTCTCCATTTTTGTGTCAGTTTTCGAGCCGTGGATGCTTTCAGTTGCTGAGATGTGACCTAATTTTTGGTTTGTATTAGTTTTTGTATGTGTAAAAACATTTCAAACACAAAAAATCGAAAATGTGAATTTCACATTTCACATTTTTTTCACAGATGTGGTCACATTTATGTGAAAATATGTGAGTAAAATGTGAAACACATAATTTTCAAACGGCAAACAATGAAGTACTTTATATATGGAAATGTGACGTTCACATCTGGCAAATGTGACGAAAAAAGGCAAATTTAGCCACTTTCACCACTCACATTTTCATATGCAAAATACTTTATTGTGTTACTTTACGTCACATCTCGGCACATTCTACCATAAAGATTTCAGATGTGCAATAATATAGCCGAAAAGTTCAATGCCGACGACAAATGTGGCATTTGAAAATTATGTGACTTCACATATTTTTTTCACATATTTTTCACATATGTGAAATGTGAAATGTGAAAATCGAATTTCACATCTCGGATTTTTTGTGTTTAAAATGTTTTTATAGATATAAAAAGTGAAACAAACAAAAAACCAGGTCACATCTCAGCAACTAGTCATATACAGAGCCCAAAAAAGGGTAAAAAACAACGAATTCTTCAAAATCCCTAACTTTAATCATTTCTAAGCAACAACTGAGTTACCTTCTATTGAAACGAAACTGAAAGTAAGCAAACATTATTGTTTACAACGAGTTTGACATTAGACAATATTATATGCCCGTACATTTTACTGTGTTAGATGCGACCAATATGACTACTATGAAAAACATTTAAACAAAAACGTTAATTCTTGAAAAGATGTATGCGAGCGAAACCATAAAGAAAGTGTTGTGGTAAGTTGCATGCCATCCGAATTAGACAATATTGCAAATCTCATTCTAAATGAGAAGATGGATTTATGATGACAAAAAACTTGGAACTACACACATTTTAAGAGCTTATGTTAATATTCGAATTTGTTTATGTCTATTACTTTCTCACTTTTCCCGCAACTCCCACATCGACTGACATGATTTCTATATGCTAAAAGGTTCCACGGGGGTGGCGACAATGTATGAAAAAGACTTCTTCTGCCCAAACTTGTGATCGGATGTATTTCATTTGGTCACAGAAAATCTTCAGGGCTTCATTATGGACACAATGCATACCAAAAAGGCTCAAGAACAAACATTTCATTGAACAAAAACAATCAATTTTTTTTGACAAAAAAATATTATTTTCTCCTTGCAACAGAAAAGTGCTGAAGAGGTTTTTACGCGGATTGATAGAAGGCACAGCAACCGATTTTTGTGTGGGGCTAGTTTCGCACCACACCGTTGCTGCAAGCGAGGCTGCAAGCGAGGCTGCAAGTTGAAATTAGCCTTTGAAAGTTGGCCATACTTTCACCAACAACAGCCGAGGCTGGTGCCGCCTTAATTAATTAACCCCATCGAATCAGCACTTTCCATCAACTATTTTCTGAGAAATAATAAAAATCAGTTTTCAGACCCCCTTGTAGTATACCACTTTCGGCGCATAATACTCGAAAACGAAAATTGAAAAAAAAAAAAAACTGAAAGACACGTGTCTGCTCATTTTTGAAGCAGAATCCAACGAGCCATATATCGCTTGATTCGGAAATGGCATGTATGGAAAATATTTGAAATCACCTGAAGTTTTCGCGATATCTCTCTTAAGCAAATATAGCCTATCGTATATGGCCGAGAAACTGAATTTCGTCCATACTCAGTTCCCAGACCACTAAGCCGATTTCCACAAAATTCTTTTTTTCACTTTAGTAAGATCAAATGCTTTGACCGATCTTCGAAAATCATCGATTTTGGACACTTCTTCTACCATATTTCCGGAACTACTTGACCGATTTCGCTGATCTTTGTACTTCAGTTATGAGATACATTTCAGGAAAAAAAAGATCAGAGTGCTTAAGAGAAAAAATTCGTCATCTCAATCAATCAATCAATCAATCAAGCAAAAAAATGGAGTTACATCATAGAGTTAGGGTGCCTAATGTGGAACACCAAAAAGAGTAGTATACGAAATTTTCTTTACTGCTACAAAATCGAGAGTTAAGTTATTTTAAACGCAATATTGAACTGTTATATACTATTCTAGTCAATCGCCGACTGTCTAAAGTACTACAGTTAGAAATAATTCGATTTTTTTCAAAATTACTGTATTTCGGTCATTATAAAAATGAGTCCCTAATGTAGAACACCTTGATCCCTAATAGGGAACTCAGGGTATAAATGAAATTTCTTGTTAAGGAATACATTAAAAGACACATTATATGGATAAAACGGGAGATATTAGTCATAAAAACTTGTCTGGTCGCGCTCTGAAAGGCTTCTCAGCACAGTTAAGTGCAACAACAGAAAATATGTCTTTCCATGTTAGAAAATCTTGCTTTTAAAAAAATTTAGGTCTCTACTGATTCAGACAAGAAGCCATAAATCATCCTTTTTTCAATTGCTAAGTACAGCCGGTTCATTCTTTTTTACCTAGTTTGAAGAAATAGATGACAGCTTCACTTTCAAGCGCACCCACCAAATTAGGTTATTTCCAAATCATAGATTTTTTGCGCTAAATTTGAATGCGCGATAGAAATTTCAAATTGTTCGTCAGGAGCTGAGGGAAACGTGAACATTGCATAGAAAAACTTGGTTTTACCAGAAACCACGATCACAGGATGAAAGTTAGTATTTTATTTAATTGATTCAATAGTTATTTACGTAACTGGGAAAAATATAATGTTTTTGACGAGTGTGCGGCCTGCAACACGCGACGAATCTAATCACACTAATCAAAAACATATATTTTTCCGAGTTTCGTACAATATTCTTCATTCCGAGGGTTCAGAAAAGTGCTTTTCTGTTTTAAAATTGGACGAAAAACAGCAGTTTTCCGTCCTAGGTATGAAAAAGTTATTGTACATCTCAAAATAAGTGATTTTGCAATACTGCAGACAATTAACGTGTGGTGTCGATCAAAGATGTTTTTATATGATGTGAAATAACATTCAGAACAAAAAGTTGTTCTGCGACATGTCTCGAAAACTTAAGGTTGATTTATATTTTAGTTTCAAAATTGTGTTTTCCATATTTTTTCTAATTTTGTGATTTTTATGAGATAGCGTTTACATAGCAAAAATAGTCGTTTTCTCGAGAGAATCACTAAAAATTACATGAGAAGAAAGCAGAGGAGATGTATTCAAGTATAGTCATTTTCGTGTGTGAAAAATCTTTGAAATCAGCAAAAATGTAATTAAAAATACAAAATGTTACAATTTTGCCATAGTGTAGAACAATTTTTTGTTCCAAATAATGGTTCCTTCAAGAAATAAATAAACAACACCGACTCATTAATGTTAATTTAAAGCTTTTCTTTAGTCAAAAACAATTCTAAAAGGTAATTTAGTACACCATTCTTAACGAAATTTTAATATTTCTCGATCAATGTAAAGAAGTTTAAACTTGAAACCATGAAAATCCACAAAGTATCATGTACGGTCGAGTAGCCCGAGTTTGGTCCACTCTATTTACCCTACAGCTAAAACAGCTAAAACCACTCAACCTATTTTCACTAAATTTATTTGGTTGCTTTCCTTAGGTACGTAACTTTCATTTAAAACCATGGAAACCAATTACCATGCTTGTAGGAGATAGAATTTAAATCCTAAATTTTCCCAACCCAAGTGGACAGCGTTTTGCAAAAAAAAAATACATTTACACAGCACTACGCCAACTCGCTAATGCGGTCGCGAATGCGAAGTTGCTCTGGCGTTCGCCTAAATCTTTCTGCGCACCTGTCTGTAGGTGATAGAATTTAAATCCTAAATTTTCCCAACCCAAGTTGACAGCGTTTTGCAAAAAAAAAGTACATTCACACAGCAATACGCCAACTCGCTAATGCGGTCGCGAATGCGAAGTTGCTCTCGCGTTCGCCTAAATCTTTCTGCGCACATGTCTGTAGGTGATAGAATTTAAATAAAAAATAATAAATAAATAAATAAATTTAAAAATAAAATATTTTGTTAGAAAAAGATTATTCAATAAAAAAATCTTTTGTTTAAGCCACTTGCATTGTACTTGTAAACTTAGCGGTATTTTAAGGGGGTCGTTCGTAAAAAACATGATAATCAATAACTTAAAAATCCTAGTGCGCTTCTAGTGTGCATTTGTCAAAATATCGAATTTTTAGTGAATTTTTTTGATTTTTTTTTCATATTTCAGTGAGAGTAAAATTGTTCCCCGTCGTCGCCTGCGCTCGTCACGCTCTCTAACGTCAAATATTTTACTTTACGCTGCGTTAATCGGTATAAAAACCAGGCAGGACATAAAAAAGTAAGCGATTTTTCAAGTTTTTTTTCATGATCTCACTAATGTGGTTCCGCTGAGTCACAGTCGAATATATCCATGGACGTTTCTTCTACTTTAGATGCTAGGGGGTACAAGCCTTCGATTAAAAAACTAATGTCTTCGTATATCGCCGCGCTGTTGTCATTCCGGACCGACCGAAAATGACCATTTTTTGAACTAAAAATGAATATCTCTCCCCTACCACGTCGGCTTAGGAACTGTTCATACCTAAAATATTGTTGGTCTTGACCCCGCCCACAGACCCTATAAGTTTCGTGTTTTTTTGTTTTCATTTACTGAAGTTATTAGCAATATAAAATTTTTACGATATTCTTACATGACTTTTCAAAGCATCATACAGAACCTCAATGGCAATGCAAAAGTCAGCTCTCTTTTGTTTCAAAACTCTCAGAAAGGACCAAGGAATCGAATGAGCCACCTGGCTTTGATATCTGGAACCACTTGTATTTTAATTGGTTCAACTCTTCGCGAATTGACTCTTAAAGTGTCATCAATTTCTTCAAACTAGGTAAAAAAGTAATGAACCGGCTGTAGGACACAACTATTTGACTTAAACTGATGTGTTCTGTGTAATTTTAGCTGAATAAAGACACGAAAAAAATGGTGTCTCACTTTAAGGACACTTGTCTTGTTTCAGAAATATTTTATATTTCTAGGACAATTCTTTAAAATCTAGAACCACTGAGAATAAAAGTTAGGCAACTGTAACGTGTTTCTATCATTTGAAACGCATGTATTTTGGCTTTGATGTGAAAATTTCCAAAAAAAAAATAATTTTTTTTTTTGAAAATGACCAAAAATATGAATTTTACTATTTCTTACAAGATGAGATTACCAGAATTCCTCTCAGAGTTCCTACAATAGTCTTTAGGAACAAGGATAACAATTTTGAAGTGCTCACTTCCAAGTAGAATATAAAATATCTGAGATTTAGTGGTGTTCCACATTAAGCACCTGTTCCACAAAAGGCACCCTTACTCTACTTTTAATTAAACTTGGTTAAAACCCACCAGTGACTCATCTTTATCCCTTGCGACTGACGCGATTTAATGAAAAGAGGGAAAAAGTTTCGAAGCTTTTTTGACGGAAGTATAGTATGTTCATACTGATCGCTTTAGAGGAAAACGACCATCCTGTCATGAAACTCTAACGGGTCACAGGCGAACATGGCGAACATGGGTTTCAGCGTTATTTAGAGCATTATTAGGGGTGATGGGATCGAGTTTCAAAGACCGGCCTGAGCCATGAGTCCAAGACCTGACAAATTCGACTCGAGATGAGTAAGTTCTACCTGACTCCAATCTTAACCTCGACAGAGTTTCTAAAGCCGACAAACCTGCACACCCGGAAAAATATGGCCGAGACCATGGTGGCTAGTTTTCCAAAGTGCACTATTCAGCAAAATGTTTACCACTTGTTGAGTGTGTATGTGTATATTCACTTGTACTGTCAACTTGTAATCATTTTAATATAGCGGAGGGTACATAGCACAACTCACAGTCCGTATTCCGATATACGACAAAAAGCTTGACTTCATTTTACATATAAATATTTTCATACATTCGATTACATTGAAATTATCAACGAAAGACATTTACACGTCTTTTATGTCTTACACACAACACCAAAAAATTGACAAACTTTGCACACGACAACTCTCGATTTCTTGACTTTACCCATTAATTTGTAAGTTAACTACAGCATTTTGGGTGTGTACTCACAGTCTCCGATTTCAGCGATTGATATTTTGTCATGAATGAGTAAAAACATCGTTATAACTTGTAACACACTTGAAGAAAACATTCTTAGTGACTGAAGATTCTGGTACACACGCTGCGGTATTAATCGCCGGACGTGTTATCAGCGTTAAGTAATATTCACTCTTTAAGAGGGGTATAGCCGTTCCGTTATACAGAGCCCAATTATGTTTTTCAGTGCCACGGTCTACCGAATCTCGACCCCGACAAATAATACAAAAATATTAGCGAAATTACAATTCCAAAGGAATAGGTGTACGAATTCTAGTCAATTTTGTTCCAACAATTTCGAATGATATAATTATTTGAATTCAGAAGCTAGATCACGAGCGTAGCGAGCGAGAATTTTTTGTAATTATTAGCTTACTTTTAAGTAAAATTTTAATGTCAAGCAGGGCCGCAGCTAGAATCAAATTGATAAAATTTGTTTTGTTTAAAAGACACAAGTCTCACTCGACTGCCAATTGACAGCCGCACAAAATTTAGCTGATAGGTCTTTAAACAACTGTATAAAAAAAGGTGTGCGTTTCGGAGAATAATTTTCTTTTTCGGATTTCTAATACTCCTCTTTCACATAGGCTTTCACATGAGCTAAATAAAAACATGGGTTTTGACCTTTAGGAAACGTTTGGCGCCATTTAATGTGATTCAAAGAGAGCCCATAAATGAGATACGAGCGTTTACTTGTAAAAATTAATTCGAGAGGTACACAAATAGAACATAGAACAAATTTCTAATGTTGTCTAGCACATTCATTATTGAGCGAATTTAACGCAACATAACCTTTGACGATTCCAATTTTAGCAGTGGGCATTGGAGCTTCCAGTGTGGGCAATGCCCACCTTTAATAGCCAGTAGTTTCGGCAGTGCTAACAGAAACATTTTCTACTCACTTTATTAAACGAATAGAAATGAACAGAAAATTTAAAAAAAGGACATATATGGCGCCGCCCGCTGAACATTAAAAACATTGACATAACTCCCTGTATATATAGGTTTCTCGTAGTGAAATCATTTTCCAGCGGCATCGGCTAAGCCCATTTAGTCCATATGGATAATCCGGCCCTGGCGTTATATTTGTTGAGCGCAGTTGTATAACGCAATGTTTTCAGTATGGACTAACGCTCGCTAAAATCCAATGTTTAACATGACAGTGTATTTTAGTTATCATAAGCGTAACAAATGTCGATTACATTTTTTGCGTAAATTCAGAATGGGATGTCGTTATAACTTAATGCTAAAAATTAAAAATATTACTTTCTCCTTTAGTTTTTCATTTTTGTTAACATTCGCAGCATTGTTATCGTTCCAGAAATACTAACGTATTACTAAGTACTATCTATGAAAACGTTTCTAGTGACAATCAATGATAGCATAGAGATGTAGCAGTATTCGATGAGATCATATATCTTGAAAAAATCTTCGACTCGAATAAATACTTTATTGGTAATTTAGATGCAAAAATATTTACATTTAGTACTCCCGCAAAATCGTCAAAGTTACAGACTGCTACCGTTCGTCGGTTACTGACTTTGATGAATTTTTATGATTGACTGATTGACTGTTTCTGTGCGTAATTCGACACTATAGATATGGAACTATTTTATTTATAAATGATAGTTGGGTCGCAAAAGAACCCACCTGACTCAGAGTTTTACCACGTCAAATTTGATGCATATGAGTTGTATATAAATTTCGATTAACTTTGGAGTCCTGAACTCGATACACCCCTTATGCCGAATGCCGAACGGATAAATGCAAAATTGAAGTCGCTCATGAACCTACTCCAAAAACTTACCGGATCTACATGGGGGTGCACAGCGAAAACTCTACGCATCACCGCTCAACCAATGATTTTACCCGTAGCCGAGTATTGTCCTTCGGTATGCAGCGCCAGAAGAGATATCAGCACTTCTGGCAAGTATTGTTTAAAATTAATGGGGTGTGACTAATTGATTTATTACCTAGAGGAGGGGTGACAACAATGGAGGGGTGAAATTAATGGGTTTTGAGTACTTTTCTTCAGTATGGGACAATAGGGGCAATTTGGCATTAATGGGCAGTGGTGAATAATTTATTACCTTTTGGATGGCGATAACAATAGTCCAAATTCAGATTAATGGTCTAGCTAAAATATTTTATTATCTACGGGATGATTATGACAATAGCTCTAATTCAGATTATTGCCATCCATATGTAACTTTTTGGCGTGTACTGTCTAATGCCCTGTAATAAATATTTTGAGGATGACATTTATGGGCCAGAATTAATGGCCTGAATTAGATTGATATTTTATTTTGAATTTGCGCAGCTGCCCGCGGTTTTAGCGATGCTCAAAACATTATAGAGATGACCAAACCCTACGCTGATAAAATGCGGTTATACAAAACTGTTGAGTGAAATTTACAGAAAAGTATTTAGATATAATTAGTCATGACCATTGATTTTCATAACTATTTGACAAAATTCACGTGCATCTGTACCTTAATATCAAATTTTACACATCAAAAATACTCGAGGGGAAAATCCCGTATGATTTTATATCAATATGACAAAAGCCAATTGTATTGGATTCTTTTAAATTATTACCTCACAATTAAATAAAAGACCCACGTGTGCTATTTTAAAATACTTGACCCTAGCTAATAGATTTACTGAAGGGATTTTTGTTAAAAATTTTACACCCCTTACCGCTGAATTCTATAGGAATTTAGATATCGTTTTATAAAAATGATATTTTCTCAGTCATCGTATTTGTTACATGAAAAATTATTGTTAAAGTAGGGTTTTGAATAGCCGGTCAATTATTGTCCTTTACATCGATAATTTTATGAAAATCAATTCGTAGTTTTTATTTATAACTCTTTATTAAAACACTTTATTTTTTTGACACATTTATTTTTGGTAAAAGTTATCAGAATTACAGAGAATGATTAAAGTAAGACTATTATTTATGATATAAGACTAGCCCTGATTTGTACAGCTTCAAATGTAAGTTTTCCGCAACCTCAATTTTTTCGTTCCAGGCTTTACCACTCTCCAGGTCCTTTTTCACGGCCAAGACAATGTCTACCGCTTTTCCTATTTCTGTTGCATCCATACAAACTTCACCACTGTTTGCTAGTTCGGTTAATAAAGTTGTGAGGAACGGTTTAATGTTACTGGTTTTCGGTAGACGAATAACACGAGGTTTTTTCTTTTCAGCCTTTTTGAGAGTAGACTCTGGTTCCTTATTTTCCATATCATCGAGTAAATTCTGCGCTGTAGTCACACTTTTTGTAGAGACGGGCGTTCTTTGGTTTCTGAGAGTAGAATTTGATTCCTCATGCTTCCCCGCACCGGGTACATTCTTCTTCGGTGTTGTTACACCTTTGAAAATTGCGAAAATAAAGCGGGCACATGGACACGTGGCTGGACATCTGCGGTGGTTCCTTTTCCTTTTCAAAATTTTAGATTTTTCAGTCATGTTCTGACTCGATGGTGATTTCATTTTATGTGATTTTTACGTCTCTGCTAGCTTCTTGCTCGACCCCGACTGACTATGAAACTATTGGATCTGTTCTTTTTCACTTATTTTCTCTTTTTCTTCTAAAACCGTAACGAAGAATTGCCCGGACCTGGTCGTATGTGAAGTTTTCGTCGTCATCATCATCATCATCATCATCGTCATCATCATCATCCGAACTTTCGTTAGACTCTTCGTTTTCGCTCTCTTCACTCTCATTTTCACTTTCGAATTCATTCTCTTTTTCAGCATTTTCCTGGTCTGCGTGTTTTATTTCCATGTGACGTCTCAGGTTGAAATTATTCGCGAAATTTTGATCACAAATCGTGCAAGTGGTAAACATCTTAGGATAATTTATTACTAGACCCACACTCACCAATAGTTGAACAAAGAATGAATTCGTGTAGGTTGTTTTGTTAGTTTTCTTTATCTATTATTCAAAAATTATTGACAAAAGTTTTTCTCTCTCGCAGTCACCACCTTTTCGTAAATTTCATTAAAGAAATTGTTTTTCTCCTGCTTTGACAATCGGACGGAGTAAATCCGGTAAAAAATTACCTCCAGATTGTTCAATTATTTTCCTTTTCTCTTTTAACCCACCTTCGCATCGGCAAATTTTCCTTAATATTTTTTTGAACTTTTTCAATTTTTTTATTTCACTTCTTTTCAATGGAATATTTCCTTTCAGAGTGTTGTAAATACATTCGTAGATTGTGTTTATAAAATCTGATTCGCAATTCAAAATTATTTGCTGGCGAAATTTAGGCGTTGATGACTGAATAAGATTCAAAACAGCTAGATGCTTTTTTACCGATGCCATTCCGAACTGTAACTGAGATCACGTCAATGGCAACGAATGTTTTATACTCATCTATTGAAATTATATGATTTTATGTAGGCACGAAAATTTGCGAGAAAAGATCTAAGTTTTGAATTTTCAATTATCACACTGTTTTAAAATTTGACAGGGTGACCCCATCCTCCTCCTCCTCCTCCTCCTCCTCATTTTGAGTTTGAGTTTCTAACACCATTTTTATCCGGCGCTGTAATACCGGGGTTAAAATTGCACCAGTTACTTTTATTCGGCTCCGGAAGCGGACTCTGTCGACTGCATCAATGTGCCACGTTCCTTTACGAGCCTGTTGATGAGGATACAGCCATGTATATAAAGTTTTAGCGCGGTGATTTAAGTCGAAAGAGACAGACTTTCTTGGAGGTGACATTTCAAACAGCTGGACTGAGACTTTGTTTTACGCCTTACACCGAAATGAATGGTTTTGATCGCTAAAACTCTCTCGTCGCTACTATTCGAAATATTTAACGTACTATTCGAAATATTTAACGCAACTTTCTCTATGTTTCAACCATATTATTTTTCAATGTCCCGCGGTCGGTCCCCCGGGGGGTGTGCCCTCTGCTCTCTCTGTCCTGGGAGGGGAGGGGGGAAGGGGAGGGGGCATATTAATAAAAGTTTCAACACGAAACCCGGACAATAGTAGTAGCGACGAGAGAGTTTTAGCGATCAAAACCATTCATTTCGGTGTAAGGCGTAAAACAAAGTCTCAGTCCAGCTGTTTGAAATGTCACCTCCAAGAAAGTCTGTCTCTTTCGACTTAAATCACCGCACCGTACATGGCTGTATGCTCATCAACAGGCTCGTAAAGGAACGTGGCACATTGATGCAGTCGACAGAGTCCGCTTCCGGAGCCGAATAAAAGTAACTGGTGCAATTTTAACCCCGGTATTACAGCGCCGGATAAAAATGGTGTTAGAAACTCAAACTCAAAATGAGGAGGAGGAGGAGGAGGAGGAGGAGGATGGGGTCACCCTGTTAAATTTTAAAACAGTGTGATAATTGAAAATTCAAAACTTAGATCTTTTCTCGCAAATTTTCGTGCCTACATAAAATCATATAATTTCAATAGATGAGTATAAAACATTCGTTGCCAGTGACGTGATCTCAGTTACAGTTCGGAATGGCATCGGTAAAAAAGCATCTAGCTGTTTTGAATCTTATTCAGTCATCAACGCCTAAATTTCGCCAGCAAATAATTTTGAATTGCGACTCAGATTTTATAAACACAATCTACGAATGTATTTAC
>CM055406.1:104532321-104551401 GCA_029228625.1 Pseudolycoriella hygida
TGCATACTGTGAACGTTGCATACGGTGAACGTTGCATACGGTGAACGTTGCATACGGTGAACGTTGCATACGGTGAACGTGGAATACGGGAGAGGTGGAATTAGGGGGAAGTGGAAAACGGTGAACGTTGCATACGTTCCAAGGAGGAGGTGGGATACGGGGGAAGTGGTATAGGGGGAACTTGGAATACGGGGAAAGTTGAATATGGTGAACGTTGCATACGGTGAACGTGGAATACAGGGAAAGTGGAATACGGGGAACTTGGAATACGGGGAACTTGGAATACGAGGAGAGTTGAATACGGGGAACGTTGCATACGGTGAACGTGGAACAGGGGGGAAATGGTATACGGGGAACTTGGAATACGGGGAACTTGGAATACGGGGAAAGTTGAATATGGTGAACTTTGCATAAGGTGAACGTGGAATACGGGGGAAGTGGAATACGGGGAAGTGGCATACGGGGGAAGTGGAATACGGGGGAAGTGGAATACGGTGGAGTGGAATACGAAGAAATAAAATTCGGGGAAACTTGAATACGGCGAATTTGGAATGCGGTGAACGTTGAATACGGGGTAAGTGGAATACGGGGGAAGTGGAATACGGGGGAAGTGGAATACGGGGACCGTTGCATACGTTCCACGGAGGAAGTGGAGTACGGGGGAAGTTGAAACATTACGCATCATTATTTAAAACGAAAAAAAATATGGCTCTCTGAATAGACAACACGTGAAAATGATAAAGCCTGCGTAGCCCCTAGGGGCGGGGGTTTCGACTACGTAACCTACCCTTTAATGTTAAAGCGAAAATGATAAAGCCTGCGTAGCCCCTAAGGGCGGGGGTATTTACTAGTTAGTTTATAAATTTCGTCATGAAATTTCGTATACTTTGACATAAATCGACACCGCACTAACGTCTGCACTACAAGACTATACTCCCTTTCTCCCACTGGAACAGGCGCCTATTAACGTCTCACGTCATGACAAAAATGCAAATTTCTGAAAAATCTTTGAATTATCGCGAAAGATTGTTAAAATAAACAGCCTGAAATTATAGTTGTGAATTTTGTAAAGCAGCGTGTGTATCAGCTCGTGGTGCGAGATAGCCAGGAAAAGTTTGGTGGATTTGCAGAGGATAGTTCTATTCATATGTATTTCTGGGACAATAAAAACACAAAGGGACGTTTATAAATTACGTAACGCTTCGGGGGGAGGGCGCTTGTGACTTGCGGGACAGAATTTGACAGGGGGTAGGGGGGTGAGGGGGGGAGGTTGTTTGTGGTTTTGTCAAATTTCTGTCAAGAATTTATAACTGGGAGCATGCCCGAGGTTGGTTGACAGTTTGTTAGAAGAAAAATGTACGTTAAAATGGCAAAAGTATTTATTCTACAATAAAAATTTTTTTTCTCGAACGCAAATTTTTAATTGGGAGGGACGTCTTTATTTGGGGGGGGGGGAGGGGGGTTACAGTAAAACCGGACGAATTCGGACCAGGGGGTAGAGGGGTGTCGGAAAGTTGTCAAAATGACCGGACGTCATTTATTAATGGCCCCTAAGCTTACAAATACTCTGAAGCTGTTGGGAACTTCATTGAGCTCTTCATCACTCCCTTATTTCAGAACAATATCCCACCCCGGAACATGTTTTCTCGACGTTTTGCACCATCCCCGACAACATACGCTTAAACGTTTTTATTTTGTTACACGATTGATTCTGTCTGACAAACCTAAATTTTAGGTCCCACAAGTTTATTTTGTATAGTCAAATTTCGAATTTTAACGCGCGCTTCAGAACTTTTGTATGCAGAATATACCTTGTGGGACCTGAAAATTGGATTTGTCTGAAGGAATGAAATTGTGTAACAAAATAAAAACGTTTGATTGTATCAAAAAGATTTTTTTTCCTCCTCAGTTTAAACGCAAAAATAACGGGATCGTTACACACAGACTAATAAAAAAAAATAGACAAACAGACGGACATAAGACGTTTATAATTAGTAATGCAGCGCTTTTCGTATAAGCACTCTCTTTTCGTCCAAGTCCTCATCATAACTCCCATCCAAATCTCCGTCCGAACCCAATTCTTCTTCCGAACGTCTGTTCAAGCTCCCGCCAAAACCCTCATCTAAGTCCTCTTCCGAGTTTTCGTCTAATAATCCTTCCATTTCTCCGTCCGTAAACCCGGTAAATACTAAACCCCAAATTGACACACGAATTCCAACTGCCTAACATTATATTAGTATATTAGCTTAATGTACGTTCTCGGAGGTAATCGCGAGTTGTAAGCTCCCAGGGATCCAAGGGACAGGGATCCAATTAGTAACTATTAACATAATGAGTCTTTTTTATTTGGATTATGTGATTATTTTGATTATTTGGTGATTTTTTTGATTATTTGGTGATTATTTTGATTATCTGGGGATTATTTGGTGATTATCTAAAAGTGGTTCACCCCTCGGAAAAATTCAATCTCTAGAGTTATGAGCTGTTGAAGATTACCTTTCTAAAAAGTGCAATTTTCTGGTCTAATTTACATAACTCTTCAAGTGTTTCAGATAGAAATATTTGATCTTCAGCAAAGTTGTTCAGCATAAAATAAAGAACAACTTTTGCTGAAGAAATATTTTTAATAAAAATTTTATTGGACCCGTACGAAGAACGAAGGTCCTACACGTTTACTAAATATAAACAATTTCAATGTAACGTGGGGGAGATCGAGGTGGGATACATTTATTATCGTCTAAATATGGCGAATCAACAATAAAAAAATGTCCGTTCGTCCGTCCGTCCGTCTCCACTTTGTTTTCAAAACGGCTCGACCGATCACCGTAAACTTTTTTTTCCTGAAAGGTACATGCCTCCCATGATTCAAGTTCGAAGATCGGCCAAGTAGTTCCGGAGATATGGTCGAAGAAGTGGAGGTCGGACATGAAATTATCGAGCGTCGGTGAAACCTTTCTGCAAATGTCCTGCCCAATTATGGAAGAGGCCATATACCAGTATTGGGCCATATTTCACCAAAACTCTGAAACACGAGTTCGTTTAAATTTAATTCTCTACAACTTTGCCTTTGTCAGTAAATCTCCATATTGCTTAGTTAAGGAAATATAGACGAAAAACTGTTTTCGTATATGGCCAATCATCTCAATTTCGTCCATTCCATTGATTCCAGTGCCCAGACTCCTGTACCTGCTTTCATTTGACACCAAAATGAGGAATTTCCGTGCTATTCTTGCTGAGATATTTGCGAAAAAGCTTCAGCGACCCTCGAAAAACCATGTTTTTGGTCATTTTCTCGACCATATCTCCGGAACCACTTGATCGATTTCGCTCATCTTCGAACTTGAATCATGAGAGGCATGTATCTTTCAGGGCTGATCGGTTGAGCCGTTTGGAAAAAAAAGTGGAGACGGACAGACGGACGGACAGACGGACATTTTTTTTATTGCTGATTCGTCATCTCTAGACGATAATAGATGCACCCCCCCCCCCTCCCACCTCGATCTACCCCATGTTACAATAAAATTGTTTGTAGTAAACGTATAGGACTTTTGTACTTCGTATGGGTCCAACAAAAGTCCAAACGATACAAGGGACCCGTAGATATTGCCTTATGAAATTACGTCGACATTAAATTGTATTGCAAATTGACGATAGGGCAATATTGAAAAACATGTCCGAAGAAACGGTGTAAAAGAACCCTCCCGAAAGCACAAAATTGATCTCCTCCTCAATTTTCTCTACAACATAGCGAAAAACAATTTTTTTGTGAAGGGCCGACTTTAGGACCAACCTAGGGCCACAAGGAAATGCCTCTGACACATGCTTCCGTAAACAAAAATGTTTCCCTCAATCTTATCTGCAATATGACAAAAAATGTTTTTTTGGTTAGGGCCGACCAGAGGCCCACTTGAGCCCCAAGCACAGGCCCAAACTTGTTTATGAATGAAATTCGGTACACGGTTACCTCTCACATAGAAAAAGAATCAACAAAATCGGTTAGGATTTGCCCGATTTATGTAAACAAAAACACGTTGGGCCTAGTTTCAGGGTCCTGGCTGAGTCCAATGGCTCAAAATCGAAAAAGTTTCTTCTACAAATTATCGGCCATGCCCAGATCTTTCAAACAAAAAAAGTTTATGACAATCGGAATAGACTTACTCGAGTTATGTACAAAAAACAAATATGGCCCTAGCATAGAATCGGTTTTAATGCCCTAGCCAAGACCAAGGGCTCAAATACAAAAAAGTTTCTTCCATAAATTGTCAGCCATGCCTAGATCTTTCAAACAAAAAAAAATTATGAAAATCGCAAAACATTTACTCGAGTTATGAATAAAATACCAAAAACCACTTAAGCAGCCTTAGCTCGGCGGCCTTGGTCCGACAATGCCTAGATTTAATCCTACAAAAGATATTTCGGTTACCTATCAGGGAAGAAAGTTTTAGAAAATCGGTTGAGTTTTACTCGAGTTATTGTGTTCACAGCGCTCTTTAGTTGAATTATAAATACATTTTAATCCAATAGATGGACATGAAGCTAGCAGAGTCATTAAAATGTACTTTTTCATATTATAAAGTTGGTATACCTTACACACATATATTTAGACCTGTACAAAGACACGAAATTCTTTGAAAACGGGGCTTATCCGTTTACCACGACGTTTGTAACTAGTCGAATTTCGACCCGACAGTAGGAGGAGCACCGATGACGAATCAGCAATAAAAAAAATGTCCGTCCGTCCGTCCATCCGCCTTATCCGTCCATCCATCCGCCGGTAATCGAAATATCTTTTATAGGATTGAATCTGGGCACTATCGGCCCAAGGGCCACCGAGCTAGGGCCGTTTAAGTGGTTTTTGATCTTTTTTACATAACTCGAATAAATCTTTTCCGATTTTCATAATTTTTTGTTTGAATTGTCTGGGCATGCTTAACAATTGATGGAAGAAACATTTTTGAGCTTTAAGGCCCTAAAACTGAGCATCTACTAGGGTCCAAAGTGTTTTTCCTTCATAAAACTGGTTAATTGATTCGGGCTGTTTGTTGGCCCAACTCACGCTACTACCCTACACGCTATTTTTTGTGATTTTTCACGCATATTCCTCAAATCATGTTGCAGAGAAAAAAAATTCAAATTTTTTGGCCATGAAAGTATGGGTCTGATGCCTTAGGTTGCTCCTAAGGTCGACCCCAATATTGCCCTCTCGGCAATTTCCAATACAATTTAGTGTCGACGTAATTTCATAAGGCAATATTTTATTTAGATAAAGTTCGAGTTTTGTTGTAACATCTATTCTCTTTGCCACATCTTTTCTGATGCGTACGGGTCCATTGCATATATTTTTGTTTTTTAATCTGTCAAAATACATTCAGTGGTTTACGGTGAGTTAATTTTTTTTCACGTAAAATCTGAAGAAATTATTAGATGCAATTTAATTTTCCAATTAAAATTTGTTTTCTTCCACTTCTTGTTGACTTTTTTTGCAAGCATGAAAATGGCTTATGGTAAGTTAAGTTTATATAAAAAAAATCTTGGTAACGGACCGACTTTTCATTTTGGATGGCTTGATCCCGACTTCAGTCGAGGAAATTATTTTTCCCCGCCTGATTTTCTCTCAAACCTTGCTCACGTCCTAGTGGGGTGGGGTACATTTCAGCATGACACTGGCGCAACATGTGGGGGAAGGGGGCACGAGAAATGCCTATTTTGATGTGACATCCTTTACGAACTGCCCCTAAGGAATATAAGGGAAGTATTCATTTCAATCAAAAATTGGATGTTGAAAGTCAAACGCTTATGAATTTTTATATTACTTATTCAGTTGAACAAAGAAATCTCTTAAGCGAAATGGATTTTTTTATGAATCATGTATCTTGGCAGAAACTGGAAATTTTCATCGGCTGGGAATTAGTCACGCGCTTGTAGATTTTTTCATATTGTTATATGAAACTGTATGTCATATGTGCTGATAATATAAACTAGAGAAAAATTTTTACGTTTAATTTTTTTTTAATTGAAGTTTTGAATTGAAATCGAATTAAAATTGGAATTGAACTTTTTCCGCTCATATTTGTGGAATTTTGTCTGGTATGCTATCATTTTACGCCCGATCAGTTTTCTTTTTATTCAATTCGGATGATTCGAAGATTAGTTTACAATACATAAGCAATCAGTTAAGTACATCATGGCCCCACGGTAGTAAGGGGCCGTGACGCAACTTTTACAAGCCAAAAAATTCTCAAGAAATTTTTTCGTAGACTAAGGAGCAGAGACGTACCAGAAACAGCAAAGCATTTCCTGCTGCACTGTCCAGGCCTTACGAAATTAAGGGTGAAATGGCTGGGAGACTTCTACCTTACTCTGGAAGAATTCCGAAAAATACCAATAGCTAATATTGCTTCTTTTATTACATAAAGTAAATGGATTGAGGGAATACCTCTATAGTAACACTACACACACATCAACACCACCACATAACACAACACCCAACAAACCACCACAAACAAATCACCACAACAATAAACCAACCTAATATCTAACACATCAATACCACAACAACAATATAGGGTTTAGCACAATGGGCCCAATGAAGCTGGCCTAAGTGTCCTCCATGGTCAAAATTTTCCATGATAATTGTTCATTTAAATATTGCAATTTGTACTATTGTACCCCATAATAAAATCAATCAATCAAGAAGAATATATACAGCAATTTTTTCACTTCCCCCCGTGCGACGTACCCCCCGGAAAATATTTTTCGAGGATTCTACGGAAAATTCTAGGCCGAAGTGTCTTTTTACTCATTAAAATCGGTTCTGTAGATCCGGAGATGTGAATTAAACAATATTGCTATTTTGTATGGAGACGGAGCCAAATCGAATATTTTCTTTCTTTCTTTCTTTCTTTCTTTCTTTCTGTTTGTGGCAATTTTTGGCAGGATGAACCAGATCTCCAGAACTATGAGAGTTAGAAATTTCTTGGAACGAAAGTTGTAGAGAATTAAATTTAAGCGAAAATGTGTTTCAGGGCTTTGGGGAAATATGGCCCGATTCTGGTATATGGCCACTTCTATAATTGGGCAGGATGACCCGAATCTCCAGAACTTAAAGAGGTAGAAAGTTGCTTTCAAAGGCAAAGTTGAAGAGAATAAAATTTTAGAGAACCTGTGATTCGGGGTTTCAGGTTAAAATGAAATAATCCTGGGATATGACCACTTCTAGAATTAGGAGGGTTGACCTATATCTCTAGAACTATAATAGTTAGAAAGTTGCTTCCAAATGCAAAGTTGTAGAGAATAACATTTTAGAGAACACTTGTTTCAGGGTTTCCAGCTTTTGGATATCTAGATTTAAATGATCTGAGACGTACTTCAGGGCGTAGGGCCTTTGACATTACCTTGGGTAATTTCTATGGATCTTTGAAATTCTTACAGTTATAAAAGAACAGAAAACGTTGAATTGTTCGTTTATTTGTATATTTAGATCACAACAAAAACCCTTTTAAACCCTTTTTTATACATACAAGTCAAGCTGAAAGAACAGAAAAACTGGTGGGTCCGGCATTTGTGACGCATTTTTTTAATCAAATGTGAAAATATTTTGAAAGTTTTTTTTTGCGTTTCGAAGCGTTAGGCGTCACCCAAATTGATATCAGTTGTTTTGGAAGAAGGGACAAGGACTTTCGTCACATTTCCCTTTTAAAAGGTTTGTTGTAATATCAGTAGTTTTGAAAGCAATTGAAACCGATTAAGACAAAAATATAAAAAAAAACCTGATGGAAGTTGAAAAGTGCTAGAGAAATCCACAAAAATCCTTAACAATCCCTTAAACCTAGGAAGCTCCATTGGATGACCTGACACATGTCGAGAATAACCAAAAAATATCAAAAAACCTGATGGAAGTTGAAAATTGCTAGAGAAATCCACAAAAATCCTTAATAATCCCTTAAACCTAGGAAGCTCCATTGCATGACCTGACTCATGTCGAGAATAACCGAAAAATATCAAAAACTCTGATTGAAGTTGAATACCTCACTTACCCAACCATGACACTCACCACACACACTATTTTATATGGGATTTGTATATGAGCTTCCAGGAGCCCTAGCGCCCAAACGAGGACGGTGACCCAATTTTTTAAAAATCTTAGATGGCGTAGAATGCCCATCCGAAGGTCCCTGCAAAATTTAAAGAAGATCTCACCGCCAGTTTTCGAGAAATCGCCAAAAAAGTCATTTTTCATACAAATGGCTCTGGAACTACTAACTAACGAACTAACTAACAAACCAGCTAACTAACTAACGTAGGATATAATTCATTTTTAAATTAAAATGATCTATCGGATAGAACCCGAACAGTGTGTATTGATGGCGAATTATCGACATTTCGTCAGCTGACGAGAGGAGTACCTCAAGGAACAATTTTGGGTCCACTCCTGTTCTCACTATTCATAAATAGCATTCCGTATGCTGTAAAATACATGATGTACCACATCTTTGCCGATGATTTTCAAATCTACAAATCATTCAAACATGAAAACTCGGTTGAAAGTCTAGCAGAAATTAATAAAGATTTAAAAATTATTCAACTCTGGGCGCTTGGCAACAAGCTGAATCTCAACGTCACTAAAACGCAGGCAATCGCTATTAGCGCTTACAACGAAACGAGAAATCTGCCACCACTTTGGCTGAATGGATTAACCGTACCCTACTCGAATACTGTGAAAAATCTGGGGATGATTTTCAACAAGAGGATGGATTTTAAGGAACACGTCGATCTAGTATGCGAAAAAATTTATAGATCACTTCGAAGTGCATGGACCTGCTTTAATGTAACACCACAGTTAACCAGGACTTTGATGGCGAAGTCGCTATTTATGCCCCACATCGAATATTGCAGCGTAGTGTATTCATATGGAATGAGCATGGCCTCAAAAACTCAACTGGATAAAGCGTTCGGGTCAATAATAAGATTTGTTTTTGGGGTGAGAAAATTCGACAGCATTCGGAAACACACGAACAAACTATTAGGGTTTCCATTAACGAAATTCTTCAGTCTGAGATCACTACTATTTATATATAAACTAATTAGAACGGGAAGGCCTAAGTACTTACGTTTTCTGGTTAACATGGGAACATCGAAAAGAACGAAGCATCTAAAAATTCCTTTTAGCGTAAATCATTATAGAAATACATTGGCAGTAAAGGGTGTATCTTAGTGGAATATGATTCCAGTGGACGTTAGAAGCAGCAGATCGGTTGAACAGTTTCGCTCGGCGTGTACGGATTATTTAAAAGGTTGATTGGCTATGTGGTGGGATCAAGATTTTTGTACTTTTTATTATCTGCGCTTTTTTGTAGTTCGCATGTGATAGGGGTGGAAATTGCAATATTATTCGCCTGCATGGTATCGAGTCTAATAGCTTAACTCAATCCTAGTCCTTTTAAACGAACTTTGAAATGTAGAAGACTTCTTTTGTGTAATTTTAAATTGAAGTCAAGTTTTAAGTTTAGTTGTAAGCTTAGTTATAAGATTAGTTTTAAGTGTTGTTATGCAATATCGTGCGTAATTATCCTGCTTGTGCACAGCGATAGCTGTATAAAGCAAAGCCTTTGTGCAAGTCGAAATAAATGAAGATGATGATGATTTTCTTTGGCATGAAGCAGCGCATTTAGTATGGAAAATGACAATTTTCTAAAGGTCATATCTTCGGATCCACTGGGCCGATTTTAATGAGTAAAATGTCGATTTCAATCCAATTTTTACGTAAAATCCGATAAATTAGGTCTCAGGGAGGTACGACGCAAGGGAAAAAAGTCAAAACTTAGCTGTATATATGGTTCCGCAGTCTACGAAAAAAAATTTATGATTTTTTTCATCGTATGAGGACTTGCGTACGGGTCTTTGGTTATGTTTTTTAATTTGTTTACAATTTTTTTTAAAACTTTTTTGAAATATTAGGGGTTTCGTGGATATTTAAGAGAGTTTTTTTAAACCGTTCGTTGTTTCGGACAGATTTCTCAGTATTGCCATTTCGGCTAATTTCAATCCAATTTAATCTGGACGAGTTAAGGCAAGTTAAGGCAATTTTTACTTAGATTTAGTTCGAGTCTTTTTGCTTCATCCATTCCATGCGCACGGGTCCTTTCCATTATGTTTATGCACTTTTTATGTATAAAAGCATACGTACATTTTTGGGTTAAAATTGGGTTAAATTGCTAGGTGGGCAAGCAATTTCTTGTGTTTGAAATTCAATTTCGGAAGGTAAAGAGTTGATTTCCAAGGGTACGACACATCAGCGTCAACCATAACTTTAACTTTATCAATTTATGAACTACCGAAAATCGTCGGCTGTCCGGTCTGTATAGATAAATACGATTTTGTTACGGATGATCAGTTCATTAGTTTGGGAGTCCATAAGTCGTAATCAGACAAACAGACAGAGCTTTCATGTTTGTATTTACAGATATGATTCAGCCAAATAATCCAAAAATGACTTTATGCTAATGGCACTATTTTGCGATTGAATATATCTGCCTTATTAAAGTATTTAGATAAAAATAATATAGATTAATGTTTTATCGCCGGAGGCAGTCAACGATTTAAAGATAAGTCATTTTGTTCGAAGACAATGGTAGAATGGTCAGCAACGTCAGTATGAGTTTAAGGCTTAAGCGTTTAAAGCAAAACTGTTTAAAGGTTTTCAGTTACGGGAGTTGAAACCATAAATCGAATAAAAGATAACATTTTCAAAATAAAGTAAATTCACGTGTGAATGTGTAGTAGAAAAATGAATAAATCTTTCCGATGGAGCATTTTTTTGATTGCTTTCATGGCAAGTGTAAATTCTATACCAGTTCACAATGATCATAAAAGCAGCAAGCGTCATTTTAAGCACGATTGTATTGCTGAAGAAGATGTTGAGGTGTACAAACCACATCCGTTAAATTGTAATGCGTATTATCAGTGCGTTGAAAATACATTTGTCGAAAAACTTTGTCCTGTTGAGTTATACTGGAACTCCGAGGACAACATTTGTGATTCCATTCAAAATGCTAACTGTGGAAATGAATCTGAAGAACGAAATGGCCGGAATGACTTAAATAATGCCATCAAATGTTCGTCGAGCTCATCTTCATCGAGTTCTAGTTCCAGTTCATCGTGTATATCTTCGGAAGAGTCAGATGTAACAGATAAAGTAACGGACATCACTGAAACTAGTACAAACGACATTCCTTCGTCAACAACCGAAAAAGATTCATCATCGGCAAGGGATGTTCGTATGGCAACACCACACTTATTTATTTGTTTGCTTGCTCCGGTGGTGTTAAATTACTTCAATGTCAAGAGTGTCACATTCCTAATTCTACACTAACTACAAATTGTTTTAAATTTTAGTTGTTGATTTGTGAATAAGATTTGAATTAAAAAAAAAATATAACAAAAAACTGAGTTTTACAAAGTTTTTTAGTAAAAATAGACTTTCAAATGACTACCCAAAATTTCTTTTTAAATTCTTCGTGGTAGTGTCGCGTTATAGGTTTCAATTGAATCAAGTGTTTCGCTAATTTAAAGTTGAACATTTCTCTTAATAAATACAATTGTTGGTAATGTTGGTACGTACTCAGAAAATGACTATTTTTAGACCACCTTCTCTCCCTTGTAACGTAAAAATGTAGAATTGTATGAAACTTACGCTTTCATCGAACCTCCTTCAACCAGGGCGTACGTGCCCCTTGATGTATTCACGAAGTCTGAACTGAAAGTAATATTATTTTAAAAATTTGGTACATGTATGTTTGCAACTACCATACACTTGTTTATGTGTTTTTAATGAACATTTTATAATTAAACTGAGGGTTTTAGGTTTCCAGGAATTCCCTTCAATTAATTATTAGAAAAGACTTTATTTATTATTAGAAAAATTATTAGAAAAGACTTATAGAATAGTTCTTTATTGTGAGAAGCTTGCTTAATAACAGAATGAATCTGTACATTACGATCACAAAATTAATTGAATTACGACACGTGAACAAGATTCTATTGAATTCAACACACCCGCCCCTTAAGTTCACATTTCTTTCGATCTCGCTTCCAGATATCACTTCCAAGTCTCACTTCCTTATATAAATTAGTTTAACTTCCAAAACGTCCGAATCGATTTTTCAAGCTTGCTTAGAGAACCGAAAGTATTTTCGGTCCTCTTACGAGGACCTCAAAGTACTTCGGTCCTCTTACGAGGACCTCAAAGTACTTCGGTTCTCTTAGCAAGCATGAAAAACTCAATACATCACGCGAAAAAGAGTAGACCTTGTGATGTAAATGACTATTTCATTACACCAACCCCGAATATTGTAATTTTCGCTTCCCAAATGACAACCGAAAATTAGAAAATGTTGTAGTTACCAACAGCAAAATCAAAAAAGAATGAAGCTATTCATTTTCGGTCCTCTATCAGCGGGCCGAAAATAAATAGAGAACCGAAAATGAAAACAAGAGGACCGAAAATAAAAGTGCGTTCTTTTAAAGTTGAACAGAAAAGGAAAGAGTGATGCTTAGTGACAAGTTGACAACTCCTGATTTCTCCTGATACTGAAAGTAATTAAAATTCTCTAAAATCAACTGTCCAAAAGATACACGTAAATAACTAACAAAAAAAAAAACAAATGAGCGTTTTATTCATTCTCTTTATTACAGCCGGTTCATTCGTTTTTTACCTAGTTTGAAGAAATAGATGACAACTTAACTCTCAAGCGTACCCAGCAAATTAAGTTATTCCCAAATCATAGATTTTTTGCGCTAAATTTGAATGCGCAGTAGAAATTTAAAATTTTTCGTATGGAGTTGAGGGACACGTGAACAGTGCATAGAAAAATTCGATTTTACTAGAAACCACGATAATAGGATGAAAGTTAATTGATTCAAAAGTTATTGAATTCCATTTGTTTGCGAAAACAGCGCCCGAAGATATGGGCTTTTTCAGATTTCCCCTCAGGGCCTTTTGGTAGTCACCCCGGCACTGGTAGACGTGACGCTTTCGCTTAAAAGGCGCAAACATTTGTGTAAATAGAATGTTAGCTTGTGGTCATAGTTTTATTATTAACAAAATTTGCACCACGTTGACACACGGACGCGGACACACGGACGCGGACACACGGAGGCAGACACACGGATGCGGACACACGGACGCGGACACACGGACGCGGACACACGGACAAAATCGACCCTAATTCGGCCGTAAGACCCTGACTAACGTCAAGGGAACTTCGTACGGTGCCAATAAGATTAATAACTCATACAAGCTAAAAAAGAGCTTCGAAGTTTATATATGCACAATATGTACAAAACATCTTAAATATGAACGTCGTGCGCTTCGAAGCCTTTTTTTTTATAGCTTGTATGAGTTATTAATCTTAATTGTTATTCAACTTTAGCATTAAACGACTTATTTGTGTTGAGTTATTCTGATTAGATGTTTGTTTTTGTTTTTTGGTTGTATGCGGCAATAGTGAAAACTAAATATCATTTTCTAAATTTTGGCTATATTTCGCACTGTAAAAAATACAAAAATGAATTCGCGGGTTTTCTAATGATTCTTTGGTTTACCGTGTAAATTGTTGGAAGGAATGATTCTTATGCAAAGTATCACAGAAAGATTTACAATATTAACTAAGACTAGGGATGAATAAATTAGCTCTTTATAATTATAAATTAAAATAAATAAAACGTTTACTTTATGCATTGCACTTTGGAATTTATGGTGTAAACATAGAGGTGTCACATACTGGCGGTAGCTTATCTAGGTTTCATCAGATTAATATACGATCCATGAAGTCCGGCGTGTTGAGTGTTGACGGTGTTGTGTGCTTTGTGGATGTAAATTTTTTCCGCTATGAGTCTCTGCCAATAATTCGGTATCTGCTCCAAAATTGTAACGTTTTTAAAGTCAAAAGTGTGTGATTTTGTGACTGCGTGGACAGTGAGTCCTGTTGTTTCTCTAACTTTCTTTAAATGCACATCACTTCTGTGTTTCGCCATATTGTCTTTAAGTTTTTGTTTCGTGGTTCCTACGTAGATAACATTGTATTCGTTACATTCAGAGACTTTTTGAGGCGTTCAGATAGACCAGGGATGTATGGCGCTGCAACGTATCTTTTAGGTTTTGTATCCGTGTTCTCAGAGTTGTTATAGAATTTTTCTACTCTGTCGGAAGAGTGAAAATGTTACTGGTCTATCTTGGAGTCCTACTTAAGCCTAAAAATTTGTAGCAGATCGTTTTCCAGGATCTGCCCAACTCAGCGTGGTCTAGAGGTCAGAAGATAGGTCCATAAAATCATCTTTTGACCAACAAACCAACAAAAAAATCGTTTTCTTTGGATTTAACTAAACTTGCCTTAACATTACTCCACATTTCCTTATTACTCCTGACCCTCCTGACCACTTCGTGAAATTCCTATTTTTTGTAAAGAATTGGCTTGGGCAGAAATAGTAAAATAAAAATAGAAATAGAAAAAAAAATAGTATTTTAAAAATCAAAACATCAGAATAGATGCGGCAAACAGAGTTGATGTTACGAAAAGACTGGAACGTATTTAAGTAAATGTTGCGTTCACATAAGACTGTATTGGAAATTGCCCGTAGGGCAATTTTGAAAAACCCGTCCGAAGTAGGGGTGTAAAAAATTCTCCGAACGCACAAAATTGACCTCCAAATAGAGAAAAATGCTCTCCTCAATTTTGTCTACAACATAGTAAAAAACTATTTTTTGGGCTAGGACAGACATGAGGCCCACTTGAGCCCTAAGCACAGGCAAAAATTCTGCTATAAATTGTCGGGCGTGCCGAGATCTTTCAAACAAAAATAAGTTTTTGAAAATCGGAAAAGATTTACTCGAGTTATGTACAAAAACCACATAGAGCCCTAGCAGAGACTCGTTTTTAGTGCCCTAGCTAAGTCCAAGGACTCAAATTAAAAAAAGTTTCTTCCATAAATTGTCAGCCATGCCCAGATCTTTGAAACAAAAAATTTATGAAAATCAGAAAAGATTTACTCGAGTTATGTGCAAAAGACCAAAAACCACAAACGGCCCTAGCTCGGCGGCCCTTGGGCCGACAGTGCCCAGATTCAATCCCATAAAATATTTTTCGACTACCTTTAAGGAAAAAAAAAGTTTTTGAAAATCGGTCAAGATTTACTCAAGTTATTGTGTTGACGGACAGACAGACCGACAGACAAACAGACCGACAGACCGACAGACAGACAGACAGACCGACAGACGGACATTGTCTTTTTCGCTGATTTGTCATCTGGAGGCAACAAAAAAAGGTTCCCCCTTACTCCCGGATTCGAATTCGCAATGTAACAAACGTGGTAGTAAACGCATCAGACCTACGTACTTCGTACGGTTCTAAAAATAGGTTTTGAAGAATTATCTGGGCTAATCGAATTGATCTAGGTAATTCATCTCAGTAAACAAAAGAATAAAAGTCGAAAATCGATAGACCCTATTATTCACGTCACTTTTGGTACCTAAGCGAGGAACTCGTCGCGCTATCCTTTTTCAATGACAGAATTTCAAGCGCGACAAAGGCTTCAATGGTTTTAGCATTAAAAAAACCACCGAAGACGAACCATCCCCTTAAGCATGCACAATTTACTCCGACGCAATTGCAAAAAATTTCTCTACAAGAGATGTCATCCCAAAACCTTACAGAAATACAAAAAATACACTGGTTTTTACACATTTACAGCTAGGCTGTTAATCCACGCTATTGCTTCGTCTGATGTTAAGTGCAAGTCCTCTAAACTACCGGAAAAGCGACGACTAGGACAATGACTCAAGATGTGCTCCATCGTTTGGCTTGCACCACAATCGCAAAGTGGGGACTCTGCAAAATTCCATCTATGCATGAAACAAGCGTCCTGTCCTGTTCTAAATCTGTTATTTCGCAGCCAGAGTCGCCGAGGAAGGTCGAGGCCGTTAACCGGTTCCGTTGGGTCTTCAACTAGCTGCTAATTCACTACAGTTGTGTTCCGCCACCACTCTTTCCATCTGGTTTTTAGATCGTCAAGATTACTCCTATTTCGATAGAAAATCCAGAAAGGTTTCCTTGATTTCAGACGAAGGCTGGAGGGAGCTTGTTCCAAGTCTCTATGTAAAGCCAGACCATTGTCTGATTCAATTTTCTCGCATTCTCTTATTGCTGCCTCTTCTCTAAGAATGTGTGGAGGTGTTATGTTGCTCAGAATGTAGAGCCATTCCACTTCTGTAGAGTCTATTGAGCCAGAAACGGTTCGCAGCGCTTGGGTTATCTGAGTATCGAATTTGTTAACGTGTCAGATGTTCATCCATACCGGCAGCACCGTATCTAGACCGCTTTTCTAGGGGGGGGGGGGGGGGGGCGCGCACCCCAGATTTTTTTTGCAATTCAATGAAGTAGCAATGCATATTATAGCGTTCTGAAACGTATTTAAGATGTTAACTGAGTCCGAAGCCGACCTGCAGTCAATAAGTCAAGCGCCGCGCTGCAGGCAATTTTTTTTAATTATAGTGTTCAACTGGTGTAAGTAAGGTTTTCATGCAAAGCGCAACAGGCAAAAATTTTGAACAGCCTGTTATCGTTCTTAAGGTAAATCGAAGAATCGTTTAATCGCCGCATCGAGAAAAGCGCCGCAGGCAAAAACTTTGGACTGCTTTTCCTCGTTTTTTAGGTAATTCGAAAAAATTGCTCAATAGTCGCATCGGGTAAGGCGCCGCAGGCGAAAATTTTCAACTGCTCTCTATTGTTCAACTCAATAGCGCAGTAGTTAACACGTGAAATTGAGTTGCAAGTGCGATGCACTATGGGTAAAATGTTTCGAAAATTTTCCAAAATTAATGTCTCGTAAATTGTTGAAAATTTTGGAAAACAATGTTCTACAAAGTTGTAGAGAATATATTACTGCATATTGAGCCCAACTCGAATTTCAAAATGGCAGCTTCCTCAACCGGAAGTAGCAAATATCTTCGGAAGTAAGCCACTTAGAAACATATTTTCCTCACGAAAGTCTCGGAATGTGTTTCCGCTTAATTTTGGGATATTGCAAAATACAAAATGGCCGCCACCTAAACCGGAAGTGGCTTGTAACTTTTGATATATATGACATACACTCAAACTCTCTTCACTAAAGTCTAGGGAAGTGCTTCCGCTTAATTTTGGGGATATTGCAAAATACAAAATAGCCGCCACCTAAACCGCAAATGGCTTGTAACTTTTGATATATACGGCATACACTCAATCTCTCTTCACTAAATTCTAGGAAAGTTTTAGTGTATGTCGTATATATCAACAGTTAAAAGCCACTTCCGGTTTAGGTGGCGGCCATTTTGTATTTTGCAATATCCCCAAAATTAAGCGGAAGCACTTTCCTAGACTTTAGTGAAGAGAGTTTGAGTGTATGTCGTATATATCAAAAGTTACAAGCCACTTTTGTTTTAGGTGGGGGCCATTTTGTATTTTGCAATATCCCAAAATTAAGCGGAAGCACATTCCGAGACTTTCGTTAAGAAAATATGTTTCTAAGTGGCTTACTTCCGAAGATATTTGCTACTTCCGGTTGAGGAAGCCGCCATTTTGAAATTCGAGTTGGGCTCAATATGCAGTAATATATTCTCCACAACTTTGTTGAACATTGTTTTCTAAAATTTTCAACAATTTACGAGATATTAATTATGGAAAATTTTCGAAACATTTTACCCATAGTGCGATGGTTCAAAACTCAACCGCGAACAGATTTGTTCCGATTGTTAGATTTGTAAACAAAACAAAATTGACTTAATTGGTTCAAGACAAGTGAAGTTGAATGTAGCGCCATCGTACGGCTTACCGGTAGAAGGCATTGTTGGGAGGTGCCGGTATTCTACTCCTACTAGTTTTCGCTCCTAGCACATCTCACAGCTTACCACTGGCACACTAAAAAAATTTCTGGTAATGAAAAGATCTCAAAAACGAGTCATAATAATTAGCGAAACTAGTAAATAATAACCCTTCATGGGTTGTAGAGGCAGATTTTATTGTTCTTTAGGTAAGCCGAAAAACGACTTAATTGTCGCAAGCGAAAGTTTTTGGTTGAAGGACTTCTTATAAATAAGAATTTCAATAATTGATAGATTTGGTATTTGTTTAACGCCGAAGGCGAAAATATTTAAGTTCTTAACTAGTTTTGTTTACTAAATCAAGGTGTTTGAAATTTTGAAAATTTGGATCCGTCATAGGATGAGCCCCTAAATTGGCCGTCTGGGCCCGAAGGATTTACTTCCGTTCCTCTACTTTAATCAGGTCTGCCTAAAAGGTAGTTTCAAAAGGAATGTTGATATTGAAGATGGGCAAAATCGGTCAAGAACTTTCGAAGTTACGATCGAATAAGTTGTCAAAACCTTGATTTTGAAGGTCGTAGAAACGTTTTTGCTTACATCTCCGACGAACGGGAATTGCTTTTCAAGGTTTGGAATGAAAGATATGGATCTCAAAAAACTAACAAAAAAAAGTTGATGAAAATTGATTCACTGGTTCAGATAATAGGGTCCATAGAGCGCACCAAGATCTTTCTCATGAATTTCATTAAATATAAAGAAATGTTGATGTGATTCAGAGTCGAAGGCTTAACAGTACTAAAGAAAAAATTAAAAAAGCGACCTCTCATTACGGGCAGATTTTCTTCCGAATATTAACATATATCAGTAGGAAAGGAACAAACCTCAGGGGAGGCGGAGAAAATCTCAGGGGGGGCTCATCCCCTCTCGCCCCCCCTAGATACGGCGCTAGAAGAGATATCAGCACTTCTGGCAAGTATTGTTTAAAATTAATGGGGTGTGATTAATTGATTTATTACCTAGAGGAGGGGTGACAACAATGGAGGGGTGAAATTAATGGGTTTTGAGTACTTTTCTTCAGTATGGGACAATAGGGGGAATTTGGCATTAATGGGCAGTGGTGAATAATTTATTACCTTTCGGATGGTGATAACAATAGTCCAAATTCAGATTAATGGCCTGGCTAAATATTTTATTACCTACGGAATGATGATGACAATAGCTCTAATTCA
>CM055406.1:104577521-104606453 GCA_029228625.1 Pseudolycoriella hygida
TTTGTCTTTGTATTTAACAGTGTCTCGCTTTCCACCTTTCACCAAATCCAGTCTTTCTGCTATTAGGTCTAGCGTTTCCTTGCTGAGCTTCGACTCTTTAGTGCATGTAGATCGGCATCTGGTTTCCAGGAAGCTTCTCACTGAGGTCACTATTCTTTCTGTCAGCTCATCAATCGTTGCAGTTTGTGAATTCGTTCCGTTCAGTTCGGTGTCCATAGCTTCCTTAAATGCGTCGCTTTGTTCTTTCAGGCGTTCCATGTCTAAAACGACTTTTTTCTTGACCAACTTTTCTCTCTCTGTCCGTGTGTTCAAGACGACTTTGGCTCGCACCATTCGCTGATCGCTGCCTGTTGTGAAACGGTTAAGCACAGTAACATCCTTGACAATCGATTTGCGGTTCGATATGATGTAATCGATCTCGTTCTTTGTTCTGCCGTCTGCACTGGCCCAAGTCCACTTCCTCTGAACCTTACCGGAGAAAAATGAGTTCATTGCGAAAATCCCTTGTTGTTGGAGAAAATTCAGCAAAGTATCTCCTCGTTCGTTCCTCTGATCGTAACCAAACGTTCCAATCGAAGTTTCTGCAACGTCTTCTCTTTTTCCCAATTTGGCATTGAAATCGCCGACTAGCAACTGATATTGAGCTCTGTTTTCTTCAATCGCTTTGGAGACATCTTCATAGAAGCTTTCAATTTCTTCGTCGTCGTGATCCGGCGTCGGTGCGTACGCTTGGATGACTTTCAAACTGTACATCGCATTTATCTTCAGCCGCACATAGATGACTCTGTCGGAGATGCTGTTGATTTGGATTATACGGTTCGACCAGCGTTTGCTGATGAGCAGTCCTACACCATGCATCGCTGTTTGGCTATCGCTTCCCCGGTAGTACAAAGTGCTTCCTGATTTCAACTTCAAGCATTCTTCACCACGTCGCCTGACTTCGCTCAATCCGACAATGTCCCATTTGATCTTTTCCAGTGCCGACTCCAATTCGAGAAGTTTTTCGTTCGATGATAGCGTTCGAGTGTTATACGTGGCAATGTATAGTCCGGTGTGACAACCTATTGTAACCCAGGGATTCTTAGCCCCCTCTGCTCGTCGTCTGGTCTGACCGTTGTCGGAGTCAGGGATCAACGAGCGGCTGGGAACTGAGGGCCGATTTTTCCTGGTTGTGCTCTTCATCTTCGGGGGGGTTTTAGCCGTTAAAACACCACGCTGGCCGGTGCGGGTTGGTGAGTGATGGTAGTCCTGCTGACTCGGACTTTGCATGCTGCCGTTGTCCCTTGCTGTTGAGATCATCCGCCACCATGCTGAGGTACTATCCCATCTTGATAACTAACTACTAACTACTACTACTACTACTACTACTAACTGCCTTCGGCCCTCGCTCTACGTGACGTTGAGGTACTACCCGAAGACAGCCCCCCTCATCCTTCTGCTAAGTGACCCACACTAATACACCAGGGTTGGTTACCTGATCGTTCATGTGGGTTGCTCACTATGACAGGTGTCACCACGGGTAGGATAGGATGTAGGAGTAGGTGGATAGAGGCTAAGGTACATAAGGAGTACTATATTACGCATACCACACCATTTGAGACCCGTTCGATCGGTATACAGGTATGTAAATGGTTCAATATCGACACGGTGGAACGGGTTCAAACACTCAATTTCAGGCCATGCTCTTCGACGTACATCCGCAACCATAGTAGCAAACAATGGCGCTGACATGGAAACAATAATGCGTCACGGAAGATATGGATCGTGTGCCAGAGAATACATTGAGGAGTCTTTACAGCATAAAGCGAAAACCGGTCAATTGATTCTGGGTTCGATAGTGAGTTCCGTTCGAACTACATTTGCAGCAAGGCTGACAGTAGCACCCTCATCTTCTTTCGCAACCTCAACTGCACCGATTGCGGCCACGCATGTCATTGCATCTGTACCAGCAACTTCGTCGGTCGCGGTATCCAATGCCAACAACGACTTTCTATGTACGTACTCAATAAGTAAAGAGGCGGTCTGTAGTGACAGTGGAAAATTTCTCTATTTTCTCGATGGTGTGGCTCGGGGTGTGCTAGAAGTTTAAAAGTGAGCCTGGCGTCTGATTGTCATGGAATACTCCAGAAAATTGGACTAGCAATTATATCCAAATTAAACCAAATCGACAAATTGAAACCCATTGACACCGCAACCTATTACGTACGCAAACAAAGAAAGTAGCAACCAACACTAGTCATAGGACAAGGATTGGTCTTTGTTGTTCAAATACCAAGTGCTATTAACCTGTCGGCTGAACGTTTGTAACCAAGCCTCCCAGCTAAGGAAACTGTATCTACACTAGTCATATTATATGAAATCACATCACCTTATTTGGAACAATTATTAAATCAACGTAAACATTACTGTAAAAACGCAACTGAATATCCACAAACAACATCAAAAGTAAACAACGGAAGCATTCAGCCCTGAACGATCAGTTTCGAACTGACATTGGGACCGAAGTTGCAGCACATAGAGCCTCACAGACCGATCAAGAGCGGCAAAATTTTTTAAAGCAGATGTTTTTCGTCAAATTTTCACCTCATTAAGTTCGACAATGAACGCGACAGCCGACTCAGTACTTAACAGCAACAACGTCACATTGAATCAGCAAAACGCATCTGTAGTGAATCCATACATTGGAGACATTTTGCAGATAATTCAACTAAACATCGAAGGAATATCAACCAGGAAATGTGAATATCTCACAACACTACTAAATGAAGAAAGTCAGCAGTGTCCGGTTACACAGCCGCGATACATCATGAAAAATTCGGTCTAGCCACATACGTCAAAGATGACCTGCTTCCTCTAGTCGAAGTTTGTCAACCAATCAGTCCATTCTGCTGCGGTATCAAAGTTAACGGAATGTCCATTTATAACGTTTACAAGCTACCATCTGCCAGCTTCGATAACAACGTGCTCCCTACACTCTCCAAGCCATCAATCGTCGTTGGAGACTTCAACAGCCATCACGCGACTTGGGGCTATTATGACGAAGACGCAGATGGCAAGAAGGTTTTCGACTGGATGAGCAGAGAAGATTTCTTTGCTTTACAACGCAGATGATCCTGGCACGTTTAAATCGACAAGATAGAACCGTTTTTATACACCGGACTTATGCTTCTGCGCCCTTGTCATCGCGTCCAGACCGTAAGAATATACGATGCTGTTGTATTCAAAGTGCGGAATGAGCAACGATTTCCCCAGTGAGGTGCGGGTCAGTTGGGGCGTAGTGCAGAAGTGAGGCCATAGACAACGTAATACTTTATTAACCTTTCCGCAGATGTGGTCAATATGATCACCCCAGATCAGTTTCTTGTTGAATATCATGCCCAGGTTCTTTACGTGGTCAGAATATGGAACAATCAGACCATCTAATTAAATAGGCAGTAAGTATCAAGTCTCGTTGTCAGCCCTAATAGCTATTACCTGGGTTTTAGCAACATTAGGCTGTAAGTTATTCGTCTTTGTCCAGTACAATGTCGACTTCAGATCGCAGTTTACTTCGGACAAGGCTTTTAAAAATCTTTTTTGATCGAACGAATAATATATTTGAACGTCGTCTGCGAATAGGTGGTAGCTCATGCTTTTTAGGCATTCAGGGATGTTATCATAAATAATGTGAACAAAAGTGGTCCGGGTATCGTTCCTTGCGGTGTTCCCCTTTGAACTGTTAGAGATGAGTAAAACACGTCTTGCACGCAAACTGTTTGCCTTCCACCGGCCAGATAGTTCATTATTAAAGAAATAGCAGATGGACCGAAATTGAATTGTTGTTGTAGCTTAAAGCGGAGGATAGAATGAACCACTGAGTTAAACACCTTACAAAAATCCAAAAGAAACAACACTGTTGTCCATCCCTTGTCCATTGCCATCACGAGTATCCAATCTCCGGAGTGTAAATAGCAAACGCGAACGAATTTAGAATTGCTTTTCAGGTCGATAGGATAATATTATGAAGAACGAAAGTCATGAGCATTATCAACTTTGATGTCCAGTGGTCTGCGAATTCATTCGGCCTAGGTTACGTTGTTTACGCCACTTTTTTGCCTTTTGCCCGGACATTTGTTGTTGATCATCATCTCGCTTTCTTTTCGAACGCAGGTTATGGTGTTCAGTTGGTGGACATCCACTCGCTTTGTCTAATAATTCATTGAGATAACGAAGCGAGTGTATTGCAACTAGAGCCTCACTCGAAGGAAGGCATATGTGGCAAATACCGTCCCTGGTGTGAAATTTCGTAATTAAACCCTCTCTTTTAGCAGCAGCAAGCACACTCTAATTGTTGGTACTATCGGCACTGATAAAAATGGAATATTTGGCGGAAACTGTGCGGCAGAGATATTCAGTCGAAGTTCGTCAGATAAATTTTTATTAATTAAATTGCGTAAATGTATAAGAATTATATATAAAATATTTCGCCCAAGTTCTTGGACGGTGGCAGAGTACCTAAAATTGATGCCACATTTCCTCTTAGTATTGCAACCGCGATTCTTTGTATTAAGTAAGAGGTTGCTCTTTTCTCACTGGGTACCTCCGTGATCTTACTTCCGATTTTCTTTAGCAAATTTAAGCCTTCGGATCCAATAATACCAGATGTTTCTGATGTAACAGGCACGAATATGAATTGCTCCAACAGACCTTCATATTTGTCATATTTTTCTTGCTCTGCATGTTTCGCTGCGTAGCCTGGATTCTTTGATGTTCGTTGAACATATGATATAGCGAAAGTGTCTGCACAAGTATAGTCCCATAAAAGCGATCTGCCTTTCTCCCAAGGCACAAGACTCAGACCATCTGGCTTTTTTCCGTCACTTCTAGAACATCCGGGCGGTTCACGTACACAAGGAACTTCAGCAGACTTCAATGCTCGTTGTATAAAATTATTTACTGATTGATGTCTAGATCTTGTTCCAGACGCCTTAGTGCACGACAGACCGTGTCGACCAAATGTGTCTACCTTTGAACCACATACACATCTATGTGGTTGAACAATTGTCAAACAGAAGCGCAACGAAATAGAAATCCGAAACTCATCGTTGCTCAGGAAAGTACCCAATTGCGGTGATGGTAAAGCTTGCAGCCACGCGCCTGTTTCTTCAATAGAATTTGCTAACAGACGTGCTTTCTCGAATGGGTCGTTTATGGAATCCTTTAACGTTGTAATTTTCTGATCTATATCGAATTCTTCCCAAGAACGTTGGAAAATTCGGACCGACTCATCCGGTAGAACATCGAAATTTCTGCACCATTGTTCTTCCGCTTCCGCTTTATCAAGATTCATTTGCCGATAATGTTCTGGTAGCAATTGGTCGAGTAAAGAAGAAACATTGTACGTTGATGACAGGAAACATGCCACTGCAATATCAGATGCGTGCCGAATTCCAATTCCTCCCTTTTTGATTGGTAACGAGAATTCGAGCCATGCTTGTTCTGTTAAATAGATGTTGAAGATTGTCTCGATTGTGTTCTTTAAAACTTCGTCGTAATTATGCAAACCATCGGAATTGCGCCTTATCGGTGCTCCCCGTAAGAAAAAAATAAGCCTCGGGGTTGTAGCAGACAGTCGCAATAGGTAGTAAGCGCTGTGTACATTGATTAGTTTCAATTTTTCGGAAAACATTTTCAATTTGAGGATTTTATCATTCAAACATATAATGGATGCTGCTTGTGTGAGTGGACTACCCAAAAGGAATTCGTTCTCTGGTGTCATCAATTGAATTCCTGCGCAAATTGCATTTACCTGTTCTTGCAGTTCGAGTTTGACCTCTGTCGAATCTCTACCCAAAACCGACATTTCACACTTCTGATAATTCAATTGCAAACCGAATTCATTCGCTTTAAGAATGATTGTTTTGAATGCGGCCATGACATCATTTGGAAGTCCAGCAATGGTCCCGTCACACAGAGTCGTCGAAGCAGAGGTTGTCGGCAATTCAGAGCATTTGTATAATTTTCAAGGTGCAAATTTATCAATGTGAATAATAAACTCAGAAAAGATGAGTCTTTCAGAATTTCGCTTTTTCGGAGCCACAAAACTTCACTCCGGGCTCAGAATTAAGGGTAATTTTAGAGATTCGGTTGTATCAGTGCATTTTTTTGAACAATTCAAAGAAGCTACCCAACTCTTTATTTCTTCATACCAATTGAGTGCTTTCGATGAGTATTCATTGAACAATACTTAAATTCATTGGAAGCAGTTTAGTATGTTAACCTCCAGCATCCTACACTCTTCCCAAGTTGACACTAGTCTGCTTCATAGAGTTCTAAGAAAGAGAACTTGAAAGCAGTCCAGTTCCATAACTCTTTTTGCGGGAAATCAATATTTCCAACAGTTTCGGAGTTGATCCTAGCCTGCTTCCTTGAGTTCTAGAAAAGAGAACCAGCAGGCAGCCCAGTTCCGAAATTCTTTTTATGGAAAACTGTTTAGATGGTTGAACGTCAACATTTCCAACACTCTCCGAGTTGATCCCAATCTGCTTCCTTGAGTTCTAGAAAAGAGAACCGGAAGGCAGCCCAGTTCCGAAATTCCTTTTATGGGAAAGTGTTTAGATGGTTGCCCGTCAACATTTCCAACACTCTCCGAGTTGATCCCAATCTGCTTCCTTGAGTTCTAGAAAAGAGACCCAGCAGGCAGTCCAGTTCCGAAATTCTTTTTATCGGAAACTGTTTAGATGGTTGCCCGTCAACATTTTCAACAGTTTCCGAGTTGATCCCAAGCTGCTTCCTTGCGTTCTAGAAAAGAGAACCAGCAGGCAGCCCAGTTCCGAAATTCTTTTTATGGGAAACTGTTTAGATGGTTGCCCGTCAACATTTTCAAGAGTTTCCCAGTTGATCCGAACCTGCTTCCTTGAGTTCTAGAAAAGGGAACCAGAAAGCAGCCCAGTTCCGAAATTCCTTTTATGGGAAACTGTTTAGATGGTTGCCCGTCAATATTTCTAATAGTTTCCGAGTTGACCCCAACTAGCTTCCTTGAGTTCTAGAAAAGAGAGCCAGAAGGCAGCCTAGTTCCGAAATTGCTTTTATGGGAAACTGTTTAGATGGTTGCCTGTCAACATTTTCAACACTTTCCGAGTTGATCCCAAGCTGCTTCCTTGCGTTCTAGGAAAGAGAACCAGAAGGCAGCCCAGTTCCGAAATTCCTTTTATGGGAAACTATTCAGATGGTTGCCCGTCAACATTTCCAACTCTTTTCGACCTACTTCCTTCCAGAAAAACAAAAATAGAAGGCAGTTAGATGGGTAGGCTATTGTGCCCTCCCTTTGTTTTAGATGATCTGCTTCGATGGAGATTTAGAGACTGAGTATTGCAAAGTCTGGGTCCTTTCCGACAAAATCTGTGAAATGAGTAGTTTTATTGCAAAATGTAGTAAAAAGTATATTTCAATTTATTTTGAAAAAATCAAGGTAATAAATCAGTCTGAAGCAGCTCAACAACATCTGGGTCAAGTTGTTTTTCCTTTTTCTGGAATGTTATTCTCAAAGAACTTATAACTGGATCAGATGAGACCAGCAACCAGTGAACTATATCTTCATTTGTGTTCGAACGTGAATTCTTCCGTGTATTGTTTTCGCGAATTCTTCGAAAATCTTTATTCCGGGCTTCTGCTGCCTCTTTCGAAAAATATCCTATAGGCATGTCAAAAAAGTCAATGATGTCAGCCCCGTGAAATAGGATTTTATGGATAGAAGGTGGCATATAGTACCAATGGTAATCTTTGTTGTAATGGGCCGCAGTATCTAAAGCGTACTTTCGGAATTTTTCAACATCGATTTGTTTGCTGTTACTTAATGCGACCAAAATCATATGAAAGCGGTGTATAAGCTCCTGGTCTATTCCGGTAGCTTTTGCTGTGAAGACTTCATCTATTGATAAAATTTAAAGGGCAAAATTTGAGCAATTTTGAATTTACCGATTCTTTTAATTCGAAAGACAGGCAAACCTTCGAAAAATCGCCGCGAAGTGTTTCCATCATTCGAGGTTCCTGATCCAGGTTTGACTTTGTCAATTCTCAATCCTAACATACAAGGAATAATTTGATTATTCAATTCAAATCAGTGCCAATTTTTGGGAAAACATTTCGCGAAATTCGGCAAATTTTCAGGGTATCGATTTCCCAAAAATAGTCACTGGTAAATTTTGCATTCAAAAACCTTTTTGTTGGAATTTTTTCTGAATTTCTTTTTTTGTGGCTGCAACGAGTGTCTTATCGTCTTTAGTCGATGTTTTATATTTTCTCAGTGGGATTTTGTAGGCTATATGAAGTACACCTTCTAAAAAACGAATCCAGCAATGTAATGTAGATAGCCCGAAGCAATAGTTGTCTTTCTCGCAATGCTTTTTCTTCAACAGCTCGTGATCATTCATTTCACTCGGTAATGCGCCACAGATATTGCAATTAGACATCGAGGTTTCTGTTAAAAAATTTATGGTTTTACCATCGACCATGGTTTCGAAAAGCGTATGATCAATAACCACCTGTCCACCGTTAATCTCCACAGAATTGCTTTTCAAGCGAACAATCTGATTTTGGATGTCATCAAAATTCTTCTTTGTAATGTCCTTATCCTCCTTTACAAATTTGAATCTTATTGGTCGACAATACTTCGTGGAGGATGGTCGTGGGTTTTGCCAAATAATTGAATCTGAAGATTTGATCCGAAGAGGCATTAATGAAATCATAAAAACAGAACTATCCGTATAGTCATTATCATTTTGAAAGGCTTGTTTATAATTGCTTTGCCCAGAGGCTCCATCAAGTCCCCACTTATACAAAATGTTTAATTTTGGTCGGTTTAATCCGGCTAATTCTTGAAAAACTGCAGTGTCCAAACTTTGAATTAACCTTTGACTTGTGTGATCGACAAGTGAAATGTTACGTTTGCTCCATAGTCCGAAAAATCCACAGATAATGGGTAGCACCTCTTTTTGGCTTCGAATACATGACTGTATGGTGGGTAAATTTCTGCATTTTTCTTTTTAGCTTGAGTACGTAGCTCGACGTATTGGCTTGTGGTTAACTTACAATCCACCATTAAAGCTAAAGCTTCATCCGCAGAATAGCTACTGCAAGGTATGCATTCTCCTTTTAATAGTTGCAAAATTAATTCTTTTGTAGAACGGGCAGCTGTCGATAATTTAGTTAAAATTTCAGAATCAATGTTTTCACAGCTTTCACGAAGATTCATAAAGAAAGCGCCTTCGATTTCGTCTCGCGTATTATTTTGCCGAACTTGTTCCATTCTACGCTTTTTGGTTCTGATTGAACATTCTTCATACGGCTTTAGTTCTCGTTTCACAATTGATGGGTTTTGCAAAACAAAATCTTGATCAAGCCAAGATCCGTACTGGGCTTTAAAATGGTCCATCCTTCCTTTGCTCTTCCGAAACCAACGGAAGTTATGATTTTTTACGAACACATTTACTTGGTGATGATATAGCTCGAAGCGATTGTCACTCAAATCAAATTTGTCTTTGATGTATTCAAATAATTTTTCTTTATTATTTTCGATTAAAATTTCACTTAAATCTCCGTATTTCACCAGACGATCATTCGAAGTTTCACCCATGTTTATTTACACAGAAATTAGTTCGATTTCGATTAAAATTTCTCTTAAATTTGCTCTTGCCCAGAAGAACAATTTTATCATTGCTTTCGATTAAAATTCATTTGAAGTTATTATGACAAAAAAGACCAAGCTTGCTACATATCATGGCTTAGAATTGGAAGTATATATGAAGATACGAATACAACGGCTTTTATGCATTAAACTTGTCTGTAAACAAAGTAAGTTATAGAACTCTAACGTACGATTTATTGAAATGTAAAATGTATCGTACATAAAATCTACGTTTTCAATTTTTAAACTTTTAATGTTTTTTGCTATAAAAGGAGAATATCTCGCACACAAAAATCATGCTCTTCAGTCATCTTGTTGGTGACAAATATGGGCTAAATTGGACAAAAGCTCTCATTTATCTAACGTAATCTTTTTTTCCAATTAGTGATTGCGTTCTACTTCTTCTTGTTTTCAATATTAAGATTCGATTGAAGTTATTATTTTTTATCATTGCTTCCGATTAAAATTTCACTTAAATTTCGCAATGCGTTTTCCCCTAATTTTGGAAATGATTACGACAAAAATAATTTTGGAAGTGGACGGCCAAACGTGTTATCTTGTCTAGAGCTCAAGCAAGCAGTCTAGCATCAACACGGTGAGTGTTAGAAATGTTGACGGACAACCATGTAGAAAGTTTCCCATAAAAGAAATTTCGGAACTTGGCTGCCTTCTGGTTCTCTTTTCTAGAACTCAAGGAAGCAGGTTGGGGTCAACTCGGAAACTATTAGAAATGTTGACGGGCAACCATCTAAACAGTTTCCCATAAAAATAATTTCGGAACTAGGCTGCCTGCTGGGTCTCTTTTCTAGAACTCAAGGAAGCAGATTGGGATCAACTCGGAGAGTGTTGGAAATGTTGACGTGCAACCATCTCAGCCTAAAACTTTAATTTGAAATTAAGTCCTTCTGAGTAATTTTTAAATTCTGTAATAATTTCTAAGTCACTAACTTGTAATTGGGCAGTGTCGCCTGTTAGTTGGTCAAATAAATAAACAACAATAAACAAAAAAACAACAATCTAAACAGTTTCCCATAAAAGGAATTTCGGAACTGGGCTGCTTTCTGGTTCCCTTTTCTAGAACTCAAGGAAGCAGGTTCGGATCAACTGAAAACCTCTTGAAAATGTTGACGGGCAACCATCTAAACAGTTTCCCATAAAAAGAATTTCGGAACTGGACTGCCTGCTGGGTCTCTTTTCTAGAACGCAAGGAAGCAGCTTGGGATCAACTCGGAGAGTGTTGGAAATGTTGACGGGCAACCATCTAAACAGTTTCCCATAAAAGGAATTTCGGAACTGGACTGCCTGCTGGGTCTCTTTTCTAGAACTCAAGGAAGCAGATTGGGATCAACTCGGAGAGTGTTGGAAATGTTGACGTGCAACCATCTAAACAGTTTTCCATAAAAGGAATTTCGTAACTGGGCTGCTTTCTGGTTCCCTTTTCTAGAACTCAAGGAAGCAGGTTCGGATCAACTGGGAAACTCTTGAAAATGTTGACGGGCAACCATCTAAACACTTTCCCATAAAAGGAATTTCGGAACTGGGCTGCCTTCCGGTTCTCTTTTCTAGAACTCAAGGAAGCAGATTGGGATCAACTCGGAGAGTGTTGGAAATGTTGACGGGCAACCATCTAAACACTTTCCCATAAAATGAATTTCGGAACTGGGCTGCCTTCCGGTTCTCTTTTCTAGAACTCAAGGAAGCAGGCTAGGATCAACTCCAAAACTGTTGGAAATATTGATTTCCCGCAAAAAGAATTATGGAACTGGACTGCTTTCAAGTTCTCTTTCTATGAAGCAGACTAGTGTCAACTTGGGAAGAGTGTAGGATGCTGGAGGTTAACATACTGAACTGCTTCCAATGAGTTTAAGTATTGTTCAATGAATACTCATCGAAAGCACTCAATTGGTATGAAGAAATAAAGAATTGGGTAGCTTCTTTGAGTTGTTCAAAAAAATGCACTGATACAAGCGAATCTCTAAACAACCTCTGCTTCGACGACTCTGTGCGGCGTTGCTAGAATGCTTCCACGTTGAATGTCCAGAAAAAACAATAAAAGTAAATAGATCAGCTCCCTTTTTCACCTCTGATATTCGTCGTATGAGACAAGAAACAAGAAAAGAGTTTAACCGGGCAAAAATAAAAACAGCAGAAGCTATCGAAAAGAGGCGCAAAGCGCAAAACCTATAAAATAAAGCCTTGAGAAAAAAAAAAAGAGAATCACTCAGAGATTATTGTACTTCAGTAAGGTCTCTCTCGGCGACAGCACGTCTTACAAAAGCTTTAGCAAAAGATCCTTTCTTTGCAAGCGGATCAATGAAACTCCCGTCAGGAGAATATACAAATACGCCCGGCGATACACTGAAACATCTAATGGACCATCACTTTCCGGGAAATGTTACTCACCAAGGTGCAATACAATTAGAGGAAGTAAAATCGGAATGTTTAGTAACATTAGGCGACGTGAGAATCGCGAAGAGCATCGTTACAAAGGAAAGAGTCCGATGGGCGGTAAACTCATTCTTGCCAAGAAAATCAACCGGGGAAGATGCTATATTTCCGGCAATGCTTCAAAGCTGCCTATAAAATATAATAGACCTGCTCCAGGAGATGTTTATAGCGAGCATACACTTAATACATATACCACGAGTGTGGCGTGACGTAAAAGTGGTTTTCATCCCCAAGCCAGGACAAGAATCATACGTCCTAGCAAAATTATTTAGACCTATCAGCCTGTCATCTTTTCTACTTAAAACAATTGAAAAAATGATAGATAGACATTTGCGCGATGGTCCCCTTAGCGAAATTAAAATTCATCCAAACCAACGTGCATACCAACCAAAGAAATCATCTGAGACCGCCCTACATTGTATTGCCTCAAAAATTGAAACTGCTCAGGAGCATAAACAATATGCTCTTGGAAGTTTCATTGATATGGATGGTGCATTCAACAACATGGTTTTCAAAGCAATAATCAAAGCTTGTGTGGATCACAGAATAGATAATACATTCACTAGCTGGATAAACAGAATGCTGAGAGACAGAGTCGTTAACTCGTATCTAGGCTCCATAAAAATCACAATCTTTGTTGTCAAAGGTTGTCCTCAGGGTGGCGTACTACCACCTCTTTTATACATTTTAGTCAAGGATAGTCTTCTTAAGTTACTAAATGATAACGGGTTCTACTCAATAAGCTTTGCAGACGACCTAAGTATAATTTTTATAGGAATCTGCATATCCACCTTATGCGAATTAATGCAGTCGGCCTACAAAGTAATAGAAAAATGGTGTGTAATCAACGAGCAAAGAGCAAACCCAGACAAAACGAAACTGCTTCTCTTCAACAATAAAGGTACGAAAAATGGATTTAAAGCTCCAAAATTCTTTGGCAAAGAAATTACGCTATCAAAACATGCCAAAGTGCTAGGAGTATACTTTGAAGAAAATATGAGTTATGAAACTCATCTGGAAATTAAAACTAAAAAAGCCATATCGACAATATGGCAATGCAGAAGAGTATTCGGTAAAAACTGGGGTCTCAAACCAAAAATTTTAAGCTGGATCTACACGGCGATCATTCGACCAATGATAGTCTACGGAGCAATATTGTGGTGGCCAAGATGCCGCTTAAAGAGTTTCCAGACTCGACTAGCCAAAATTCAAAGGCTTGCTCTAATAGGTATAACGGGAGCTTTGCGATCAACTCCCACAGCTTCATTAGAAGCTCTCTTGAACATTGAACCGCTTCATATCCATATCGAATTCTGTGCAAGAAGCACAGCTCTAAGACTGAATAAAAATTTACTAGTACAAACGAGGAATTATGACCGATCCAAAATATGGTATAAAATGACTCGAGACTCACCCGAGCTGGAAATGATAAGTGAAAACATAACACCTACATTCAGATTTGACAAATCATTTGATACATTAATCCCCAGTAGAGATGAGTGGGAAACTAATACAGTTCTTCCCGCACAAAACTGCACTATCTGGTTTACAGACGGATCCAGAAGAGAATTATCGGGAGCTAGCTTCTACAGCTTACAAGCACAGCGTGAATAACCAATCTCCCTGGGCAATCACGTCACTATACTTCAATCTGAAATAGTAGGCATCACGCAATGTGCCATTGAGATACTTACAACTCCAAGTAACCATAACCACAACTATATTTGCACCGACAGTCAAGGCGCTGTAAAAGCACTACGAGCTAACAAGTTTACCTCTATAATAGCATTAGAATGTAGAGATACACTGCAACGAGTTAGTGACAAAACCAAAATAACCCTAGTCTGGGTTCCGGGTCATAGTGGAATCGAGGGTAATGAGATTGCGGATAAATTAGCAAGAGAGGGATCTAACAAGAAATTAATAGGCCCAGAACCAGGCGTAAGAGTCAGCGACTCTGAATTGTGTAAGTATATAAAGAAATGGAGGAGCAAACATTTCCTGCAACACTGGAGTACTCTAGACCACGCTATTCAAGCAAGAGAATTTATTGATATCAACCAGCGCAATAGCAAGTATTATCTGTCACTAAGCAGACAAAACCTACAACGTCTAACAAATGCCCTCGCAGGACACTCTAAATTAAACAAAATCTTCACACAATGGGCATTATCAGCTCACCAGAATGTGCGAAATGTGGGCAAATCGAGACCTCCGCACACCTACTATGCAAATGTCCAGCGTATATTATAGCTAGAGCCAAACACCTAGGAAGATATATATTATCACCTAGTACTATAAAGGGTATTCCCCCAAAATACATTCTCCAATTTCTGAATAGTATAAAAAGAATTTAATTAATTAATGTGGGAAAGCACAACAGGCCCATCGGAGGCTCGGAGGCTTAGGTGCAGGGCTTCGGCCCACCCACCACTAATCTAATCTAATCTAGTTCCCGAAATATCGGCCAATAAACAAATGCAACTCAAAAGAAAAAATCAAATTTGTTTCAATCAACTCAAGCGATACAACCAGTGGGTAAAATCGCTATTCCTCGATAGTTCTCTACGTTCCCTCTTGCACCATTCTTAAAAATCGGAGTGATATATGAAGTCTTCCAACGAGTGGGAAAAGTTCCAGTTGACAGTGACAGATTGAAAACCTCAAGAAGTGGAGTCGCTGAATTTTGAGCGCATTCTTTTAAGAAAAGAGGCGAAACCTTGTCTGGTCCGTCACCTTTGGATGTATCAACGCTCTGCAGATGTGTCAGAACTTCATCAATGTTCGGCTCTATTGATCCGAGATTCGGACACTTTTCCACGTTAAAAGAAGATGAAGACGTTACCAGTATCTGGAGAATAAATGCTTTCGAAAAAATTAGCAAAGAGATTGCAAGTTTCATTAGGAGTATTGCTTTTTACTCCAGCACGATACATCATTGAAGGATAACCACAAGCCTTTTTCCTTGACTTCACATAAGACCAGAACTTGGACGGATCAGACTTCAGCAATTCTTTTGTCTTTTAATGTAATTGTCATATGACTCGCTTTGGAGGGTTCTGAATTCGTTGCTGATGGACAAGAAGCTTAACCTTAGAGATGCTTCACTGGAAGCACCAACGCAACGCTAGCACACTACCTCTTATGAGCTTTACTGAATGAATTTATCAAAACCAATCGATAGAATATTATAGAACGAGTCGACAACATCATCAACATTAGATGATTGAGTTTTCACTACTCTGACCAATCGACCGAATTCAAATAATCGTTCAGTCCGTCATAGTCACCATGTCTAAAGTTAGGTTCGCATTCGATAGGATTCTGTTCTATGGAGTCTATCGAGTCCATCGATGTGGTGGCCTCTAGAGGTGGATGATAAAGGTCAATTTTACGTAGTGGCATTTCAGATACAGCGATCTCGATAATGTCTGGAATGCTAAAGAAAACCAGATCAAGAACGTTGTCTTGGTGATTGCGAATGTTGTTAATCTGATGCAGATCGTTAGCTAGAATCGAAAAAATTTCGGATGGGAGGTAGACATTAGAGTCAACTTCGTTACCATGAATCTATTCGTCGATATTCCTGCTTGGGTCCGGAACCCATTTAATGTTTCTTAAATTGAAATCACCTAGAGTACAAAATTCATCAGAAGCACTCATATCGATGAAGATGTGGATGGTGAAATCTGATTTTTCCGATTTTTTACATCGGGGATTATTTTCAGAAACTTCAAATCATCGCGTCAGCAATGTGTCAATGCATTAAAGTCATTCACCATACTCATCTCACACAAACGCATTCATTCATTACGACATGTCGCAGAAAAAAAGCACACATCCATACGTGTTTACAAATCGGAAACGAAGATTCCAATTGCTAATAATTTTCGCGATTACGACTAAAATTTGATACATCTTTTGAATTATTTGTAGTTGCAAGCAAAATATTTATTCATCTTCATCGAAAACGCGGAAAAACCAAGGATCTGACTATCTTTAAGCAGTGTGTGGTGTGTGTATTGAATATAAACAAAATATTCAAAAGTTTCATATTTTGGAATTTCGACACATCACAAAACATTTGGTTTTACGTCGAATGCTTTATTGGCTTGTTTTGAGTGTAGCTTCACCTAATTCATAATAGGAAACTACGTATTAGGGATTTTGTTGGTGGAAAGTAAGGAAGTTTCAGCAGATTTTTATCTTAGGGTAGGTGTACATGGGCTATTCCATTGAAAAGTTGAAAATAAAAAAGTAGATGAGCTGGGAACCACGTTTTGCGGTTAAACCGTTCGTCTGACAGTGTTTTCTTGTATGAGAGACTTATAGATAAGGTTTTTCCTGAAAAATGTTTCGTACATCACAACTCTGGTATCTTTGTACGCTTCAGGAGATTGACACGGTTCCCAGGTCATATACAAAATTCATTGCATGGAATTGCCCACATACTAGCCGTATACTCAGTTTCGCATTGCACCGCTGCTGCAAACGGCAAAAGTGATCAAAAGAATTGATCTAAAGTGGCTATAACTCCAGACAGGTGTGAGTGTGAGTGTGGGGGAGGGGGTGTTAGAAGCAAAAAATGTTCGTGTATTGAGACGCATAATTTTGCTAAACATCATTTGTTTCCATTGTGTATGGATTTACCTACCATTTTTACCATTTACCAGACGTTTAAAGGACAGTTATATCAATTTCAGTGGCAATTACGACAATTTCAGCCATATGAAATTGTATGCGTCATTTGCATTTGCATTAGTAAGATGAATTTCACAAAAAATTGTTGTAAGGTTTTCCTTTCCGCAGTCCAACGACTTTTTTGATCTCAGCAGAGTCCAAAAAACCTAAAACTTGCGAAGCCTATTTTCGGAATTATTTCTTCAGTTTTTTAAGCGCAGAGCTCACATTTGTTGTAAAAACTAAATAAATAAAGCAACATAAGCAAAGACCCGTACGTATCTGACTTGATGTGGCAAAAAGACTCCAATCGCTGCAATCCAATGTTTTATGTTCTTTTAATAACCTAAAGTAATGTCAAAGACCTTACCGAAGTACGTTTGATACATCTTTGAACTTAAATCATTATACAGATGCACCTTTCAGGGAAAAGATGTTGAGGGTGACCAGTGCAGTCGTTTAAAAAAAATGACAGGACGAACAAATCGACAGACGAACAAATGGACATTTTTTTCGCTGATTCGTCATCTCCAGACTTTATTTAATGAGTTCCCCTCACTCCCGCCTCGATCTACTCCATGTTACAATAAAATGTCGTGCAGTATCGTGCTCGGAGCGGTAGCGGAGAGCGTGACGCAGTCCCCACACCCCAAAAAAAAAACGTCCACAAACCCAAAAACCTACATACAAAAACCTTTGGGACAAGGCACGATGTATAGGCGAAGTTTTGAGTTTTTTCCCCTCGCCCCACCTTCCCCTCCAAATTATTTTTAAAAAAAACTACGTCGCAGCAGCTTTCCAACAAGCCCTCACTCATCAAAATCGGTTCAAAATTGGCTGAGATATCGCCAATCAAAAATGACCAATTCCTATGGAAAAGTGGTCAAATTACCTTTGTAATTAATAACAATTTTATTCCTGTGTGGTGTGTCAACGGTGTATCTATCTATCTATGTATCTATCTACTCTTTTTTTCTCTAGAACCGCTCGACCGATTTCCTTAAAATTTTCAGGGAACGTCAGTCTCGGCCTCAAATGAAAAATTTCATATGCCGCTTTTCCGGGAAAATTCTGGAAAAGCCGTGGCATGTGGAAAAGTGGTCAAAGTGGTAATGTACGGAGTTTTCGAATTTTAGCTCCGAAGTGAAGAGAGTTGGTTTCTTCGGGAAAGTTATAGAGTTTCGTCAGGAGAATTTTTTGGGATTTTCAGAAATCTGCCAAAGTGACGCCATCTTGGATTTTTGTAAGGTATAAATTAGTCTTCTTTGGGTTTTCGATTTTTAGCTCCGGAATGATAACACTTAGAGAGTTGGTTTTGGTTTTTTCTAGAAAGTTATAGAGTTTCATCAGGAGAATTTTTTGGCATCATTAGAAAATGGCTGCCAACTGTCAAAGTGACGCCATCTTGGATTTTTTGCTAAATTCTGTATAAGGATACCTAGACAGTTGGTTTCTTCAGGAAAGTTATATGAATCAGTGGGAAGAATTCGTGACACGAAGTGTTTCGAAGGTACCCGAAGGTGACATGAAGTGTTCCGAAGGTGGCACGGAGTGTTCCGAAGGAAGGCGAAGGTGACACAAAGTATTCCGAAGGTGATACGAAGTGTTCCGATGGTAGCCGAAGGTGTTGTAGAACAAATTTTTTCGGAAAAAAAATTTTTTGGAGAAAAACTTTTTAGTATAAAATTTTTTTCGGAGAAAATTTTTTTGAAGAAAAATTTTTTTTCTGAGAAAATTTTTTTCAAAAAATAGAAATTTTTTCAACAACTGGAAACTTCCCAAACGACTGATATCGCAACAAAAACCTCTTTAAAGGTAGAGTGTGACGCAGTCCGTAAGTCCGCTTCCAAAATTAATGATATCGCTTGAGGTGACGCTATCGCAGATAAAACGCAGAAGTTTGTTTGAATGGAACCTTGTGTTAAAAGTTTTGATTTCCTGAAAAAAATAGAGCGCTTTCTTTGAAACAAAATTACGTTGTGTTAAAAAAAATTGCGTCACACATGCCGGACCCACCAGCGGAATAATTTTTCAATACTTTCAGTAAAAGTTTTGATTTCCTGAAAAAATTAGAGCGCTTTCTTTGAAACAAAATTACGTTGTGTTAAAAAAATTGCGTCACAAATGCCGGACCCACCAGCGGAATAATTTTTCAATACTTTCAGTTTTTACACGCAAAGATTTTCATTTACTTTAAACAATCTACGCAATAACAAACAAAAGTCATATTTTTGCAGCCAATACAATACCAATACAAAATAAAAATCTTTTAGGGCCAAAATTAGTTACACCTACGCAGAGTTAGCCGCTTTAAAGATACATTACTCCTTTTACGAAACGGTCTTGCCATAAAAAGAGTGTTTTAAATTTCTGGTGATCTAAATTGAATTTTCTGGTGATCAGTTAAACATATGCCTTTCGTTATTTGTACCAAAAAACTGAATACAATGGACTAAGTGAAAGCGAGACATCCCTCGGCAAAAACTTGATAAAAATTCGAAAATTTGGGAAAATTAACGAAACAAACACTTTTCCCAAAAACAGTCTCTATGATTATTACAAACTTAATGATACACTCCCCTTATATAAGTACGGGTGCAATTACTCTGACTAGAAAAACAAAGCGCTTACTAACAAAACTATAAATTTTTAATGAAATGAAAAGTCTTCAAAGTTTAACCAATTTTTCAAGCCGCCGCAGGTTAATTATGAAATATATGGACTTACTTCCAAAGAAAACGTTGTAGAGAATTAATATTTTTAGTGAACACGTTTTCCAGTGTTTTCCCGAAAAATGTTCCAAGCCTGAGATTTAGCCATTTCCGATTTCCTGGTGAGCCGAACGACTTCCCGGTGAGCTGTTTTTTCTGGTGGGCTGTACTTCCCGTTCTCGGTCAGTTACATTTGCCGGTGAGCTTTATTTCAAAAATCAAGAAAAAATTTCCCGGCATCCTCAATACCAAAGATACCGACTATTTGCACACGCGCTCGGGTCATTTAGAGACTATGTAGAAAGTTTTTTCAGGGCAGATGACGTCGTCCCGTAACTTTAAATTAACGTTTAACGCTGTTGATATTATTAATCATGTGATGCGCAAATATCTGCGTGAATTATTTGATGAAATTTATTAATTTGAAAAAGTAAAGTTTGTTTTATTTTACATGATAAAAAGGGCGCAGGGTTCAAAGTAAAAGGTTAGATAAGAAGAAGAGTCGAATAAACGCTGAATATCAAAAGCGCGAGGAAAAAGAAAAAACGCACAAGTAAGAATAGCAGAAAGAGTAAACAAAATTCAGATGAACCATCCCCAACCCCCTATAGCAAACTCTCGCAAATGACGATCACGCTCCACCAATTTGAATCTACCCCGTTCCGCTTCATTGTCATGATCATTTAGAAGTCCGATGTCTCAAAGCAAACCCAGAACACAACTGTTCATAGATGTGATATTGGCATCCGTGTAGCTGATAAGCGTTCCTATCTTTGGTTGAGTGGCTTTCATCATCATCACACGTCAACAAACAAACAAATTATCTCATTAGTGTCTAGAGTGTTGGCAATCCATGTGAATGATGTATTTTGCAGTACTTTTCAGTATGAGAAGAAATTACAATGATTTCAATAGCCTATCACTTCGGATTGGTGTGAAGATCCGTACGCATCAGAATAGATGTGGCAAACAGAATTGATGTTGCGAAAAGACTCGAACGTATCTAAGTAAATATTGCCTTAGATTTTTTAGGTTTTATGAATTTGGGACGATCACCTTCGTGGTCTGAAACACAGATCTTGTGTCCATTTGTTCCTTTTCCCGTTCATCATTTAAAAATCATGAAAACCTTTGCGTGCCGACCAGGAACCTATCTAACATGATAGGTCCTAGTTCGGCCACTTTCGAAGGGTGCACGACATAGTCGCCTAGTGTCCTGTGTCTTAGCTGATAGAATTTAGGGCATTCACATATGACGTGAAAGCCCGTTTCCTCTTCCAACCAACATGAATAGTCTGGGTCACCTGAAATTCTCGTCTTCGTCAGGTGCTTGCTGAGTCCGCAATGTCCCGGTCGTCGCACTAACCACCCTTCTTATGCGATCCCGGCCCATCGGCATGAGCTCTTTAGTCCATCTCTCGTTTGGAGTGGGGAAGAAATGCTTGGTATGCATTCCTCCTTCGGACGCTGCTTTCTCTATGCTCTGCCCCCACCCAGTCCTTCACCGCTTTCGCACAAAGCGAATTCGGGATGGAGATGTGAGGTTCGGGTCCGTATGTGATTGCAGGTTTTTGCTAGCTCATCAGCCTTCTCATAGCCGTCTACTCCAGAGTGCCCAGGCACCCAAACTAGTTTGACTCGATTTCTCAGCCCTATCTGATTCAAGTAGCATTTACATTCTTCTACCAATTTAGAAGTCACAATGGGTGATATCAGCGCTTTTATTGCTTATTCACAATCAGTGCACACGATCACGTCTTCGCCATTCAGCCTTTCTGGCAATTTGAAAAACCTGTACGAAGCAACGGTGTAACAAAAACTCTTCCAAAATCCCAAAATTGACCCCCAAATAGACAGAAATGTTCACCTCAATTTTCAATACAGGCATCGGGCGCATACTTTCATAGACAAAAATGTTTCCATCAATTTGCTCTGTAACATATCAAAAACAAATTTTGTCAGTTAAGGCCGACCTTAGGACCGCCCTGAGGCCCACTCTAGCCCGAGGCACAGGCACCGAGCACAAATTTGTTTTTGAATATAATTCTGTATTTGATTACATCTCAAATAGAAAATCGGTTAAGATTCACCCGGATGATGTAATAAAAAACACGTTGGGCCTCAATAGAGACTCAGTTTTAGGGTCCTGGCTGAGTCCAATGGGTTCCAATCAAAAAAGTTTGTTCGAAAAAAATATGAGAGATTCCTAGACCTTTCGAATGTACTCGATAAATACTCGAGTCATATTCAAAAAACACGTGTGGCCTTGGAGAGACTGCCTTGATCTTCCAACCAAAAAAAAAATTATGAAAATCATTCAAAAAAGCCATTAACAATTCTTCCCTAATACTTCCAAATTGTTCAACAAAAGTGAATAGAACAAAAATGTTGCTGATTTCGTTGTTTACGACTCATCAGTACACCTTTTCTTAAGACCATCAGCACAACTGGTCATAGAATGCTACGCAAACCATGACAAATTCGCTTTATGTATCATCCAAATCGAACGATCAGATGCTTGGTATGGCCTAACAATTTGGAAGTGAAAGAATTGAGAATTTGTTTCGGTTATTTTTATTTCGGATAAATCTGCTACACAGATTACCTTAATTTACTTTAATTACATTTCGTCAGTAAAACCTTGTCAGACCAAGGCAGCCTGGTGACAATTGTGACAACGTCTATCTTCAATAAGGAGCGTGGTTATTATTTAGTAACACGATCGAAGTCGAACTAGTCCCACTAAAGCTGGGAATAAAGAAGACAGCCTGGTGCTGAAAATCTGTTTTTGCCAGATTGGAGGCAATAGTGAGTTATTCGACAAAAATTATTTAAAGAGATGGAAGCATTTTCTTTGCTGGAAATTGCAAAATTATAGTTAATATTTTCGCCATTATTTCGTCATGGCCTCACTTTCTACGTCAAAAAGACATTTCAATATTTTTCCGCTAGGCACCAACTCTTTCGCAGTGAGGTGTCGGATAGACGTCACATAAGTTTCAGTTCGGCACCAGGCTGCTGCTGCCCTCTGCATTCAAAAAGTCTTAACTCGAGGATAGGCTGCGTGCCGAGTTGAAACTTATTCACTAATGTGTGTACTTTGGTGAAGAAAGATGTTCAGCACCAGGGACCAAAGTACGCAGCCAGGTGACCAATTATAAACTTATACAACGTAATGCACTCGCTGCTTCATGAATTTTGGCATTTTCAATTTTTCGACAGCAAGTCTCCTGGCTGAAAGTGCAGACCTATCTTCTAACGAAAAGTTTGTTAAAAAAACTATGCAATCTCATACAGCCCGTTCATTCCTTTTTTACCTAGTTTGAAGAAGTAGATGACACTTTAAAATCAAACAATTTGTTACAGTACCCAGCAAATAAAGTTCCATCCAAATAAGCAAAATTTCGGGGAGCTGCGGGAAACGTGGAATTCCCATAGAAAAATTTGATTTTACCAGTAACCATGATAATAGGACGAAAGTTAGTATTTTATTTAATTGATTCAAAAGTTGTTGTAAATCTTTGCATAGTCGGGAAATGTAAAAGCAAGAGTTATTGCAACACTACAGACAATTAATGTTATGAAACTATAGTTTTTTTTAGTCAAAAACACTTCTGAAAGGTAACTTAGTACACAATTTTGAATGAAATTTTAATATTTGTTGATTAATGTAACTAACTTTTTACCTCAAAAAATTTTCCCAGCTTTACTTGGGAGATTGAAATTTAAAGCATAGCTTTCAGTAAGACACAAAGCTTCCGAAAATCAGTGCAAATTCACTTGTGATTTTCACATTTTTTCTAATTTCACATAATTTCACGTTTCCTCATCTTGGCCTACATATCAACTTTTGTCGATGGCTGGACATCAACTATCTCTTTTTATGATGGAATGTGTCGAGATGTGCACTGACACCACCGAAATGAACGGTTGGTAAGGCAAATGTGCCGTTCACATAATTTCCACAGATGTGAAACAATAACTTTTGAATCAATTAAATAAAATACCAACTTTCATCCTATTATCGTGGTTTCTGGTAAAATCAAATTTTTCTGTGCAATGTTCACATTTCCCTCAACTCCCGGCGAAAAATTTGAAATTTCTATCGCGCATTCAAATTTAGCTCAAAAAATCTAAACTTAATTTGCTGGGTACGCTTGAAAGTGAAGCTGTCATCTTTTTCTTCAAACTAGGTAAAAAAGGAATGAACCGGCTGTATGATTGATGCCTTATACTGGGCAGGGGCATCATTATTTCCGAGATTACTTCGAAAACGGGCGGAAACGGGCTGGTGTAGCGAAACAAAGTTCCAAAGTATCCAATCGGAAGGAGTAGTGGGATAATCACATTAGGAACTACGAAACTTAGGTGTTTCGTCAGTGGAAGGCCAGGCAATAGCTAGTCCTCTGCTTTGGTTCAGGCAATAACAGGATACTAAAAAGGATCTTAGATGCACAGGCCCCGGGGGTTAGGTCAAGGGGTAGACCAAGGAGAAGGTGTAAAGATTCAATTAAATCAGGTTTAGAAGTGAGTGGACTTCTTGGGAAACCATCTCCTTAGCATACGATGGGAAGACCTTCCTAGGGTTGTACTAACTTAACGAGAGTAGATAGTAGTCTAGGTGACATCACGTACTTTTCTTACGTAAATATTTCTTGTTTTAATTTGAGTTAAAATCTTGTTGTCTCGCAATTGTTATTGCATTGTTTGAGAGTGTATGTATCGTCCATCCGTTGAACATAGAATTACGTCCTAGAAGTTAGTTGGAAAGCGTAAAAATTGCACAAATTGATGTTTGTTTACCTGGTTATCAGCAATCTAACCCACGACGCCGTGAAACATATGTTGTATGACACGTCATATGTCACAGAGCTTTAGAGAAAGCCGTATTAACCCACATAGCATCTACATCTATTATTAGTTGGAGCGGAAAATTTTAATTCTCTAATCTTGTGGATGAAATAGTTGCATAGCTTGGTGTTGGGAATGGACATAGTCCAGAGCTATGCATTGAAAACTTGGCTGTAGGAGATCTAGGGCAAATTTGAATTCTCTAATCTTGTGAATGAAATAGTTGCATAGCTTGGTGTTGGAAATAGACATAGTCCAGAGCTATGCATTGAAAACTTGGCTGTAGGAGATCTAGGGCAAATTTGAATTCTCTAATCTTGTGAATGAAATAGTTGCATAGCTTGGTGTTGGAAATAGACATAGTCCAGAGCTATGCATTGAAAACTTGGCTGTAGGAGATCTAGGGCAAATTTGAATTCTCTAATCTTGTGAATGAAATAGTTGCATAGCTTGGTGTTGGAAATAGACATAGTCCAGAGCTATGCATTGAAAACTTGGCTGTAGGAGATCTAGGGCAAATTTGAATTCTCTAATCTTGTGAATGAAATAGTTGCATAGCTTGGTGTTGGGAATGTACATAGTCCAGAGCTGTGCATTGAAAACTTGGCTGTAGGAGATCTTCTCAAATGGTGGCAAGTTGTTTCTTGTTTACAAATTTCGTCGATAGAAACCAGATCTAAAACACGAAGTCAACTACAGATTGACAGCCAACGAATCAATGAATGCGGCGTATTTAACATTGTTGAAACGAAATCCGATAGAGACTGCTTTTTCACCACGATTTATGACTTCATGTCTCATAAATCCACTAGATTTAAACACCCACCCCAAACCAAAAATGAAGTGCGCTTGCAAAATGTTGACTACATGCTCTCAAAGAATGCGACTGGCTTACAACTAAATTGGGACAGATTTCCTCAAAGCATCAGGTACAACATAGAAACCAGGCTTGATGGTCTAGACAAATATGGCAGCAGTGCCAGAAACGACGAAATAATAAAGTTGTCATACCGTAGATACATGACGAAATCAGGTAATTTCGGAACCTTTAGTGAACTGTGTGTAGCAGTTGAGTTGTATGGTTTTTCCGGCCACATTTTCCAACTAGACGAAAAGAACGAATATGTTTGTTATGACTTCGGTCTTACCGGAAACCAGATCGTCGATCAAAAGAAGCCAAAAATAATACTGCTGTTCTCTGGACCGATAGACGCAGGACATTTCAGGCGTCTTGAACCATCTATTGCTCCGGTGATTATACGAAATGGAAGATACGAAATCATCTCTGACAATGTCAACAAAATCTTCATTAAAAGAATCGCAGACGATGTTTCAATCACGAAATTACTCGACGCATTGGTTTAAAAATCGATTACTCCTAAGCAGCAAGAATTTGAATGCGACATATGCAAAAAACGGTTCGAGACAAACAGAGGACTGTGATCGCATCGAAGTGCTCACAACAAGAAGAACCACCCACAAGACACAGGCTCAGTGGAACCATCGACCATTAAAACCAACCAAAGTGACCCACCAATGACCACACACAACTGCAAGGTTTGCGGTCAAACATTCTAGAAACAAGGACTTGCCGTCCACATGAACATGCATGCAAAAGAAGCAAATGACCAGACTGCTAATCGGTTGAGAACAAGATCCAGCATTGACCACGAATGATAGATCAACATCGAATAGAGCAGCGCTTGACTCAGAATGCGGATTGTGGAACGATGTTTTTGAAAACCATTTGAATAAGGAAACTATTGATAAAGCCTCATTCGACGACGACGTCAGCAAATTTCAAAAATTTCTGTTCAAAACCAACCAACGTTCCTGGTCCACAACACCCATCAGTGAAATTTTACCGTCTCCGCCAACAAAATAAAAACCGTAGAATCACATCGGCACAACAATATCACGATCTTCAAATCCACAACGCGCTGATGCAAGATCAAAACAGCGAAGACGTGATAAATTCCAGTATGACCTCGCTCAGTACTGGTACTACAACCAACATAAAAAATCAGTCCGCATGGTAATGAGCGAAGGAGCGCCGAAGCAATGCCTAATTAAAATGGACGTATTCATCACTTTAAAGGCACCTTTGAACAGGAAAACAACAAATGCCTTGAAATGTATCCACATAAAGAGCCTCACGATGACATCTCACTGTGCGAAGAGGAGATTGTAACTCAATTCAAAAGAATTGCTTTGGATACGTCTGCCGGCTCTGATCGTATCATAGTAAAAACGCTTCGACAACTGAATATAGCGATAGCCAAATCAATCTCTTCGATTGGAAACATAATGCTTCGATCTTCTTTTGTACCAACTGGTTTCCGGCAAGGCAAGATGATCCTGAGCGACAAAGACGGCGACATCACCTCTGTGAGCAATTGGAGGCCACTGTCGATCTATTCGGTTCTGAGAAAAATCATTGAAAAAGCACTAGATTCGAAACTATGATCACAAATTATCATCAACTGTAACCAGCGTGGCTTTGTGAACGGTATCCCTGGGTTTCACGTAAATGCTAGACTGATCAACGCCTGCCTATCGGATGCAAAGAAACGCAAAAGAAACTGTGCAATTGCGTTTCTTGATATGACCAAAGCTGGCCTTGTTCTAAACGCACCGAAGAGTCAAGCAATTATTATAAGAAATGGAAAGTTGGATTCTGGCACGCTCAAACTGGCAGATGGAAGTGAAATTGATGGTATTAAACAGAATGAAAGGATTAAGTATCTTGGTTGCTCCTTCGAATCGGAATTGACATTGGACGATACGTGCATCACGAAGCTTAACACAAACTTGAAGCAATTATCTACGTCACCGCCTGACCAAAAACTTAATGTCATCAACCAATACGTCTTCCCGATATTAGTCTTCCCATTGCAAGCGGTGCCAATAAACAGAATCCCATCAACTGTCACGAACGGTCTGTACGTAATGATACGCCGAACTGTCAAAGAAATCATTGGCCTGCCAACAAGAACAAACGATAATCTTTTCTACGCTCCAAGGAAGCTACGTGGCGTGGGCCTATGCAGAGCTGCATGGGGGGTCCACCTTCAACATTTCAGTCTAGCGAACAGGCTTTCCAAAATAAATGATGGACTTCTCCACAGTGTGTTTGACTGCCGTGAGGAAATAGCTCAATGCATCCAATCACTAGACGTTGAAGGGGACACGTCGTCGTCATTGCGAGCTGCTCTACGTAACGAATCGTTCGAAAACTGGTGTAAATTGAGTTATCAAGGCTCCGGTGTGCTTCACTTCAGAAACTACACACCCAGCAACGATTTTGTACATAACAAAAACTCGCTTTCATCATCCGAATGGGTTTCGGCAATCAAGCTGAGCACGAACTACGCAAACCTGAACGGAGTTCCAGGAGTCGCGAGCACTTCCACCTTTTGTCGTAAATGCGGCAAAGAGAATGAAATCATCACACACGTTACTGGAAATTGCTCATCGTACAACCTGCTAATTACGTCAAGGCATCACAGCGTCAAGCATCACATCACCACCCTTCTGAGATCGAAAGGCTTCACTTGCTTCAAAGAAGTATACGCTGTTGATTCTGACGGTCGTAGGCGATTTAGCGATATTATTGCCTTCCAACCAAATAAGGCGTATATCATAGATCCAACAATTCGATATGAAACGAATGACATAGGCCAAGACCAAGAAATCAAGGAAGAAAAATAAAACATATATAGCAAATGTAAATGTGCATCCGAGGACTGTGGTTTGGAAGTCGCGGAACGTTCGGCAATAGCGTAATTGAATTTGTTCGCGAGGTAAAGTTAGACAATCCCTTAAGCAGTTATCTGAAGAAATTTTAGCGAAGACAATTCATATAATTAAACATAACTAAAGACCCGTACGTATCAGAATAGATGTGGCAAAGTGACTCGAAAGTGCCTAAATATACAAATAAGCAAACAATCCAACGTTTTCTGTTCTTTTATAATTGTAACAATTTCAAAGATCCAAAGAAATTACTCAAGGTAATGTCGAAGGCCCTACCGAAGTACGTCCCAGACCATTTAAATCTAGAAAAGCTTATATCCAAGGACTAGAAAACCTAGAAACACGTGTTATCTAAAATTTTATTGTCTACAACTTTGTCCTTGGAAGCAACTTTCTATCTCTCATAGTTCTGGAGATCCAGGTCATCCTGCCCAATTATGGAAGTGGCCATATACCAGGATTGGGTCATATTATTTCCCCAAAACCCTGAAACACGTGTTCGCTAAAATTTGATTCTCTACAACTTTACCTTCGAAGGTAAATCTCTGTATTGCGTATTTAAGCAAATACTGAAAAAAAACTATCTCTTATCATTTTGGGCAGAGAAATTTATTTTCGCCCATTCCTTGGCTCACAGTGCCCAAACCCCTGATCCGATTCCAACAAAAAAAGTTCCCCAGTTTTTTGGTATCAAATGCTTTCATTTGACACCAAATTGAGCAATTTCCGTGCTTTACTTGCTGAGATATTTGCGAAAAAGTTTCACCGACTCTCGAAAAACCATGTTTTTGGTCACTTCCTCGACCATATCTCCGGAACCAC
>CM055406.1:104606953-104629274 GCA_029228625.1 Pseudolycoriella hygida
GCAGTAGCTACATTTTGACCACCTCCACACTCTAATCCTCCATTAATTGCCTTTGTTGTTGCTCCAAAGAGACCATCCGCCACGCCAGGTTGCGAATGGACATTTGCCTTTAAAATTCAAAAACATCATTTCTAAGTTGTTTCTTGCCATTTCGGTGAACATTTGAACCTTCCAGAACCAGAATGCAGTGTCCCAGGCTAGATTTTCGTCTGAAGCAACGGAGTCGGGATTAAAAACCAGATCATCGTTTCCCTTTAATGCTTGTGAAGCTGCTCGGTAGTTCAGGCATCCAGTCAACTGAATATAACCGCGACCGAAGTAAAATCGTCCAGGAGCATCACATCCGGGCTTGTCATATCTCCCAGGGCAACCGTCGGACAAACAATCTTTTTCCCTTTTTTCTGTAAGTCCAGCACTTTCATGTATGAATTGCGCTAGAGCCATCGCAGCTTCGACTTTGGTAGAGATGGATCCATCCGGCAATCGCTTCATGAAATCATTGTACTGCTGCTGCGACGGTTGTGGATACCCATTATTAGTAACAGCTTTTGAAAATTCATCAAACGAAATCTGGGCTACGAGTTAAAAGAAAAAAAAGATCCATTCTCACAGTAAACATAACTTTAACCAGCAATTGCCATACTAAAGGGAAAAGTTCAAACAGAATACGTAGTCATCCTCATTACACACCCTCCATCAAAAGGCATACCTCCGGTTGGTGAATTTACTGTTCCACCATCGCTGGGACAACAGTAAAATTTATCTCCTCCAGGACAAGGTTCTTTACCTTTCACCTGCCGAGGAAAGCATCCCCTTTGAAACCAAGTACTCGGTTGGCAACCAGACCACCAACATGCTGAGTTCAACCGTAAACTTTCTTAAGGTCTTCTTTTACTAAGTAAACAGTCGTTTACCTGCTCTGCTGTTCAACTGTCCTGCTAAGGTTTCTATGCAAATACCAACTTTAAAAGTTGCGATTACAAGGGTAAGTTGTAGAAAAGCTTTCATTTTCACTGATAGCTTCAATAACATTTAAAGCAAGACTGTTGTGGTGCTACAACTTTTTTTTTCACATTTATATTTTCCGAGACAGTAATAATAGGGTATGTACTCCAGAACTTGCTATTACATTTGTAGCTCCCTGTCGTGAGTTCCAGCGTATAACTAAATATGAATCTACAGCCTGCATATTATCCATAAACGAAACTTTCGTGAAATGTGTTCTTCAAGCACTGGTCGTTCATTGAAACTGTTGAATAAGATTATCTCAATCTAAATCACTCTTAATATACGTATCACGCGTGATGCATTCAGAAGAGATGGCAATTGCACTGACTGTCTATCGAGAAACACCGGATTCACGTCCAAGTCCATGAGAGTTCCAAAATTTTGTGGTTGGTGAAAAACGTCCCTAAGTCAAACCCAAGCTTCATAACTTGGGTAGTCGACGTAGCATACGTTCTGTTGTGACTAGAAATACTAGGTTGCATCTTTTGTGTGGGTCAGGTCTCTTGACTGATTATGTGGATTTCAAAAATTCTTCTTTTCTATATTTTCTTAATAAATCATTCATATTTGCACTAGGGGAATCGTTCAGAAAATACTTTTTTAGGAAAAGACACTATGCCATGTCATCTTGATTTTGTAGGAATCGAGTGGTTAGGGCTGTAGAGTCCTCAGTGTGGACCCAGCTCACGCGACGCGACCACATACGATATTTGGTATATTTCTTCAATTATGAGGTTTTTTGTGCGGTTTTGCAGAGAAAATAGATGCAAACTTTTTTGTTCACGGCACTATGGGTCAGGGGCCTCTCCTAAGTGCTCTAGGTCGGTTCTAAAATCGCCCCAGTGCAATTTTTTTTTTTAATTTTTAAGATTTTTTGCACTGCTTCTTCGGACGGGATTTTCAATATTGCCCTTTCGGCAGTTTCCAATCCAATTTAATGTCGACGTAATTTTATGCACTTAAGAGTTAAGGCAACATTTACTTAAATAACGTTCGAGTATTTTCGCAACATCAATTCTGTTTGCCACATTTCAAGAATTACTTGCGCAACAACGGAAAACAGTTACAGATATAAAACGTGTTCCAGGAACACTTCATACATTTTGATAGTTGTTTGGTTATACAGCCGGTTCATTCCTTTTTTACCTAGCTTTGAAGAAATAGATGACACTTTAAAATTAAACAATTTTTTACTGTACCCAGCAAATTAAGTTCTATTTAAATTTCGGGGAGCAGCGGGAAACGTGGAATTCGCATAGAAAAATTTGATTTTACCAGTAAACATATCATGGGACGAAAGTTAGTGTTTTATTTAATTGATTCAAAAGTTGTTGTAAATCTTTGCTTAGTGACTTTTTTCCTGCAAATTCGCAAGATCCTGACGAGAGCTTTTACTGACAAATTTCGAAATTTAAATATATGTGAAAATAATAATATGCAAAAATTGTTAAGAAGAGGAAAAACAAGAAAAAATTACAAAACTAACATTTTATGTAAATTTGTACAGATTTTCGGAAGCTTTCTTTCTTGCTTAAAGCAGTGCTTTAAATTTCAACCTCACAAGTAAAGAACCTGCAATTTTTTGTGGGAAAATTTTTTTGGGGTAAAAGGTCAGTTATATTGATCGAAAAATATTAAAATTTCGTTAAGAATTGTGCACTAAATTACCTTTAAGAGTTGTTTTTGACTAAAAAAAAGCTTTAAATTCATAACATTAATGGTCTGTAGAAGAAAACATTTACTTCGAAAAGAAAACAATCCAACTTCCCTCGTATTGAAGGTTGTTTACAATAACACAGCATACCGATCTATCAATTAAGACAATCACATTACAAACTTTAAGTCGAATTTAAATTTTTTCACGTCAAAAAACTCAGTTAACTGTAAATATGCTGACTAATTATGTGGATAGTCTTTGTCAATGTCACACAGTGATTGCAGATTAACGTGCGTACCTGGCATAGCCTTAACCGCACGGTCCCCATGGACGCGGAATTGGGATACGCCCAATTAGCGCGAGTCGCCTAAGTGACTCTACCTATTCGCGGCAGGTTTGCGTAACCCTCCGCGACCTAGGTGAGACCCGAGATACTATCATCTCTCTACTGTATTTTCGCCAATCTGGTTGTCCAGGAAGGACTAGGGGTGCAGTCACCCATTTCAAAGCGCAGACTGTTCTGACGCAGTCCACTATGTCCCACAGCCCCGCGTTGCAGCGCCACTAGGCACCTCAACCAAGCGCTGGGGCCGGATGCCCCCAGCCCCGCGGTACCGAATTTACCTTCGGTGAGGGCTTTCGCGGTAAGACTCTTAACCAGACCACTTCGGTAGGGGTTTACGCAATCACCCCAGGTACCGCTGGACCAACTCAGGAAACCATGGTGTCGACACTCACCGGTGGACCAACGGGTTGAAGCAAGCTAAGACCGTTGGCGACCACTCCTGTGGTATTTGTCAATGTCAGTTCGGAAAGTTCCAACAACTTGGACTTGTCAAGCTTAAAATTATTAAAGAAATCTAATACACTCTTCCCATAACAACCTCTACCGCCGAAAAAGGGACCATGCACTGACCATTCTCTAGAGCCAAACGATGAACTATACTTATCATTGTAGAATGGTATGCATTTACTCTAGATAGATCTTTTCTCCTCCTAAATTAATTCATCCTGTGCCTGATCGCTCGTTTCATATCTGATAGTAGGGTCTATAATGTATGCCCTGGGAAATTTCGGATCGAACGCAATAGTGTCACTGAACCTAGAACAGCCGTCCGTGTCGACAGCGTAAAATTCCTCGTAGCATTCGTAACCCTTTTTTCTAAGTAGTTCAGAAATTATGTTTTTCATATTATGATGCCGAGCGGAGTTATTGTATGAGCAGCTTCCAGTGACATGAGGTATTGTTTCGATCTCTCTGTTACATCTGCGACAGAGGTTCGAAGTGCTACTAACTCCTGGGACATCGTTGAGGTTTGCATAGTTTGATTAATTTGATGGCCGTCATCCATTCCGATGTGGGGTTGCCCGTAGCATTTTTGTGCTGTCGCCTGTCACTCCGAGAGATTTGGTGCACAGTTTCATTTCTTCAGTGCAATCTGATATTTCCTGAAATAACTCATCGTCGATTTTGGATAATTTGAGTGCCAGTGAAAAGTGTTGCAGGAATGCTTCCCAGCTTGCTTGATTATATTTAGCTTTTGATCCGATTTCAGAAGAGAGGTTGTTGACAATTTGTTCAATTTTTTGTTTATGACCTCGACGCATCGAAAACTAACACAGTTCTGAATGAATATCCTAAATATTTTATCCTCTCATCCGGATTTATATTAGTAATTTCGGTGCCTTTCGACAAATGTAGACTTTCATCTGCAAGTTTCCCGTCTTTAATATTTATAACTTGGCTTTTACTCGGGTTTAGCAGGAGACCGATCTTTAGGTAAAAAATTTGTGTTAACTCAATCGTACGAATGGCACCCTCTTTCGAGTGAGATGTAACAGCGTTATCGTCTGCGAAAACAGTTAAGCATAGTCGTTCGTAGCTGTCGCTGAGACTAAATCCATTGTTGAAGGCATACTGCGAATCACATATTTCTTCGTAGATGTAGTCAACGGCAATGTTAAATGAGATTGGCGATAGTGGGGCACTCTGTGGGGCACCACAGTTGACTTGAATTGGTTTGGATGTTTCCCTACCCATCGAAATCTCTGCGGTATTATTCGTACGTATTTTCGATTTTTTTGCTGATGACGTAGCTTCGCAGTGAACAAAAATTGTTGGAAGATTTCAATATTGGCATCGAATTCCGTTTCATCGAAAGATTCGCAGTTTTGAAAATTTTTGAAAGATTTTACAAACTTTTCACATTCAGAATCCAATGCTGATTTGTTGGTTCTGGTGTCATCCTTTGGCGTTGTTCCATTCAGTCTTCCTTTTATTCGACCGGCAGGTTCTTTCGCATGACCGCTGCGGTGGACAACCAGTCTTCGCTTAGTGTCAAAAGATTGCTTACACACGTGGCAAGCCAGTGGAGGTGTTTCATTCATCACTTATTTTGAGATGCACAATAACTGTTGCATCAATTAAATAAAATACCAACCTTCATCCTATATTCGTGGTTTCTGGTAAAATCAAATTTTTCTTTGCAATGTTCACGTTTCCCTCAACACCCCGAAAAATTTGAAATTTCTATCTCGCATTCAAATTTAGCGCAAAAAATCTATGACTTGGGAATAACTTTCCTATCTATTTCTTCAAACTAGGTAAAAAAAGGAATGAACCGACTGTAGATATTTTTCGGTATTTTCTGGCGTAAGGCACTGACCTACTTACCTTAGGTGATTTCGTAAATTTGACACTTTATTTGCTTACAGCACTTTACAGTTTTGAGCGTCCCCTTTTTTACGTTACGATTTCGCAAAGAGCTAAATGTCAACATCAGAACTCACACACACTGAACACTTCGCATGCTACTGAATTTCATACGCAGGCATTTTCTTGGGAATAACACCTAAACGCCCAACCTGATATCACCAAATTACGAACTTATCCTGAGGAATTACACTCTTCGTTGAATGAAAGCAAAATTTCCAAAATCGATTGAGAATTGATCAAGTTAACGTGTTTCCAAAATACAAAATATTACAGACATTTTCAGCATTTAACGTTTTATGAGAACATTTTTCATAATTTCAATCATAGTCGTAAGACTCTGACTTTCAGTCAAGGAAAAGATTCAGAATTCAAAATTATTCGAAAACATTACAATGCGACTAAGTCAGTAACGATAATTGCACTCTCCAAGTGTAAACTTTTTTTTTGAAGTAGATGCATTAATATCTAATTTCAATTTACTTAATTGAAACTACAGCGTAGTGATTTATTAAACCTTGAACAATTCGAACGTTGTCATTTGTGAGACACTTTAGTTCTTGAAATTACATCGTTTTTGTTTGTTATTAAAATGTGTTTTGCACTTCAAAATAGGCTTGGACTCATCATCGTCTCTAAATCTTAACCTAAATGTAATTGAGGCTGCAAACCTCGCTGTTGGTATACCTTTATAGTCTAGACGGACAGGACTAAAACATATTAAAGGACCCGCACGTATCAGAATAGATGTGGCAAACAGAGTTGATGTTACGAAAAGACTGGAACGATTTAAGTAAATATTGCCTTAACTCTTAAGTGCATGAAATTACGTCCGCATTAAATTGTGTTGGAAATTGCTGAGAGGGCAATATTGAAAAACCCGTCCGAAGAAAAGCCTTCCGAAAGTACAAAATTGACCCCCAAACAGACAAAAATGTACATCTCAATTTTTTCTAGAACAAAGGAAAAAACTATTTTTTGTTTGTCTAGGGGAGACCTTAGGACCGACCTAGGGCCACGAGGAAATGCCTCGTACACATACTTCCATAGACAAAAATGTTTGCCTCAATTCGCTCTGCAACATAGCAGACCTGAGGCCCACTTCAGCCCTAAGCACAGGCACCGGGTCCATATTTGTTTTTAAATATAATTCGGTACCCGATTACCTCTCAAGTAGAAGATCAACAACAAAATCAATAATTAGGATTTATCCAATTTATATAAGCAAACACGTTGGGCCCTAGTAGAAACTCAGTTTTAGGGTCCTGACTGAGTGCAAGGGTTTCTAATTAAAACATTTTCTGCCATAAAACGGGAGACAGTCCTCGACCCTTCGATCAAACAAAATTTGAAAATCGGAAGAGATTCACTGGAGTTATGTACAAAAAATATGTAGAGCGCTAGCACACACTCGTTTTTAGTGCCCTAGTTATATACTAGGGCCCAATCTCAGAAAAGTTTCTTCTACAAATAGTAGCGCTTTCATAGACCTGACGATTAAAAAAACAATTATGAAAATCGGAAAAGATTTACTCGAGTTATGTACAAAAGACCAAAAGCCACTTAAACGGCCCTAGCTCGGCGGCCCTTGTGCCGACAGTGCCCAGATTCAATTCTATCAAAGATTTTTCGATTACCTTTCAGGGAAAAAAGTTTTTGAAAATAGGTTGAGTTTTACTCAAGTTATCGCGGTGACAGACGGACGTACGGACAGACGGACAGCGTTTTTATTGTTGATTCGTCATCTAATCACCACGAGCGATGCTCCCCACCTACTCTCAGGTCGAAATTGGGATGGTTACAAACGTCGTGGTAAACGCATAAGACCCCTTTACGGGTCTAAACAAAGCTGTTATGAGTGCATACTGCTTACTAAAGAGCCATCTGTCGGAGTCTTTTCAACTTGTGAAAATTTGTATAGAAAAAGTTGCAATTTTCTGTAACATTCTTCTCTTAAAGTTTTACATGAAAACAAATACTTATGTCGTCATTACATACTTAACCTATTCCCAAACAAAATTGCGGAAACTTTTTTGGAGAAAACATTTACATTTCCTTGAAATGTGAATTCCAATATTTCACTGCAAAAGTCAGTCTTTCCGCTTGTCAACTTTCAACACTTCAAAACGCATAATTTTTTCGACCATTGTGTTTGCTCACTTAATCTTTGACTAACTCAATAATAAATTTAAATGACAGAAAACATTTTCTACGAGTAAGAAATGTGGTACACGATTTTCTATTGTTGTTTCCCTCTCGGCGTATCCGTTTACAGTTGAATTAGGCGAGCGCAGGTGAACAATTCAGGCGTATTGGAAGCTTTTCCTTAAGGTAAGTCTCACGTTCTTTTCAGTTTAAGTTGTCCAGGCGTGATCTCAGTCAAAGTTTATTTCCTTTTGATTAAAATTTCACAAATAGCTGAAAAAGAAAAAAAAGAAAGAGAAATCCGCACAAAAAACACTTCGCAAGTCTTTATGTCTGCTTACAAAAGGTGCGAAATCAGAAAAGTGTGAGGCATTAAGCTTTAATACGCAAAAAAAATTTTAAAACAAAATTACGTTGAGTTCACAAAATTACGTCACAAATGCAAGATCCAACGACGAAATAATTTTTCAGTCCTTTCAGTTTTTACGCTTCAACAATTTAAATAAAAGTCTTATTTCTTATTGCGTAGATTTTTTAGGGTAAATTTAAATTTTCGCGTGTAAAAACTAAAAGTGTTGACAAATTATTCCGCTGGTGGGTCCGGTACTTTTGTAAGTTTATCTCTCGTCAAAAACCTGATGTGAGTTAAAAAGTGCTAGAGAAGTCCACAAGAATCCACTAAAATCCCATAAACATAGGAAGCTCCATTGCATGACTTCACTCATGTCGAGAATAATCGAAAAATATCAAAACACCTTATGAAAAGTGCTATAGAAATCCCCACAATTCACAATTCCAGGATTGGGCCATATTTCCTCAAAATCCCGAAACACGCTTTCGCTAAAATTTAATTCTCTGCAACTTCGCTTCGAAAACCTACTTTCTAGCTCTCGTAGTTCTGGAGATATTGGTCATTCCTCCCATTTCTAGAAGTGGATATTTCCCAGGGATTAGGCCATATTTTCTCAAAATCCTGAAACACGTGTTCGCTAAAATTTGATTCTCTACAACTTCGCCTATGGAAGCAACTTTTAACTGTTATATCTAGTTTTGAGGATACAGGAGAATTCCCACTGATTCTAGAAATTTGCCAAATCCCAGGATCGGGCAGTTTTTGGGCAAGTAATGACTTAAACCCCCCTAAAATGGTGATTTTGGGCTACAGAGAAGGTTTCATCAAAATCGTTTGAGCCGTTTCCGAGATCCCAACAAAGTAAGAAAATAAGAAAGGTTGACGAAATCGATCAGTTAAAAATGTTCTACGGAACCTAGGGATGCGCGAGCACCTTTCATGGATATGGCCATGAACCTTCATTTTTTCAAATGATAAATATAAATGAAAATAAAAAAACCAAAATAGCAGCTCCCCAATCTGAAAAAGTTCTTAGTCAAATCGTCAGTACGTTTCTGGTGTGTTTCGCACTTGTGTGAGACTATTGGTTTTAGCCTGCCTGAATAATGATGGACAGGAAGTAATTTTTCATCTCTCGAACCACGAAAATCGTGGACGAGGACCTCAAAGTACTTTCGGTTGTCTTAGCAAGCATGAAAAACTCAATACATCACGCGAAAACGAGTAGACCTTGTGATGTAATAGTTATTTGTGTGTCTGTTTTTGACGACTGATTTTAGGCAATTTCGCGTGAAAAAATGCAGAACTCAGTAAGCCAAGAGATTCGAAAATATTTTCGGTTCTCTAAAGAGGACCGAAAGTATTTTCGGTTCTTAAAAGAGGGGCGAAAGTAACTGATGTGCGGGCAGCAACTCTCGCACAGGGTTGAATTTTTATACTTTCATCCCTTGTGATCCAAATAACTATTTAATTCGGATTTCTCGTGCACAATAGAACTTACATACACATTTATCATGTAGAATTTTAATGTGTATGGTGAAATGTGATTGTTCGATTTTTTATATCGGGCATTATTTTCAGAAACTTCAAATCACCGCGTCAGCAATGTGTCAATGCATTAAAGTCATTTACCATACTCATCTCACACAAACGCATTCATCATTACGACATGTCGCAGAAAAAAAGCACACATCCATACGTGTTTACAAATCGGAAACGAAGATTCCAATTGCTAATAATTTTCGCGATTACGACTAAAATTTGATACATCTTTTGAATTATTTGTAGTTGCAAGCAAAATATTTATTCATCTTCATCAAAAACGCGGAAAAACCAAGGATCTGACTATCTTTAAGCAGTGCGTGTGTGGAATATACATCACAATATTTAGTTTTACGCATTTGTTAGTTGCAAACAAAATATGTAATTCATCTTCATCAAAAATTTGGAAAAACCAAGGATCTGACTATCTTTAAGCAGTGTGTAGTTTCATATTTTGGAATTTCAACACATCACAAAACATTTGTTTTTACGTCGAATGCTTTATTGGCTTGTTTTGAGTGTAGCTTCACCTAATTCATAATAGGAAACTACGTATTAGGGATTTTGTTGGTGGAAAGTAAGGAAGTTTTAGCAGATTTTAATCTTAGGGTAGGTGTGTACATACTAGTCGTATACTCAGTTTCGCATTGCACCGCTGCTGCAAGCGGCATAAGTGATCAAAAGAATTGATCTAAAGTGGCTATAACTCCAGACAGGTGTGAGTGTGGGGGAGGGGGTGTTAGAAGCAAAAAATGTTCGTGTATTGAGACGCATAATTTTGCTAAACATCATTTGTTTCCATTGTGTATGACACGATTTACGTACCATTTTTACCATTTAACCGACGTTTAAAGGACAGTTATATCAATTTCAGTGGCAATTACGACAATTTCAGCCATATGAAATTGTATGCGTCATTTGCATTTGCATTAGTAAGATGAATTTCACAAAACTGTTGCAAGGTTTTCCTTTCCGCAGTCCAACGACTTTTTTGATCTCAGCAGAGTCCAAAAAACCTAAAACTTGCGAAGCCTATTTTCGGAATTATTTCTTCAGTTTTTTAAGCGCAGAGCTCACATTTGTTGTAAAAACTAAATAAATAAAGCAACATAAGCAAAGACCCGTACGTATCTGACTTGATGTGGCAAAAAGACTCCAATCGCTGCAATCCAATGTTTTATGTTCTTTTAATAACCTAAAGTAATGTCAAAGACCTTACCGAAGTACGTTTGATACCATTGATTTTGATGGAAGAAACTTTCTTCCCTGCACCTTATCACAAAGAGGACTTACGTAGTTTTTTCGAGAAATCTTGAAACTATTTTCTTTAAATTGTAATTCTCTCCAATTTTTCCTTTAGATGCAAATTTCTAACTTCCATAATTCTAGACATATGCGTTATCCCTCCTAATTCGAGAAGTCATTAAGTCCCGGGATTAGATCATTTTTCCTTAAAACCCTGAAACACGTATTCCCTAAAATTTGATTTTTTACAACTTTGTCTTTGGAAAGAACTTTCTATCTATCATAGTTCTAGAGATATGGGTCATCCCTCCCAATTCTAGAAGTGGTCAAATCCCAGGATCATTGCCTTTGCTCAATCCCAGAGAGCCGCCCAACCAGGCAACAGCATTATATGCTTCACTGACGGGTCGAAGAAGGAAGGCCTAGCGGGAGCGGGTTACCACTGCGAAAACCTAGGGATCAGTGCCAGCCAGCATTTGGGGACCTACGCGACTGTACATCAAGCTGTGATTTTCCCGATCTCACATTTATGTGAAGAAGAAGCGTTGAGGAAGCTTAATGTCGTAGATGTCTTTATTTGCTCTGACAGCCAATCTGCTATAGAGGCGATTGGTTCCCACGTGGTTAAATCGAAACAGGTCCGAGAATGCAAAACCAGGTTAAACGAAGTGGGGTCTCATAACAGAGTTTCGCTCATTTGGGTACCGGGTCATGAGAACATAGAGGGTAATGAGATCTCCGACGAGTTAGCACGCCTAGGAGCTGAAAACTGTTTCATTGGACCCGAACCGAGGATCGGTATATCCATGAAAATGAGGAAGCGACTAGTAAAAGAATGGCTTAACAAGGAACATGAGAAAGCCTGGAAAGCATATGCAGGCGCTAAACATACGAAAAACTTCTGCGGAAAACCATCCAAAGAAGTTAGTAAAGCCTTGCTGGCATTGAACAGAACGGACATTAAAAGGGCCATAGAGGTGATAAATAACCACTGTGGATTAAATGATTATCTACATAGAATCGTTTACGCTGACAGTCCCAAATGTTTGTGCTGTCATGCGGTTGAGACTGGAATTAACGTAATTACTGATTGTCCGAGATACAGGAAAATCTTCGACAAAGATGAGCTGCAAGCAGTAGATCTGAAACTAGATGTGCCAGTCAACCATCAAAAAGTTGGCAACCCGAAAGATTCATTATCTATCTATCTTGATAGTAAATCTTGATAGAGGAAAAACCATCTGTTTTCGTATATGGCCGAAAAACATAATTTCGTCCATTCCATTGTTCCCGGTGCCCAGACCACTGACCCTATTTCCACAAAAAAAATTACCTGGTTTTGTTAGATCAAATGCTTTCATTTGAAACCAAAATGAACAATTTCCGTGCTGTATTTGCTGAGATATTTGCGAAAAAGTTTTACCGACCCTCGATAACCCTGTTTTTGGTCTCTTTTTCGACCATATCTCCGGAACCACTTGACCGATTTTGCTCATCTTGAACTTAAATCATTAGACAGATGCACCTTTCAGGGAAAAAATGTTGAGGGTGACCAGTGCAGCCGTTTAGAAAAAAATTACAGGACGGACAAATCGACAGACGAACAAACGGACATTTTTATCTCTGATTCGTCATCTCCAGACTTTATTTAATGAGTTCCCCTCACTCCCGCCGCGATCTACTCCATGTTACAATAAAATGTCGTGCAGTATAGTAAACGTGCAGGACGTTTGTTATTTGTACCAAAAAACTGAATACAATGGACTAAGTGAAAGCGAGACATCCCTCGGCAAAAACTTGATAAAAATTCGAAAATTTGGGAAAATTAACGAAAACAAACACTTTTCTCAAAAACAGTCTCTGTGATTATTAAAAACGTAATGATACAGTCCCCTTATATAAGTACGGGTGCAATTACTCTGACTAGAAAAACAAAGCGCTTACTAACAAAACTATAAATTTTTAATGAAATGAAAAGTCTTCAAAGTTTAACTAATTTTTCAAGCCGCCGCTGAATGCAAACTGAATTCCCGAAATTGTCACATCTGAAAGTGATTAGCGTACCATCAGCAAACAGCCTTGTTGTGTTTGCTACTCGTCAATAAGTACGAATTGAGTACTTTACGATAGCAGTTGAGAGTGCAATTATGTTCAAATACAATGCTTAAATGATAAAAGCTAATTGTTGTTCAAATACATGTATGTGGTGTAAGGTATAGGCGATGAATCACGTCTATGACCTGAAGACAAATTCTATAAACTTGAAACATATTCCAAATGGAGATAAACTTTAATGATGTACGATAACCTCTATGTGGTCAGTAATTAAGCATAACTTTGTCGTCCATTGCAAATCTACAACAACAGAACTCCCACTACAAAAAATGTTACCAAAAATTTCGGAAGGAAATAAATCGCCTTCTACAAAGAACACCATTGATCGCACAGAGAGCTGATATTTTGCCTATCGTATTGTCTATCGTATCTTTCGTCATATCATCATTATGTGTATCGTTGATTTTCTTCATTTTGATATGGATTAAACGGTTCTATTCGCTAACTTTTATAGCAACGCTAACACTAGAAATGCAAAGAATTAGTGCAGCTAACGCAATTTTGTTAACCGAATAAAGATACCCCGTTAATATTGATTGCTATTAGAGAAAATAAGAGAATGTTGGTAACATCAATAAAAAAATTCCGATTGAAATTATCGACTTATTCATTTATTATGAATAAGAGTCTATGTTCTAAGGATCTTGTCCCTTTGAAGACTGTTTATTGAATTCTAACAATTTTCTCGTATTTCTAATATGCTAATAGTTATAAGCCACATAACAACCGACTGCTGAAAATCGTATGACAGCATTGGCATTTACCTTGCATTGACCCACATGTACCCGCATTTCCCTTCCCGTTTGATATGTCTTTCAAGTTGTGTACAAGGCAGAAAGTTGATTTCGTATTGCTAACGAACGAGTTTGACTCACAGTCTGACTTATGTGGAATGTTAAATCTTATTATGGCTGTTAAGCGCGAGGATAAGCGTAAGGCAGAGGACACGGAATTTGACCTTGGGTCAGGTGTGCATTGCTGTTTGAAAATATGGGTGAGGTTCGACAAATATATAGACGTTTTAAGAGGTATGAACGTTTACGTGTCCTGTCTCCTATGTTGTCTCGTATGTTGGTGACTCTTTTACCATAAATTTCAAAAGTGTAATTCATGCTTTTTACCCTAGGAAATGTGCGTTTATTACAGAAACGTACCACGTATAATGCAAGTTTTTATGTCATGCGTGATACGGTGATACGTCAGACTGATACGTTGTACGTATAACCCATGCTAGTAAATACCCCCGTCCCTAAGGGCTACACGGCCATAAGCATTCTTGCCGCTAGGTCGGAGATTTGCGACTTAAGTACCTCATACTAAAATGTATGCAAGGGTGTGCAAAGTTAGATGTAGATGAATAAGAAATGGATGTAGTAGTATTTTAGTAGTTACCATAAGCTTATGCAAATCTATGTTTCCCCCGTACTACCATTTCCCCATAAAACCGTTTTGCCCAACTACCGTTTGCTATGTACAACCATTTTCACGTACTACCGTTTTCTATGTACTATCAATACTCCAGTACTACCGTTTTCCCCGTGCTACCGTTTCCCCCGTATTACCGTTTCCACCGTACAACCGTTTCCCCCGTACAACCGTTTCCCCCTTACAACCGTTTCCCCCGTACTGCCATTTCACCGTTCTACCGTTTCCACCGTACAAACGTTTTCCCTGTACTACCATTTCTCTTGTACTACAATTACCTCTTCACTACTGTTTTCCCCGTACTACCATTTCACAGTACTACCATTTCCCCGTACAACCGTTTTCCCCCCGAACTGCTTCTTCCCCCGAGCTGCCCATCATTTTCACCAATACTGATGACTTCTACTCACAAAACTCTGAGACTTTGCCAAGGAAGCCTATGGTCTAACTCCCATACATTCCAAGATATTTTTAAAAATTGATTTGGCCCAAATTTTTCCAGTTTTGGTCATTTGTCACCGATTCTACTAACAAAACTCTAAGACTTTGCCCAAGAAACCTATGGTCTTGTTAAATCCCAAAACGAAGAGTGTTTTCACTCTATTGGTCTGGGAATGTCAAGTCAAGTTCCTCGATGGCAAATAGTTCAAGTCCCACGAAGGCAAGTAGTTCAAGTCCCATGATGACAAAAAGTTGAAGTCCCACGATGGCAAAATAGTTAAAATCCAACGATGGCAAAAACAAGTAAAGTCCAACGATGGCAAATCAAGAGAAGTCCCGCGATGGCAAATCAAGAAAAGTCCAACGATGGCCAATCAAGAAAAGTCCTACGATGGCAAACAAATATTTGAGTTGGTCAGAAAAGAATTGGTTGGTCAACATTGAAGACTCACGATGGCATTAGTAATCGGGATTATGTAATTTTTGGACCCGTACGAAGTAGAAAGGTCCTATACGTTTACTACAAACAATTTTATTGTAACATGGGGTAGATCGAGATGGGGGTTGAGGGGATGCGTTGATTATCATCTAAATATGACGAAACAGCAATAAAAAAAATGTTCGTCCGTCCGCCGTCTCCACTTCTTTTCCAAACCGCTCAACCGATCACCCTAAACTTTTGTTTCCTGAAAGGTACATGCTTCCCATGATTCAAGTTCAAAGATGAGCAAAATCGGCCAAGTCGTTCCGGAGATATGGTCGAAGAAGTGGAGGTCGGACATGAAATTTTCGAAGGTCGAAGAAACTTTTTCGCAAATATCTCAGCAAGTATAGCACGGAAATTCCTCATTTTGGTGTCAAATGAAAGCAAATGAAATGAAAATTTTTGTGGGAATCGGGTCAGCGGTCTGGACACTGGGACCAATGGCTCAATCCTGGTATATGACCACTTCCAGAATTGGGCAGGATGACCCATTATCTCTAGAACTATGAGAGTTAGAAAATTGCTTCCAAAGGCAAAGTTGCAGAGAAATAAATTTAAGCGAACACGTGTTTCAATGTTTTAGTAGAAAATAGCCCAATCCTTGGATATAATCTTTTCTAGATTTGAATGGTCTGAGGCGTACTTCGGTATGGCCTTTGACATTACCTAGGGTAATTTCTATGGATCTTTGAAACTCTTACAGTTATAAAAGAACATAAAACGTTGGATTGTTTGCTTATTTGTATCTTTAGTTACGTTCGAGTTTTTTTTGTAACATCTATTCTGTTTGCCATATCTATTCTGCTTGTCGCATCTATTCTGATACGTACGGGTCTTTGGTTATGTTTACTCCTTAAAAATGGTAGGAGTATGTTAAATCCCAAAACGAAGAGTGTTTTCACTCTATGAAATGAAAACAATCAAAGGGTGTAATTGAATTGAAACACATCGAGATAGTGACCCCGATTGCATATTGAATCCAGGGACAAAAACCTACCAGCTAAATGTATAAATTCTATAAGTGGCTTTTGCTAGTCACTACTGGAGGAATATTCTCCCCAACAGGCATGTGTCAGTAATTCTACGAGAATGAAATACTTTATTTAAGGCATGTTGCCCATTTAACGTTTGTATTTATACTGATTTTATTTAGTACGATTGCGTCGTATTTATACCCATTTCTAAGGTATCTCGATGTGTTTCAATTCAATTGCACCCTTTGATTGTTTTCATTTTATATAGTGAACAGAATGCGTGTTAGTAAATATTGCCCCTCCTATATTGCGAATATTAATGAATGAAGCCACGTGCATAAAATAGTTTTTTCGTTTATTCCATTCCACATTTACACATACACATAAACATATATATTCTCCCTGAAATTACTCGAACAAATTATTCATATGAAAAATGTGCAAAAGCGTTACATAAATGTTATATTTCACAGAATATACCCAGTTGCAAATGTATAAATACCTCTGTTCAATTTGCATGAAAGTATCGCCGGTTGGTGATGTCCAGCACTAAAGCATCGTTGAAAGATGATGCTAAGTGGGGATGGCGATATTTTTCTTGTGGTAAATTGCTCCCATAATAAGAACAAACTATTTTTGAAGGGACTGCGTCATTGCGGTCCCGGTACTTTAAGAAAAGGAACGTCTTTCGTTCTCTGCCTCTAGGTTTCCCTTGTTGATTTCTGTTGCCATTCGAAGTAAGGTTATAAAGTGTTTTCGTCTGGTGTTCAGTCTGGTAGGGCGAACTGGGGAGTTGGAATGGCTATCAAAAGGGAATTAGAAAAGTTTGTTTTGAACGTGCGGTATGTAAGTGAAAGGATCATGTGGGTCTCCATTAAGCTGACAGGAGGTATTTATCGGCTGGTTAGTGTTTATAGCCCGTGCGAGGGTAGCAGTGCTGGCGATCTTGACACCTTTTACGAGCAGTTAGGGGATGTTGTCAGCAAAAAAGGTAGTGAGTGTGTGATTCTGTTGGGGGATTTCAACGCGAGAATAGGAAACAGTAAGACCAGTGGCGGCTATGAAAGGGTAATGGGCAAATTCGGGGAGGATGTTTTAAACTCAAACGGAAAGCGGTTGTTGGATTTCTGCGATTTCAATGGACTGGCAGTAACCAACTCTTTCTTTAGGCATAGGTGGATCCATCGGTACACTTACGTTAATAATAGTTTGGGGCACAAGTCAATAATTGATTACATGGTTATAGAGCAGGACAGGAGACAGGAAGTCAGGAACACACGTGTTTTTAGGGGTTTCACATTTGGCTCAGACCACTACCTTTTGGGTACCCATCTCTCTGTTAGTAAACTCTGTCAGGCTAAAAGGAAAAAAGTGGTGGTTCGGAAATTTCGTGTGGGAAAATTCAGGGACGAGGAAGTTAAGTCTCGCTTTATGTCAAAATTCAGCGAAGCTTTCGAAAGGCTTCCTCCGGACTGCGTAGACATTGAGGTTGAGTGGGCAAACTTTAAGGAATTTGTCTTGGGCGTAGCTGAGGAATGTCTAGGTAGTGTCTCTAGTGGGGGTAGAAACAAAAAGACAGGCTGGTGGAACGCAGATATCAAAAAGGCGGTATTAGAGAAAAGGAAGCTGTATTTGATTTGGTTACAGGATAAGACGGGCGAAAAGCATGAGGCTTACAGGGCTTGCAGGCAGGCGGTTAAGGCTCTAGTCAAGGAAGCGAAGGATCGGTCGTGGAAAAAGTTTGGGGAGGAATTGGAAGAGGCTGGTCAAGGAAGGGGTAAAAAATTTTGGTCGGCAATCAAGGATATTAGGCGTGGTGGTGAAAAGGAGGGCGGCGGTAGCATTTTGGGTAAAGGGGAGGAAGTGGAAGAGGCTGGTCAAGGAAGGGGTAAAAAATTTTGGTCGGCAATCAAGGATATTAGGCGTGGTGGTGAAAAGGAGGGCTGCGGTAGCATTTAGGGTAAAGATGGCGAATTAGTTACAGATAAGGGTGAGGTCCTGAAAACCTGGCAGGATTACTTTCAGGATCTATTCGCCTCTGTCAATCCCGTAACAAGCCTTGACAGGGAAGAGGGCCGTAGCTTGGAGGGTGAGGAGGGAATTACATTAGAGGAAGTGTCACGGAAGGTCAGCAGGCTGAAGGCAGGAAAATCCGCAGGTATAGACGAAATTAGGACAGAATTTATTAAGAATAGCGGGCCGGGTGGGGTTCAATGGCTTTGTAGGATTTTCAATTTAGCATTGAAGTCCTCAGTAGTACCCGTTGACTGGAGCTTCGGTGTTATTGCTCCGATCTTCAAGAAGGGTAACCGCAAAGTCCTTACCAACTACAGGGGGATTTCACTCTTGGGCGTGGTCGGAAAGGTTTATACAAGTGTGCTAGTAGACAGGGTTAGGGTTATAGTGGAAGGTGTTCTTGACGAGGTTCAGAGTGGTTTCAGACCTCTGAGAGGTTGTCAGGATCAGATCTTTTGTCTCAGGCAGGCTATAGAAAAGCTCTCTGAGAGAAATATTGATTTATACTTGTGCATAATCGACCTAGTAAAGGCATTCGATCGGGTACCGAGGCAAAAGCTGTTCGAGGTACTTGGCGAATACGGGGTTAATGGAAGTTTATTGGGCGCTATCAAAAGCATCTACTCAGGGAGCAAGGCTGCGGTAAGGATAGATGGTGAAATTAGTGGGGCTTTCGAAGTTAATGAGGGAGTTCGTCAGGGTTGTTGTCTCTCCCCTCTTCTGTTCATAATTTTTATGGACAAGATTATCAGGCAAGCGAATTTGCAAGGGAATGTGAAGGTGGGGAAGTAATCATGAAAATCCTGGCCTATGCGGATGACTTAACTCTATTAGCAGATAATGCCAAGGATTTGCAGGAGAATTTAGACTGCCTGAATGCTGCATGTGAGGAATACGGCATGAAAATAAGTGTCAGTAAAACGAAAGTTATGCATATTGGCAAATCCCGGAAGGATGTAGTTTGCAGTTTAAATGGGGAGCAGTTGGAACAGGTCTCTGAGTTTAAATATTTAGGAGCCATTTTTTCGGAGAATGGCAAGTTAGTTAGGGAATTTGAAGAAAGGAGAAGAAGGGGAAATGCAGTGGCCAGTCAGTTGAGGTCGTATGTGTTCAACAAAAAGGAGTTAAGTAGTGGCACAAAGCTAGCTATTCACAGGTCAATCTTCAGACCAACGATTTTATACGGTAGTGAAAGTTGGGTGGACTGCGGATACCTTGTGCATGACATGGAGGTTTCTGATATGAGGGTTCTTAGGAGCATAGCAAAAGTAAATCGGAGGGAACAGTGGGACAATCATATTAGGAACGACGACATCAGGGAAAACTTAGGGGTTACATCAGTGGAAGAGGCGGCAAGGATTAGTCGTCTGCGGTGGTACGGGCACGTTCAGAGGCTGGGTAATAGCAGGCTACCAAAGAGGATATTGGATGCTCAAGTCCCGGGTGTGCGTCCCAGGGGTAGGCCAAGGAGAAGGTTTATAGACTCAATTAAATCCGATTTAGAAGTTAGGGGACTTTCTCTAGGCGACCAAACCATCTCCTTGGCACAGGATAGGGGGGTATGGAGAAGGGTGGTCCATGATCAGTAGTAAAGACCTCACACCGAAAGGTACAAACGGTCTATAAAGTGTGATGATGATGATGATGATGATGATTCGAAGTAAGGTTTGCGTTGCTTTTTTGGGTTATAAAAGGCAATGCAAAGCGACACTTTCCTTTAGTTCTTCGGAACTCTTCAAGCAGGTCGGGCGTACGTAGGTTCAAGCTGGAAATTTGTGACCGACAATTTACAGACAAACAAACAGACAAACTTTTGTCTTTTATAATTGTTAATAACCAAATTATTCCGGTGTTAAAAATCTAATGTCTTTTGGACCGTTTTTTAGAAAAGGACCACATAAGTGCTTCCTTTAGAAATATAGTGTTAAAATATAGTATTAGGCTAAAATATCCATAGGACATAAGATTTTCAGCAAATGTCCGAATGACATCACACGTTTAACACCGGAAGAATTTTTGGTTATTTGGGTAAAAACATATGCGACCCGTACGCATCAGAATAGATGTGGCAAACAGAATTGATGTTGCAAAAAGACTCGAACGTATCTAAGTAAATATTACCTTAACTTGCAGTTACGTCCACATTAAATTGGATTGGAAACTGCTGCAAGGGCAACTTTGCTTTGCGAAATCTGAAAGCGCAGAAAAATTATTACGTTAGGAGGGCCCGGCATTTGTGACGCATTTTTTTAATCAAATGTGAAAATATTTCAAAAGAATTTCTTACGCTCCGAAACTTTAAGCGTCACCCAAATTGATATCAGTTGTTTTGGAAGAAGGGACGAGGACTTGCGTCACATTTCCCTTTTCACAAGGCGTTCGACGTTATACGATCTGCTAAGTTGGCTATGAAACTAGCATCTGACAAGTACCGACTATGCAACTCAACTCTATTATGGTTTCGTTCGTTTTTCAAAGATAGGAAGCAGATGGTTAAAATTAATTCCACCAAATCAGATTTAATTAACGTTCTTTCTGGGATCGGACAAGGCTCAATAATGGCATCACTAATGTTTTTAGTGTTCTTCAATGACTCTGATTGTATATCTAGTCAAACAAAAGATATTAACCTAGCGGATGATAAGAAGATAGTCCATAACAATATTTCGACTATTGAAGATACTCTTGCAATGCAAGATTCCATCAACAAATTTGTTAAATGGTGCTCTGACAATGATCTCGAGTTGAATATTGGGAAATGTAAAGTCATCTCTCTAAACCGGAAGCAATCTCCTATTTACGCTAATTTATAATTATAAAATTCAAAAGTTTGTCTGTTTGTCTGTCTGTCTGTTTGTCTGTTTGTCGGTTTGTCGGTCACAAATTTCCAGCGTGAACCAACATAGGTCCGACCTGCTTGAAGAGTTCCAAGGAACTGAAGCAAAAAGTCGTTTTGCATTGCCTTTTATAAGCCGAAAGCCAAAGAAAAGGCAATGCAATAGTAGATTCTTTTGCATTGCCTTATATGATTCAAAAAAAGGCAATGCAAAAGTAGATTCGCATGTGAATCTTACTACGTCCGACCTGCTTGAAGAGTTCCGAGGAACTAAAGCAAAAAGTCGTTTTGCATTGCCTCATATGATTCAAAAAAAGGCAATGCAAAAGAAGATTCCCATTCGAATCTATCTACGTCCGACCTGCTTGAAGAGTTCCGAGGAACTAAACCCTTTTGCATTGCTTTTTTTAACCCAAAAAAGCAATGCAAACTTAATTTCGAAGCGGAAGATAAAACCACAAGGGAAACCTAGAAGCAGAGAACGAGAGACGTTCCTTTTGTTAATTCTAGACCGCAATGAAGCAGTCCAACAAAAATAAAGCGCTCTTATTATGGGTACAGTCTCCCATATAAGAACAGTATCGCCATCCGCACCTAGCATCGTTTTGCAACGACGCTTAGCGCTGGACATCACCAACCGGCGATACTTTCAAGCGAATTGAAAAGTGGTATTTCTACATTTAAAACTGCGTACTTTCTGTGAAGTATAAAATTTATACAACGAAAAATGATTAGAAATTTTGTATGAGAAATTTGTTCAAGTAATTTCAGGGAGAATATATTGTTATGTGTGTGTGTGTGTGTAAATGTAATAAATGTAAAAAGGAAGAAACGAAAAAACTATTTTATGCACGTGGCTTCATTCAGTAATGTTCTCAATGTATTTACGTTTGTTTATTAAGTGGCGTATTCAAATATTTTTTTTATTTGCATGAAATGAAGTCATGTGGCGTATTAAAATATTCTCTTTGTAAGGAATTATTTGCATGGAACGAAATGATGCATTGATTTTCTTTATACATTTTTTTGGTTGGTGAAAATGACGGACAGTGGGACATTGGGTCAATTTTTATGTTTTCAAAAATATCTTGGAATGTATGGGAGCTGGGCGATAGGTTTCTTTGGCAAAGTCTTAGAGTTTAGTGAGTAGAATCTTTATGAATCTTAAGAAAATGGCTGCCACCTGTGAAAATGAGTAGAACAAAGTAGAACAAAGCTGGACAAAGTAGAGATAATTTTTGAGTGCCAATCGATAGTGGAGGCTTAGGGCAACAAATTTGCTGAACAATGTTGGGTAAAAATGTTTCATACTACCGGGCTATAGGTCATTATTTGGCGATTTTATCCAGAGCTGGAGCACTTATTAAC
>CM055406.1:104629774-104642029 GCA_029228625.1 Pseudolycoriella hygida
ATAGTTCTAGAGATTTGGTTCATCCTGCCTAATTATGGAAGTGACCATATACCAGGATTGGACCATATTTCCCCAAAACCCTGAAACACGTGTTCGCTTAAATTCAATTCTCTATAACTTCGCCTTTGGAACCAACTTTCTAACTTTCAAGTCAAAAAGTTCCTTAGTCTACGAAAAAATTTCTTGTGAATTTTTTGGCGTGTAAGACTTGCGTCACGGGCGCATTGCTACCGCGCGCCCATGATAGTCAAAATTACAGCGCAATGTTTTCTTCGGTCCGAATTCGCCGATTCTGCTCAGCTTTGAACTTAGACACGCACCGTCTCGCCGAATTAAATTGAATCCCAGAAAATTTGTTATTATGCAAGAGAAATATAACAAAATGTTCAACACAATCGTTTCGATTCGGCTGATTTTGAAAGTTGAGTCAAATGAACCGTGATGCCCTTCGTCGAACCATAATTTGTGCCTTTGCACAAATCGTTTATGGCAAAATATTTCTAATTTTCAAAAAAGAAAGTCGACGAAAAATGAAGAAAAGAATTATTTTCATTTCCATTTCAATAACAAAACGAGAAAGAAAGAAAGAATTTTGCAGTTCGTTCGTTCGATGTATTTTCATTTTCATTCAGCTTCTTTTTTGTACATGTTTTTTAACTTATAAAAATGTACATTATAGCAATGTTGCGAGTATATTGGTGTGTCGTGTTTTCCACATGATGAAACCCATAAATACATTTGTCACGTATTATCTATGACACGACGTGCTCGTTTCGTATAACTGTTAAATGTCATCAGAAACGTGCTTAACAAGTTAACTTTTACTTCAACTATAAAAATGATATACAATACGAAATGAATGAAAATGGTTCAGATGGTTATCGTTGGTAAAAGTTGAAAATAAAATACGCGCATAAAATACGACTTAATTCGTTCATCTAGTCACAATATTGGATTTCAAACAAAATATTGTGCGTTCACAGTGGGGAGGCAGGGTTTCCATTGTTCCCACAAGTTTTCAAATGTTATGATAAGAGAGAAGTGAGTGATAAAAGGACGTAAGCATTTTTAGTGAGTTTCTCGACTCAGTCGAATGGTCTTTAGACAACGAATTAGCAATAAAAAAATGTCCGCTCGTCCGTCAACACGATAACTCGAGTAAAACTCATCCGATTTACAAAAGCTTTTTTTCCACTGAAAGGTAATCGAAAAATCGTTATGTGATTGAATCAGGGCACTGTCGGCGCAACGCCGCACCGCAGGGCTAGGGCCGTATCAACCAAAAAATAAATTTACCAACTAAGAGGTTAGTTGACTTTATGCGCATGCGCACAAAAATTTTTTTTTTTTCATTGGACAGTAGCAATGAAAAAAAATCAACTAACTTCTTAGTTGATTTTGCGCATGCGCATAAGTCAACTAAGCTCTTAGTTCGTTAATTTATTTTTTGGTTGATAGGAGGTTTTTGGTATTTTGTACATAACTAGAGTAATTCTCCTCCGATTTTCATAAATTTGTTTGTTTGAAAAGTCTAGGAATGTCTCACATTTTATGTGAGAAATTTTTTGATTAGAAGCTCTTGAATTCAGCCAGGACCCTAAAACTGAGTGTCTCCTAGGGCCCAACGCGTTTCTTTACATATATTGGGTAAATCCTAACTGATTTTGTTGATTCTGTTTCTATTTGTGAGGTAACCGCGTACCGAATTATATTCAAAAACAAATTTCGCCCGGTGCCTGTTCTTAGGGCTTAAGTGGGTCTCAGGTCGACACTAACTAAAAAAATTTTTTTGCTATGTTGCAGAGCGGAAGAAATTACACTGGATGAGGTGTCCCGAAAGGTCGACAGATAAAGGGAAAGGAAATCCGCAGGGGTGGATGAAATTAGAACAGAATAAATATAGCGGATCAGCTGGGATCCAATGGCTTTGTAGGATTTTTAATTTGGCCATGAAGTCTTCCACTGTACCTGCTGACTGGAGCTTCGGTGTTATTGATCCGATTTATAAAAAGGGCAACTGTAAGGTTTGCAGGAACTACAAAGGGATTTCGCTCATGAGATAAGGTGTACGCGAGCGTACTTGTTGACCGGCTATGAGAGCGTTCGTCGGGGTTGTTGTCTCTCCCCGCTTCAGTTCATAATTTTCATGGACAAAATCACCAAGAAAGCCAACTTGCAGGGAAACGTCGAGGTAAACGGCAAGACATTAAAAAAAATAATGAAAATCCTGGCCTGTGCGGATGACTTAATTCTGTTGGCAGATAAGGCTACGGATTTACAGGATGGGATTGACTGTCTGAATGCCGCATGTGAGGAGTACGAGATGAGGATAAGTGTAGGGAAAACAAAAGTTATGCATGTCGGCAAATCTAGGAAGGAGATAGGTTGTAGCTTAAATGGGGAGGAGCTGCAGCTGGTTTCAGAATTCATTTTTCTCAGAGAATTGCAATTTGGTTAGGTTAGGTTGGGGTCACACGTATTCAACAAAAAGGAATTAAGAAAGGAATTAAGTAGCGAAACTAAGTTAGCTATACACAGCACCATTTTCCGACCGACGATTCTGTATGGTAGTGATAGTTAGGTGAATCGTGGAAATCTCTTGCACGACCTGGAATATAGCGAGGATTAATCGAAGTGAGCAGTGGAATAATCATATTAGGAACGACGAAATTAAGCAAAATTTAGGAATTTCGTCATATAACTCACTGCCACCGAAAATTAAAAAAAATTTATCGGTAACTGCTTCAAACTTCAAACGTGCTTGCAGGGACTATTTCAAGGACTAGAGATCCTGTGTTTCATGCATCTCATTATTACTTTTCGTTGATTTCAGTGGCTCTGGGTTATGTCATTGCTCAGGTAAATTTGAGGGAATATACTGCTCCTTTCGGGTTAATATCCCAGTTAGATCTGTTCCTTATTATTTGATTTGAATTAAAACTTAACTGGTATTAGGGGCTTTCCCAAAATTACGTAACGCTCTGGAGGGGGGGGGGGTACAAGAATTTGTGACAGATTGTTACGGGCTTTAGGGGAGAGGGGGGTTGTAGAAATGTTACGTAACAAACACTTTTACAACCAAAAATTTTATTTTTAATTACACTTGTTCAAAATCGCATACGAGAAACTTTTTTGTGATCATCTGTTATATGCTTTTCACTTGGTGACGCAATGCTATTGTTTCTAGTTATCTTTTTCTAATTGTGACAAATCATAAGATACCACGTTGAACGTCATAACATTTGCTTGTTTTTGTTAAAAAATAAATTCCTCAGTTTTGTTACGTATCAGGGGGGGGGAGTCGAGTGATTGTTACAGTGTGTGACAACGACGGTGGGGAGGGGGGGGGGTTTAGTGGCCAAAAATGTGTTACGTAATTTAGGGACAGCCCCTTAGTAATATTTGTCAATTGTTAATGATAGCTGAATCTGTGATAATTTATGTTAGTGTTACAATTCTATATAATGTGAAATTTTAATTATTTATGTCGTAAATAAATAAACTAACTAACTAAACTAAACTAATTGTCCAACTCATTAGCGAAAGCCTTTCGACCAATAAGTTTAACCTCCTTTGGGCAAAAAACTGTGGAGAAACTAATAGATCGGCACCTAAGAGATGGTGTACTCAAAAAATTCAAAATTCACCGTCAGCAATACGCTTACCAGCCAGGAAAATCAACTGGCGCTGCACCATCTTGTACATTAAATTGAAAAAGCCTTTAGTCAAGAAGAATATGCCATGGGTTGTTTTATTGACATTGACGGAGCATTTAACAACATGATATTTAATGCCATAAGGAAAGCCTGCCTGGCCGAGCGGTGGCGCACTTCATTTATTCCATTTATTCTTTTATTCCATTTATTCCCAAAATTTTTTTTGTTGTTTTTGCGAAATATCTGAACCAAACACATCATAAGTTAGACAAATAAGTTCAAAAAAAAGGTTTGCACAAATTATAAAGTATTTAAACCATCTTGAGGTTAAATTTTATTTTTTTTTGGAATAAATGGAATAAATTTATTTTTTCCATTTTTCAACAAAAATTCTTTTAAGTTTTCAAAAGTGGGTTTTCTCACTTCTTGACACATTAGTATGGTTTGTTGTGTGCGTTGCTATCAAAATCAAGTCTATTTGAGGTTTTGACGAATTTGAAAAAATTATCATTTATTCCATTTATTTCAATATTTATTCCATTTATTCCCATTTATTCCATTTATTCCCATTTATTCCATTTATTTCATTTATTCCCATTTATTCCATTTATTCCATAAACCGCAGAAGTGCGTCACCCCTCGTGCCTGGCCCATGAAATCAACTATACAATCACCACGTGGATCGTGAAAATGCTTAAAGACCGGATTGTAACCACGTACCTCAACTCCTCAAGAGCTTCAGTATTCGTAACCAAAGGTTGTCCCCAAGGAGGCATTCTACCCCCGTAAAGTATTACTGTCTGGTTAAAGATAGTTTACTGAAGCTACTTAACGACTCGTGCTTCTACTCTCAAAGTTTCGCAGACGACCTCACAATACTACTAGTAGGATTCTGCTTGTCAACTCTCTCACACTTGATGCAATCAGCCCTGAAGCTTATCGAATCCTGGTGCGAAACTAATGAACAAACAGCGAACCCAGATAAAACGAAATTGATCTTGTTTACACGAAAGAAAAAGATCGTTGGTTTTCAAAAACCAACATTTTTCGTCAAAGAAGTAGACTTATCAGAATTCGTTAAATATTTAGGAGTCCTACTAGACTCCAAGCTATACTGGATAGTACATTCCAACTTTGTAATCCAAAAAGCCGTTGCATCTCTGTGGCAGTGTCGACGGTTATTTGGCAATGATTGGGAGCGTAGTTCCAAAGTACTTCACTGGATTTATACTTTCATAGTAAGGCCCAGACTATGCTATGCTGCTATAGTTTGGTGGCCGAGGTGTGGGCTCCAGACAGTTCAAGACCAGTTAATGAAGCTACAAAGAGTAGCACTAATCGGAATAACTTCCGCTATGAGAACCACTCCATCAGTATCGCTTGAAGCGTTACTGAATATCGAACCCTTACATATCCACATTGAATCTCTCGCCCGATCCATGCTTTTGAGGCTTAAACAGTCTAATCTTCTGGTGGGTGACACAAATTTTGGGCATTCTATGTTGTGGGCGATTATGTCGAAGCAATCGCCTGAACTCAATATGCCTTGTGACAGGATTATACCATTCTACATGTTTGAAAAATCGTTCACTGTCAACACTCCTGAGCGAGAATATTGGTCTAAATCAATCGTATCTACAAATGGAAACATGTCATGGTTCACCGATGGCTCGCGGTACAATAATCTTACCGGTTCAGGAATTTTTTTCCCAACGTACGGAAAAGAACTGTCTGTACCCTTGGGCAGGTATATGACCGTAGTTATCACAGAAATTAATGAAATTTTAGAATGCTGCAGAGCAATTCGTGAACACCATACTGGAAGCTCTCTGCCCATCAATATTTACACAGATCGCCAAGGAGCAATAAGAACACTAAGTGGCTACAAGTTTTCGCCTTCAATAACTCTTGAATGTCGAGATTCTCTGCAAAAACTGTCAGAAGCAAATCGAGTAACGCTGACTTGGGTCCCGGGTCACTCTAATATTGAGGGAAAGGCAGACGAGCTAGCACAACTAGCTTCCGAAAATCGCTTCATTGGCCCAGAATCAGCTATTGCCGTCTCCTACTCAACACTTCAACGAATTATTTTGGACTGGAAAGCTCAAAGATTCAAACAACACTGGAATTCTCTAAGTATGGCAAGGCAAGCAAGAAATTCTATAAAAATAAACAACAAAAACGCAAAGTATTGCCTATCACTCAACAGAACCAATCTGAAAAATTAACAGGTATCCTAACAGGACATAGTCCTCTCAGAAAACATCGACATAGGTGTGTCGAACGACCCTAGTTGCGACATGTGTGGTGATATAGAGACCACAGAACACTTCCTTTGTCAATGTCCGTCTTATATAGGACCAGAGCGTTACATCTGGGCTCGTACACTATAAACTATAATTCTGTCTGGGGCATCGCTCCAGCAAATGTCCTCAAATTCATCAACAGGTCTAAAAGAATTTAATTAACTGTTGGGATGCACAACAGGCCCATCTGAGGCTTAGGTATAGGAGTTGATACACCCACTTAATCTAATCTAATCTGCTTCCCACGTTTGAGCGCACCACCATATTTGGAGCGATGCGCGAGAGGGAGAGGTGGCGACGGCGATATAATTTTGAATTGGAACGTGATTTTGGCGAGCTGAATATCGTGGCGGTGGTCAAAGTTCAAAGGTTTAGGTGGGCGGGGCATTAAGCACTTATGGAAGAAAACAGAGCCCCTCAAAATTATTCCGTAAAGATCCAGAAGGGCGAAGAGGAGCTGGTCGTCCAAAACTTCGATGGATTGATGGCGTCGAACAAGATCTTCGCACGCTCGGAATAAGAAACTGTGAATACGCGGCGCACAACAGGCAGCGTTGGATCGGAATTCTCCAGCAGGCCAAGGCCCACAAGTGGTTGTAGCGCCGAGAAAGTAAAGTAAGCTGTACTAAAACATGTTGGCTAACTTAAGTCTCGGACGATGTGAGAGTTGTTTAAAATAAATGAAAACAAATTGCATGTGCATTCGATAACAAGATTTTATAAAAAATTAAAACATTGTCGCGTCACTTACATTTGATAGTCTAACTTACAAACTTACATAAAAATTCATTATCGACAAATCAAATGGTAACGTCCGGTCAAATCTATTATAGGACAAAAATTCCCCCACCCTCTAGTGAAGTAATATAATGTTTTCCACGACGGACAAACTACAGTTTTTGATGCGTATCTGAGTGAATCATAAAGTTTTGTAGTTCCTTCAAAGTTCAATGATGTGAGTACATACCTTTGTGTAAACGCATTATATGACCACTTAAACTGGATTTCATCTTAAAAGATTTCTCACATTGGGAACAGGAGTGAGGTTTCTCTCCTGAAAAAGAGATATTAATATTTTCTTTACTTGCACTGCTTACACTACTCTTAACACTACACTTCACTACTCACCTGTGTGGGTTCTCTGATGCGTATTTAAGTTGGCTTTTTGCGTAAAGGATTTCTTGCATTGGGAACATGAATATGGCTTTTCGCCTGTAAAAGGGAATTAAGTTTTCTTTTCACTTAAGTTCAAGAACCTCAACTGCTCACCTGTGTGGATCCTCTGATGCACTTTTAAATAGGCTTTTTGATGTCTGAAACATTTCTTGCATTGGGGACAAGAGTAAGATTTTTCGCCTGAAATAGATTTCAATTTTCTTTTCAATTAAGTGCAAGTACTCAGCTGCTCACCTGTGTGGATCTTCTGAGAGAACTTTAAACTCTGTTGGCTCGTTAACGACATATTGCTTTCCTTACAAGGAAACGACCTCTCACCTAAGAGAAAAGTTTCTTTTTATTCAGAACTTATCTGACTGTAAGATACTCACCAGAGTGACATCTCATGTGTCTCGTGAGGGAGGACTTATGGGCGAAATTTTTTTTACAAATGTCGCAAGGGAACAACCTTTTGCCTAAATTTCAATGTAAATTAGTAACGAACGCGACGTGAAAAATATTTACAACTAACTCGAGTCTGGCTGTCTGGTGTTATAATCCTTGCGTAGATACACTGCATTAGAAGAAAATTTGCACTTGTTGTCGTCACACGAATGGCGGCGTACATTTCTTACCTGAAGAAAGGCAAGAGCGGAATTTATGTTAAGAACGGAAATTCGGTATTTTTCCTGAGCAGACGTATCTTCTCAAATAACTCGTAAGAAAAATTACGCACCTCTGAATGGAGATCTTGTTCCCTTAATTGGACATTGTGTTGCTCGTCGAAATCGGTCTCAGTGACCTCTTCTGGTTTCACTGGAGCTTCATGCTCAGGGTTGTTTACAAGTTCCACATGTTCTTGCAATAATCTGAGTTCAAGAAAATAAAGAAATTTCGAACAATGCAATAAGAGAAAAGAGGAACTTTAGGTTAATTACTCTTCGATCAAGGAGAGGTCTAGAGGTTCTAATGTTGAATTGTCGAATTTGCGCAGTAGAGTCTGAAAAATAAATTTGATCTTTTCATATAATTTGCAATTTCTGTATGAAATTCTGTCGAAGGTCATAACCTCCAATCGAAAGTTATGAATGACAAATCTCTCAACATTTTTCTTGACTCGTTTTCACTGATTTTTAATCTACTCATGCTGTAGCTCATCATCATTTATATCCAAGTCCATGTCAATGTCCATGTTGAACTCCATAAAAATAAGAAATTTCACTCAGTTGAAATGAAGTAGTCGAACGAGAGTTTAATTTACAATGCACAAAGCTAAGCGAAAAATCAAGTAGCAAATCGAATTTTGAAGCGATCATTAGCCGTCAGATATCGTAACGAACCCTTCTCAATGACTGGTACCTTCTTAAACATTTTGTACACAATTCCCAAATGTGGACCCGGGTGGCAGTCGTATCAGTTCTAGCTTGCAAATACGTTTTCAAGCTGTTTTCATTTAGAGGAAATCGTTCTCGTAGGTTTCGAATGAAAGAAAAGGCAATCAGAACGGGGTATTAGTTAAGCAGCAAACAATTTTTATTGATATTATCAAGTCAATTCAGCTGAAATTAAGTTAAGTGCATGAACGAGTCAATAAAGCTCTTGTTTCTGATGTTATCTGTTATCAAATCAAAAAAGACGCAGTCAATATCTATCAAATCCGTTACCTTTAACGACGTTTTAACTGATCCGGTGCATGATAAACGGCAATTTTAGTATGAAAAAGGTTTTATCTCGTTTTTCCTGAACATTTTTGGACCCGTACGAAGTACTAAGCTCCTATACGTTTACTACTTGATCACATCTTATTAACTATTTTGATTTACATTTTAAATACATAAAAGGACCCGTACGTGACAGAATGGATGCTGAAAACAGAGTTGATGTTACGAAAAGACTCGAACGTATTTAAGTCGAGGTATCTATCTACTTTTTTTTCTCGAGAACCGCCCGAGCAATTTCCTTAAAATTTTCAGGGAACGTCCGTCTCGGCCCCAAATGAAAAATTTCATATGCCGTTCTTCCGGGAAAATTCTGGAAAAGCCGTGGCATGTGGAAAAGTGGTCATTTTTGAGAGTTTTTAGGTAATGCTCGGAGTTTTCCATTTTAGCTACGAAGCGACAATAGCTAGAGAGTTGGTTTCTTCGGGAAAGTTATAGAGTTTGGTCAGGAGAACTTTTTGGGATCTTAAGAAAATAACTGCCAGCAGTCAAACTGGCACCATCTTGAATTTTCCCAAGCAATAAATTAGGTTTTTTTTGGTTTTCGAATTTACGCTTCGGAATGACAATACTTAGAGAATTGGTTTCTTCAGGAAAGTTATAGAGTTTGATCAGCAGACTTTTTTGGGATTTTCAGAAATCTGCCAAAGTTACGCCATCTTGGATTTTTGTTAGGTACAAATTAGGCTTCTTTGGGTTTTCGAATTTTAGCTCCGGAATGATAACACTTAGAGAGTTGGTTTCTTCTAGAAAGTTATAGAGTTTCATCAGAAGAATTCTTTGGGTTCAAAGGAAAATTGCTGCCAGCTGTCATAGCGACGCCATCTTGATTTTCGTTTCTGCTTCTACGGTTTCGAATTTTAGCTCCGGAATGACACTACTTAGCGAGATGGTTTCTTTGAAATTATCGAGTTTCATCAGGAGAATTTTTTGTATTTAAGACCATGGCTGCCAACTGTCAAAGTGACACCATCTTGGATTTTTTACTAAATTATGAATAAGAATACCTGATAGTATGGTTTCTCAGGAAAGTTATATAAAACAAAAATCACTGAGAAGAATTGGTTACCACGAAGTTTTTCCGAAGGCAGACGCAAGTGACACGAAGTGTTCGGAAATGCACCGCAGGTCGACACGAAGCGTTCCGAAGGCAGCGAAGGTGACACGAAGTGCTCCGGAAGTGACACAACGCTATCGAAGGTCAGCCGAAGGTGATACGACGTGTTCCGATGTAGCCGAAGGTGGTTGGAGAACAATTTTTTCGGAAAGAAATTTTTTTTCGGAGAAAAATCTTATGGACAAAATTTTTTTAAAGGAAAATGTTTTGGCAAAATTTTTTTTGGAGAATACTTTTTCAGAGAAAATTTTTTTCAAAGAAACTTTTTTTTTGGAGAAAATTGTTGAAGAAAACTTTTTGTAGATAAAATTTTTTTTCTAAGAAAAAATTTTTTTTGAGAAAATTTTTTTTATAATACGCAGAAGTTTGTTTGAATCGAACCTTGTCTTCAAAGTTTTAATTTCCTGAAAAATTACAGCGCTGTTTTCAAAACAAAATTACGTTGTGTTAAAAAAATTGCGTCTCAAATGCCGGACCCAACGTCGAAATAATTTTTTTGTACTTTCAGTTTTTACGCTGCAAAAATTTGACTTTCGTTTCTTATTGCGTAGATTGTTTAGGGTAAATTTAAATTTTTCGTGTAAAAACTGAAAGTGGTGAAAAATTATTCCGCTGGTGGGACGCAATTTTTTTAACACAACGTAATTTTGTTTTGAAAACAGCGCTGTAATTTTTCAGGAAATTAAAACTTTGAAGACAAGGTTCTATTCAAACAAACTTCTGCGTATTATAAGCGATAGCGTCACCTCAAGCGATATCGTTAATTTTAGAAGCAGACTCACGGACTGCGTCACACTCTACCTTTAAAGAGGTTTTTGTTGCTTAAATTGTATTGTGGAGAAGAAAAGCCTTCCGAAAGTACAAAATTGACCCCAATCAGACAAAAGTGTACACTTCAATTTTTTCTACAACATAGGAAATAACCATTTTTTGTCTAGGGCAGACGTTAGGACCGACCTGGAGCCATAAGGAAATGCCTCGGACACATACTTCCACAGATACAAATGTTTCCCTCAATTCGCTCTGCAACATAGCAAAAAAAATTTTTTTGGTTAGGGCCGGCCTTAGGACAGGCCTGAGGCCCACTTCAGCCCTAAGTACAGGCACCGGGAATCAACAAAATCAGTTAGGATTTATCCAATTTATGTAAGCAAACATGTTGGGCCCTAATAAAAACTAAGTTTTAGGGTCCTGACTGAGTACAAGGGTTTCTAATCAAAACATTTTCTGCCATAAAACAGGAGACAGTCCTAGACCTTTCGGTCAAACAAAATTTGAAAATCGGAAGAGATTTACCCGAGTTAAGTACAAAAAACATGTACAGCGCTAGCAGAGACTCGTTTTTGGTGCCCTAGCTATATCCTAGGACCAAATCTCAAAAAAGTTTTTTCTACAAATAGTAGGGTTTTCATAGACCTGTCGATTAAAAAAAAACAATTATGAAAATCGGAAAAGATTTACTCGATTTATGTACAAAAAACACGTACGACCCTAGCAGAGACTCGTTTTTAGTGCCCTAGCTAAGTCCAAGGACTCAAATTTAAAAAAGTTTCTTTCATAAATTCTCGGCCATGCCCAGATCTTTCAAACAAAAAAAAAAGTTATGAAAATCGGAAACTCGAGTTATGTACAAAAGACCAAAAACCACTTAAACGGCCCCAGCTGGGCTGGGCTGGGTCGAAATTGGGGTGGTTAAAAACGTCGTGGTAAACGCATAAGACCCCTTTTCGAAGAACTTCGTTCTTCGTACGGGTCTAACCATTTTTTTGATAAGGGCCGACGTTAGGACCGACCTTGGGCCATGAGGAAATGCCTCTGACGTATACTTCCATAGACAAAAATGTCTTCCACAATCTGCTCTGCAATATGGCAAAAAAAAATTTTTTAGACCCGTACGAAGTAGAAACTTAGTTTTGAGGTCCTGACTGATTCCAAGGGTTTTTAATAAAAAATTTTCTTCCATATAACGGGAGACAGTCCTAGACCTTTCGTTTAAAAAAAAAATTGAAAATCGGAAAAGATTTACTCCTGTTATGTACAAAAAACACGTATGGCCCAAGCAGAGAATCGTTTTTAGGGCCTTAGCTAAGTCCAAGTACTCAAATTCAAAAATTCCATAAATTGTCGGCTATGCTCAGATCTTTCAAAAACAAAAAAAATATGAAAATCGGAAAAGATTTACTGGAGTTATGTACAAAAGACCAAAAACCACTTAAACGGCCCTAGCTCGGTGGCCCTTGGGCCGACAGTGCCCATCATTTACCACGACGTTTGTGACCAGTCGATTTTCGACCCGGGAGCGG
>CM055406.1:104649980-104664907 GCA_029228625.1 Pseudolycoriella hygida
AGGATGGGTAATAACAGGTTACCGAAAAGGATCTTGGGTGCACAGGTCCCGGGTGTTAGGCCAAGGGGTAGACCAAGGAGAAGGTTTATAGATTCAATTAAATCGGATTTAGAAGTTAGGGGACTTTCTCTGGGCGAACAAACCATCTCCTTGGCAGGCGATAGAAGGCCATGGAGGACGATAGTTCACCATTCTGGGGTTGTGACATAAAGACCTCACACCGGAGGGTAATAGCGGTCTATAAAGTTTGATGATGATGATGATGATTGAAAATAGCCACATAATGCAAATAGTTCATTGAAGCTAAATAGACTGATTGTCATTTAGAGTCAGTTTTACAAAGTTACAATGTCTTTTTGCTAAGAGGTCGTTCATAAAGTATGTGACGCAAAAAACGCTCCAACGCTCCACTCTCCCACCTCCGTTCGTTATGTCACAAATTGAAAAAGCAAAAATTGTAAAGATAAATGAGCGAGAGAAGTTACTTTTCAGACTTTCTGAAGAATGTGTGGAGGAGCAATGCTATACGCGCAATGTATGCATCGGCTTGTAAACGTAATATTTTTGAGCTGTAAGTGTCAATCTACGTTTCCATTTTGCTTGATGCAATTAGTGCCATATTCCACTACGTTTTACCTAAATTTGATGACGTTTTTATTGTATTGAATGTTACTTCAATATAAATGTCATCTCAACGGAGACAAAACGGAGTGAAAACGTTGAAGTGGAATATCAATAATATCACCCTTAGATACATACTTGGTCACGTCTTATTGATGTGGACACTCCCTTGACTTTGATTATTAATGTTTATCATACATGATGTAACCGAATTGTAAATACAGTTAGCAAATTTATAATTTAGATATGAAATTCTCAATCAACTAGTTATCAGCTGAAACGCTCACACAAACCAATAAGCAAACAAATTTACTATTTAATTCTACATTAATTTATGAAGTCAATTTCATATAAAAAATTAAACAATCCTTTGCAGTGATTTCGATTTGAGAAGTAATCGAAACCCTAACTGTATTCAAAACAAAATTTTTTTCTGATGCCTGTAACACAATGCCTGTGACGCAATTTTTTGAACACAAAGTAATTTTGTTTTAAAAAAAGTGGTGCAAATTTTTTTAAGAATAAAACTTTGAAAAAGTTTTTTGTTGTGATATCAGTAGTTTGGTAAGTTTTGTAAGGAGAGCTCTGCGACATATGCTACCATGGAAAAAAATGATCCGAGACTTTTTGGTAATTGCTGACAACTTTTTGACACTTGCTGACAACTTTTTGACACTTGATAAGTACTGCCTGAGACTTTCTGAGACTTGCCGATAACTTTCTCAGACTTTCTGACACTTGCTGCCAACTTTCTGACACTTGCTGACAACTTTTTGACACTTGCTGACAACTTTCTGACTTGTTAATAACTTTTTTGAGACTTTCTGACGCTTGCTGACAACTTTGTGAGGCTTGCTGACAGCTTTCTGAAACTGTCTGACAACTTGTGACTAACTGATACTTACTGACAACTTTCAGAAACTTGCTGACAAGTTTTCGAGATTTTCGACCCTTGCTGACAACCTTCTGAGACTTTATAACTTGATAACTTCATAACTTTATAAGACGGTCCGACACTTGCTGACAACTTTCTAAGACTTGCTGACAACTTTCTAAGACTTGCTGACAACTTTTTGACACTTGCTGATAACTTTCTGAGAATGTCTGACGCTTGCTGACAACTTTCTTAGAATTTCTGACCGAATTTTGATGAGTCTAGGCCCCTTTTTTCAAAAAATAATTTAGAAGGGCAGGGGGAAAAAACTCAAAAGTTCGTGTATATATGGTGACTTGTCCCAAATGTTTTTGTAAGGCGTTTTTTGAGTTTGTGGACTTCTTTTTTGGGGTGTGAAGACTGCGTCACGCCCTTCGCTACCGCTGCGGGCATGATCACACAAAAATGCCTAACTTTCAACTGGTTACAAACGTCGTAATGTGCACATACATATAATTACATCAGCGTTACAATTACTTTCATTTATTTTTAAAGTTTTATTCAATATCCACATATTTTTCAGAATTCCATTGTTCGAACAATGGAATTTTATTACCTGCGATTAATACTACAAAAATAAATGATAAAGATTGTAACTACACGACTCGGATTGGTATCCACAGACACATGGACACGGACACACGGACGCGGACACACGGACAAAATCGACCCTAATTCGGCCGTAGGACCCTGACTAACGTCAAGGGAATATCACCCTTGAAGTTGCATAAGTAAATTTACAAAACGGAGTGAAAACGTTGAAGTGGAATATCACCAAAATCACCCTTAGATACGCACATCACCCTTGAAGTTGTATAAGTAAATTTACAAATGAGTCAACATTTGTTGCCTTTGTTCATCTTATGCTTTCTTGAAAGAGAGACATCGACGCACAATTTTATTTTGACGAGTTATATTTTGAACAGGCCCGTAGCCAGAGTGGGGTGAGAGGTGGGGCTCAGCACGAACATAAATGTTATCGAAAAATTTCAATATTTAAAAAAAAATGATTTTGCGACGCAGGCGAAATTTTAGACTAAAGGATGTGGACTCATAAGCTCTTTTTATGGGAAATTGCAAAAATTCGCTTAGCCTCAGATTGTGCAGAAAATCAAATGCAAAAAAGGCCTACGACCAACGTGGCCTGAAAAGAATTTGTTGAAAATAAAAATTTTATAATTTTTTTTTAAATTTATAGTTCACACTAGATGTAGTGCTTTTATTAGACATTCCAGTGCACTAGACATTTTTTAAGTGCACTAGTTATTATTGACAACTACTATTGATGACAGCTATTGATTTTATAGAGGTGTACGGTCGCAGCGAATTCTCGCGCTCGATTGACTTGCGCCCGAACCATTTTGAAAAACCAATGCCCGATGACCGCCTGACTTTTTTGTTTTACAAATTTTTATGCCCATCTGATGCACTCGTGAATTTTTATTTTGAATTTTCATGACCGCCTGATTTTTTTAAAGTTTAATTCCCGCGCGAAATTTTGTTTGATTTCATAAGTAAGCAAGCAACAGCACAGAACTAAATTGTGTATTGAATTAACCTCAAAACGTCACTTTCCATTCACCACGAAATATTGGAGGCCCGTCCGATCCTTTAGGATCATTCATAAATTACATAACATAAAAATAAAAATTTCCAGACAATTCCCATGTCACGCAAAAAGAGTTAAATTTTACCCAAATTTGTTAGACCTATCAAGCTTGCCTCATATTCCCCTCACGTAATTGATGAACGACCCCTTTGTGCTGTTAGGTACGTATTGACATCAGGCGGGCCGACATTTCTTTTCGCCCGCTCTAAACTTTTCTTATTAACAGTACAGGTATTTCTGACAAGTTAGGAAGAGCTAGAATACTTGGTTGTTATGATAAAATAGCAGCGAAATTACGTAAAATTAAAAGTCCCGACTTGTTGAAATTTTCTAAAATAATAAATGCTCTAGCCGGTTGCCATTTTAAAACTTTCCCAACGGAAAATACTAGAATATCGACTACTACACCGCTGTCCACATGCCGACACTAAATGCAAAGCGCCTATTCCTCGAAAGAGTTTTCTACCATATTCAATTGGGAAAGGAATCTATAGATAATTATAGATAATTCTGTTGAATAATTTTCTGAATTCATTTTTAGTTTGTAACTGACTGTAATTGAATAGTTGAAAACTATTTTAAGTTTTTCTACTGCAAATGCGAAAACATTCGACAATTGTTAGTTTTTTCTACACATCTCACTTGAAGTGAACAAAACTGATTCAGAAGCAATCATAATTTCTTCAATTTCTCTCTTTCCAAAATTTTAGAAATTGTGAAATTTTTTCGAAATTTTCGAATTTTTTTAGAAATTTTCGAAATTTTTTCGAATTTTTTGAAATTTTTTCGAATTTTTTGAAATTTTTTCGAAATTTTGGAAATTTTAGAAAAGTGTTTTTTGAAAATAGGCCCTGACAGGCACCAATCCCAAATTTGTTTGGATCCGTACGAAGTACGAAGGTCCTATACGTTTACTACAAACAATTTAAATGTAACATGGGGTAGATCGAGGTGACAGTTGGGGAGGGGGGTCCATTTATTATCGTCTAAATATGACGAATCAACAATAAAAAAAGTTTCCGTCCGTCTGTCCGTTGGTACGCCTAAACTTTTTTTCGAAACGGCTCAACCGATCACCCTAAACTTTTTTCCCTGAAAGATACATGCTTCCCATGATTCAAGTTCGAAGATGAGCAAAATCGATCAATTGGTTCCGGAGATACGTTCGAGGAAGTGACCAAAAACATTGTTTTTCGAGGGTCGGTGAAGCTTTTTCGCAAATATCTCAGCAAGTATAGCACGGAAATTCCTCATTTTGGTGTCAAATGAAAGCATTTGATGTCACAAAACTGGGAAAAGTTTTTTGTGGAAATCGGGTCAGGGGTCTGGCCACTGGGACCAATGGAATGGACGAAAATGAGTTTCTTGGTCATATACGAAAACAGTTTTTCGTCTATATTTCCTTAACTATGCAATATGGAGATTCACTGTGAAGGTAAATTTGTATAAAATGAAATTTTAGATTACACCTGTTTCAGGGTTTTGGGTAAAAATGCCTCAATCCTGGGATATGACGACTTCTTGAATTGGGAGGGATAATCCATATCTCTACAACTAGAAAAGTAAAATTGTAGAGAAAAAAATTTTAGAGAACACGTGTCTCAGGGTTTTGGGTAAAAATGCCACAATCTTGGGGTAAGACCACTTCTAGAATTGGGAAGGATGATCCATATCTCTAGAACTACAAGAGGTAGAAAGCTGCTTCCAAAGGCAAAGTTGTAGAGAATACAATTTTAGAGAACACGTGTGTCAGGGTTTTGGGTAAAAATGCCACAATCTTGGGATATGACCATTTCTAGAATTGGGAGGGATGGCCCATATCTCTTGAACTATAAGAGGTAGAAAGTTGCTTCCATAGGCAAAGTTGTAGAAAATAAAATTTTAGAGAACACATGTCTCAGGGTTTTGGGTAAATATGCCACAATCCTGGAATTCGACCCCTTCTAGAATTGGGATAGATGATCCATATGTCTAGAACTATAAGAGGTAGAAAGTTGCTTCCAAAAGTAAAGTTATAGAGAATAAAATTTCAGCGAACGGGTTTCTCAGGGTTTTGGGTAAAAATGCCCTCATCCTGGGATATGACCACTTCTAGAATTAGGAGGGATGACCCTTATCTCTGGAACTATAAGAGGTAGAAATTTGCTTCCAAATGCAAAGTTGTAGAAAATAAAATTTTAGAGAACACGTGTCTCAGGGTTTTGGGTAAATATGCCACAATCCTGGGATATGACCACTTCTAGAATTGGGAGGGATGATCCATATCTCTAGAACTATTAGAGGTAGAAATTTCCTTCCAAAAGCAAAGTTATAGAGAATAAAATTTTAGCGAACGGGTTTCTCAGGGTTTTGGGTAAAAATGCCCTAATCCTAGGATATGACCACTTCTAGAATTGGGAGGGATCAAGCATATCTCTAGAACTATGAGAGGTAGGAGGCTGCTTCCAAAGGTAAAGTTGTATATAACAAAATTTTAAAGAACTCGTGTTTCAGGTTCTTATGGGAAAATGGCCCAATCCTTGGATATAACCATTTCTAGATTTGAATGGTCCGTGATGTACTTCGGTAGGGCCTTAGGTCTGTCACCGCGAAACTGAACCGATTTTCACAAACTTTTTTTTCTCTGAAAGGTAATTGAAATATCTTTTATAGGATTGAATATGGGCACTGTCGGCTCAAAGGCCGCCGAGCTAGGGCAGTTTAATTGGTTTTTGGTCTTTTGTACATAACTCGAGCAAATCTTTTCCGATTTTCTTAAATTTTTTTTTGTTTGAAAGATCTGGGCATGGTCGACAATTTATGGAAGAAACTTTTTTGAATTTGAGTCCTTGGACTTAGCTAGGGCACTAAAACCGAGTCTTTGCTAATGCCATACGTGTTTTTTGTACGTAACTCAAGTAAATCTTTTCCGATTATCATAAACCTTTTTTTTTGTTTGAAAGATCTGGGCATGGCCGACAATTTATGGAAGAAACTTTTTGGATTTGAGTCCTTGGACTTAGCTAGGGCACTAAAAACGAATCTTTGCTAGGGCCATACGTGTTTTTTGTACATAACTCAAGTTAATCTTTTCCGATTTTCATAATTGTTTGTTTAATCGGCAGGTCTATAGAAGCCCAACAATTAGTAGAAGAAACTTTTAGGCGCTAAACATGTTTTTTGTACATAAGTCGAGTAAATCTCTTCCGATTTTCAATTTTCAAGCGTCGTAAATTTTAAATTTTTGGAAAAAAAATTAACACACAACAACCCCAATTGATAGCAGTCATCAGGTTGACGTTGTTTATACAAAATCCGACATAGTATGTTGATTGTCAAGTTGAAGGAGCTCGGAGTGCATTCATAAATGCTGAAATGGATTCGTTCCTCTCTGAGCGATAGATTTCATTACGTGCGGATAATGGGGTGGAAATCACGATCTTTTCATGCCAAGTCAGGTGTTCCACAGGGTAGCCTCTTATTAATTATCGGACCCTTATTATTTTTGATCTATTTTAATGATGTCACTAGCGTTTTCAAATCAGTCAAGTGTTCAGTCTACGCTGATGATCTAAGATTGTATAACAAGATAAGCTCATTGGATGACTACATTGCGATGCATCGTGATATAGTTGCTCTGGAAATGCGGTGTGCAAGAAACTCAATGTTGCTCAATGTTCTTAAGTGTGAGGAGATGTCCCTTTTTCGGAAGCGTGATCCGACGCTGTTTTCTTACTTGAATGGCGGCGTCATTCTCGTGATGATAGTGCAAAAGAGTGATTTTGGAGTGATTGGAGTGATTTTTACTGAGATTCTAAGTTTGTCCAAAGCCTATTCCATGATGGAATTTGTTGAGAAGGTTTACGAAAATTTTCGTGGCGTCAATGCACTTAAGAGTGTGTATTTTGTTCACGTGCGTTCTCATATGGAGTATGCCTCTGTAGCATGGTCGCCATACTACCAAGTTCATTGCGACGAATTCGAATCAATACAGAAATAATGCATTACATTGGACCCTGCGAAAGTAATTCATCACATTTGGACACAATTTTGGAAACTGTTGTTTTGACTGTTGTTTGCATATCGGAGACTAAGGCGAGGTTTGCAACTACAAGAGTCATAATAACAGTTTCCAAAGCGAGTTACTCAAAATAAACGAGTGATTTTGCGAGTTCACAGAATTATTTCCAAAGTAATGAATTATGTAGCAGCGTCCAATGTATAATATTTTATTGCCGACCCACGCGAAAGTTGAATTGTACGTTAAAATTTTCGAAAAATGTACCGAAAATTTGCCATCATATAATGGATCATTTTCGCAGTGGGGATATTGATATGTAATCATCAACTTTGAGAAGGGAGTTGGCATTGAAAGTCTTCCCTGCACATATTCGCGTTGTTCGTTTTTGATGCTTTGAGAGGTCCCGCTCTTAAAAAATGGAAAACATCTCTCACTAATGTACAGCTTAATAGCCAGTTCTTAACCGAAAATAGGTTGCAGTACATTCTATACACTCAACATTTAAAACAAACTAACATATTTGAGAATTTTGTCATTTGGAGCAGACTATCTTTAGTTCATGATATCGACGTTACGAGGATAATAGATGACGCACTCTTAGCTGAGAATGACCTAGAGCGGATCCAAGCAAAACAGAAAGTGTAAGTTCGGATGCAAAACACATTGTAGAAAATATATTGTTTTCTGTCCTCGAGTGGATTACAAACCTCGTTTGAAAGAGTTGCTAAGAGTCATTCACAAAGTGATTTAGTATTTTGCAAAAAAATGGTCGGTTCGGTTAAATCCGATTTGCAATCCCTAGCTCCGCCCTGTGACTTGTTTACCACCTGCTCCCTGTTACGTAATGTACTACTATGTCCAAAAATGGAATCGTCCAACCAATGACGCACAACGTAACACTTCGTTCTAGTCTTATAACAATTTGTTGCGCATTTGAGGTTGTAGTATGTAATTCTTCTATCTTGTGAGAACGGTGAAAAACAATCTAGTGGGTTCCACTGTGTCGGTTCGCTCGCTTTGCGTGCCGAAAATAGGGAGTGGTTTGCATCACTTTTCATCAGGCAATAGTAGCCGCCTGTCGGTGGCGTCATCCGCTTATTTTTATAGCTGAATACGGATTAATATAAAACTAAAGTACTCCTGTCGGTGGCGCCATCCATTTTTTTCGTAGCTGAATAAGATTCGACATACAACTGAATCCTCAATCTATTGATTTTATTGCATTCCTTATAGAATGGACTCTCGAGATAAGCTTTTCCGATGTTTACAAGTTCATAAGCCGCCGCCGCGGCGGCGGCTTGTGAGCTTGAATATAACAAAAAAACTTATCTATATGGTCCATTCTATCGGAAAATGCAATAAAATCACTCTACTGGTTTACGTAATTTCATCATGTTGACAACATAAAACATAAACTGCCACGGAACACGGTACAATTTTACTACTTCAAATTAGAATTTCTAGACAAACAAAAAACGTTTTTCTGAGTCGATTTTCTAACGCTTTATTTTATTTTATCTACCTTGAACAGTAATGTCGCATTTATCCGTCTAGGACATTTTCATTTATCTCGATATATCTGTTCTCGGTAGATAAAATATTGTATGCACCTTTTGCTAAAATTGTTATCTTGACTTGTGGGCATGACGAATCTCGCCTTCGGCTCGAACCGCCATGCCCACGCGTCAAAATAACAATTTTAGCAAGAGGTACATAAATATATATTAAATTGTACCAAAACATGTTTTGGTACAATTTAAAATAAAATAAAGCGTTAGAAAATCGACTCGGTAAAACGTCTTTTGTTTGTCTACAAATTCTAATTTTAAGCAATAAAATCAATTTCCGCACGTAAAGTGAGAGTGAGGCGGCCTTTTTCGTGCACAGTGAAACCGGCTACATATTAGACCCAAAAAATGGACGCAATTTTGTTTTTTAATGGAAAACATATACTAACTTATAACGGCATTCTTCCTGATTCCAGAAAGCCCCCACACATCAAAACCGGTTGAAAAATGGGGGAGAAATAAGTAAAATGACGGGGTCGGACATTATACTGACTATGAGCGCTATCTATAGGTTTTCTTATGAGTTAGCATTTTTAGACGTTAGAGAAAAGATCAGGAATTAAGAGTGATTTTGCGAAAACTTCGAACGATTTTGCCACAACATGTCCTACTTTTTCCCGATGAATGTGCCATTCGATTCCTTGTTCTATTGTAAGAAAAGTAATTTCTCATTTTTGGAAAATTTGTTATCTCGGGGGAGTTATCTTGTGCTAAGTGCATGTCAGGAGGTGGTAAAAATGGTTTTTTGGCTATAACTCGTGTAAAACGAAATGAAATCAAATGAACTTTTATGGGATGGTAAGCCCCAATGATACAAAGGTTTTTATCATTAGATTCCTTAGAAAAGTGTTGAAAATGTTCTAAATTTCCATATAAAACTCAAAATCTTCACGCTTTCTTTGACCACCCCCCCCCCTCCGTAGAGTACACCGTCACTTGTGAACAGCTTCTTTTCGCATATTCAGCTGCAGATCATGTTTCAGGGCAGTTATACAGACTTCTTCAGCTGAAAATAGTCAAGAAAAAGTGTCAAAAATTGACCTTTCTTACAAAAGTTGTTCAAGACCGGTGCAACAGCCTTAAACCAGGGAAGTCTTTGCAAGGTCTTATAGTATGGCTGGTATACTAGAACACCCCATACTCAGTTTTTCGGTTCATCTCTGCTTCAAGCCGAAGTTTTCACCTAAAATGACTAATAACTCAGGAGTGGAGGAAGGCTCCAAGGAATCCAATGATAAAAACCTTTGTATCATTGGGGCTTACTATCCCATAAAAGTTCATTTGATTTCATTTCGTTTTACACGAGTTATAGCCAAAAAACCATTTTTACCACCCCCAGACATGCACTTACTTAGCACAAGATAACTCCCCCGAGATATCAAATTTTCCAAAAATGAGAAATTACTTTTCTTACAATAGAACAAAGAATCGAATGGCACATTCATCGGGAAAAAGTAGGACATGTTGTCCCAAAGGTGTACGAAATCGTTCGAAGTTTTCGCAAAATCACTCTTAATTTGAGCCCTTACTCGATAAAATCTATTGAAAAATGGATTTTTGGGAGCGATTTCTAGTTTTAGCCGCCATCTTGGATTGGCGCCGCGGCGGCAGCTTATGAACTTGAAAACATCGGAAAAGCTTATCGCAAGGGTCCATTCTATCAGAAAACGCAATCAAATCAATTTCTGCACGCAAAGCGAGCGAGACATCCTTTTTGCGACACAGTGAAATCCACTAATCTCAAAAGCGACATTTTCGACCCCTTCATTTGTCTACTGATGCACAAATGTACTAAAGTTGAGAACATGTACTAGTCTTTGAGGTTGCGCGCTCATTCGCTTTTGGTTACTATTGTGTGTCGTTTTGTGCATTGTGAAATTTGCATTCAACGACAAGGGTAACTTGTTATTTTTGGAGGATCTCGACATGGACATTACTATTGACGACTTGCTCGAGGTGTGAATTAAGAATTAATAACGTTTCGATTGAAGTTTATACTCCAACAGAATTTTACAGAAAAGTCAAAATTTTATAAAAGATTTTCGTTTTTCCGAAATTCCAGTTTATTGCGCATCAAAACGAAATCAGCAACGAAAACGATTTTAATCCAACTTTCTTCGAAGTGTAATAAACCTAAAGTTTCATTCGTAATGCATTTATGACAAAAGATTTATTTTAACTTAGATTGGACGACCAGGAGCTACTTGAACATGTATATGAGGATGAGGCTTGGGATTCAAGATCAGGGGACGAAAGGCTTTGTGTTCCAGCTGAAGAAGTCCCTGCAACCGTTGGCGACGAGCAACTCGGTCACAAACCAGTGGAACAAAACTTTCATTCTGAGGTACTCCATTTCCCTTGACTTGCGTCCACTCAATCAAAAGTTATTTTCCTCACAATGAAAATCAATTCTTTTTTCGAGTCAATAAACTGTGAATGCTTTTGTGAAGTGGTCGGGAATAGGGAGAACAGAAAACATGGTCAAGAAGGCTGCAAGATTTCGTGTAAAGCTTTATATGTGAAAGGTCAAGTTACAAAAAATATTCCTGCCCAATCACTCCAATGATTTTTATACCCGTATGAAGAGCGAGTGCTATGTGTCTACCATTATGTTTGTAAACAGTCAATTTGAGGTAGAAGGCAGTATCGTAGTATCGATGCTCCGATCACGCATCCCATATGCCGAATCTGTAAAAAAAATTGTCCGTCCGTGTGTAAAAACGATAACGCGAGTAAAACTTGACCAATTTTCAAAATGTTTTTTTCCTGAAAGATAATTGACAAAATGATTACAGAATAGAATTTGGGCAAAATCGATTGACCACTTCTGAAGTTTCTGTCGAAAAAGCGGTCAAAAGGTCAATGAAACTTTTTGAATAATCATGGCACCACGGTTGATTGATTGATTTATTATGAAAACCATTCCAGCCCTAAATACAAAAAGAATTCTTTAGAACTAAAATAGGCACTTAGGCCATCCTTATTGGGTCCATTGTACTGCGTCTTCTGTTTTTTTGGCTTTGGCGTTGTTGTTGTGAATGTTGGAGGTGAATCGTGAGGAGAATTATCCGGTTCTACTGTGTGTTGTGGATGTGGGTGAGGTGTTGTATTTTTTATGTGTTTCCATCTATCAGTGACGCTGTTGCTGCGTCGTTGGTGGGTTCAGCCAGCCGATGTCTGTGATAAAAGCTAAAACATTAGTCAGTGGAACTCTTCTAAGCTCTTCTATCTATGGTGAGATAAAAGTCCCCTTAATGTTTCGTCCTCAGGCTTGCAAAAGTCGGGCAATGGCAGAAGAAGTGCTTCGATGTTTCGAAGTCCCATCTTGTTGAGATGGTATCCTAATGGGTTGTGCCCTTCAGCATTCCTATCAATCGCCTGATTCCGCCTTTATTCAAGCTTAGCAGGAATCTGGTGGTTCTTAAGTTGCGGCCTAACAAAATTTCCTTTGCCTACTTGCAATTGTGCAGCCTTTCCCATCTACGTTGGTGCATTTCTTTGGCTTCTCTTTTGAGCAGCTCTTTAACGCATCCAGCGTATATACCTAGTGTCGGCTCAGCGCCAATAAGTCGGTAGCTGCTTCCATGTCTTGCCAATTCGTCGGCTCTCTCGTTCCCTAATACGTCTGAGTGACCCGGAACCCAGATCAAGGAGAAACGTTCATCTCTTGATAAGGTTTCCAGGCTCTTTCGATTGTAGAGTACCGTTTTCGCTGAAAATTTGCAAGAGGAGACAGCTTTGATCGCCGACTCACTGTCCGAGCAAATATTTATTCTTTAACTCGCACCTGCTTTTCTGTCAGTATGCGACAACTTTCACTTATGGCTGGAGTTTCTGACTGAAAAACAGTTGCATAGATTCCTAGAGCGATTGATACATTAATATTCAATTCCTCACAGTATATCCCTGCTCCCGCGCACCCATCAGTGTACATTGTCAGGTCTCTTTCTACAGGAAATTTTCCTTCTACCCATTCTTGCCTGCTCGGCAGAACTACCTCAAAACCTCTTCGAATCGGAATACGGCTTCGATCTGGTCACTTGGCATCTCTACTTCCCCGAATTGATTCTTCAGGTCCGCTAAGACTCCTGCGTGTCCCCTCTTTCTGTCTGCTGCTATCCAATGACCCTGCCTGTACAGTCTCGCCACTGTCGACCTGGCTTCTGTCTCTCCTCACAAACAAGTCGATAGGGTCTAAAGACAAAAGGACCTCCAACGCCGCTGTTGGAGTCGACGTCATCACCACAGTGATACTTAGACATGCCATGTACCTGGGTGAGCTTTTTACCGATCATTTGTACTTCTGCTACGTAAGACCAGAGCATACTTCCGTTACTCAATATTGGCCTCACTATCGCCACATACATCCAGTATAACACTGATGGTCTGAGACCCCAACTTTTCCCGAATGCTCTTCGGCAATGCCACCACGGTAGTAAGGTGCCGTGACGCAAGTCTAACACGCGAAAAAATCAGTGTGCTATCTCTTGAAGGTTCTGAATGATAGACTTGGACTTCAGGAAATAACGAAAAAAATTTAGATGAGTGTAAGGGCTGTAGTGTGGGCCCAACTCACAGTACTACCTACACAACATTTGGTGTTTTTTCATGCATACTCCTCTGACGATGAAGTTTTGTGTGCAATGTTGTTGAGAAAAAAGAACCAAACTTTTTTCAACATGAAAGTATGCGCCCGAGACCTCTGCCTTAGGTTGGTCCTAGGTCGGCCCCAGCTCAAAGCATTGTCTTATGCTATTTTGTGGAGTAAATTGAGGGGAAATTTTTTGTCCTGAGGCCCCTCTTTAAAGCTCTGGGTCTGTTCTGAGGTTTGCCTACCCAAAAAAGTTTTAGTTTGTTTTATGAAAACTTTTTTTTGAAATTTTTTTTCATATATTCAAGAGTCTAAGCAATATTTATTTAGATTTAATTCGAGTCTTTTTAGACCCGTACGAAGAACGGAGTTCTTCGGAAATGGGTCTGTTGCGTTCGCCACGACATTTGTAGCCAGTCGATTTGAGGGGAGTAGAGGCAAAGTTTCGATAATGGTTCTTAGATGCCAAATCTGCAACAAAAATTTTGTCCGTCCATCAACATGATCACTCGAGTAAAAGTCAACTTTTTTCCCTGAAAGATAATCGAAAAATCTTTTATAGGATTGAATCTGGGCGCTGACGGTCCAAGGGCCACCAAGCTTGGTCCGTTTAAGTGATTTTTGGTCTTTTGTACATAACTCCAGTAAATCTTTTCTGATTTTCAATTTATTTTTGTTTCAAAGAGCTGGGCATAGCCGACAATTTATGGAAGAAACTTTTTTGAATTTGAGTCCTTGGACTTAGCTAGGGCAGTAAAACCGAGTCTCTGCTAGGGCTCTATGTGTTTTTTGTACATAAGTCGAGTAAATTTCTTCCGATTTTCAAAATTTTTTTTTGTTTGAAAGATCTGGGCATGACCGACAGTTTATAAAAGAAACTTTTGCCTGTGCTTGGGGCTCAAGTGTGCCATGTCGGTCATAAGGTCGGCCTTAACCAAAAAAATGGTTTTTTCTAGAGTTGTAGTAGAGAGGAAATTGAGGGAAACATTTTTGGCTATGGAATTGTGTGTCCGAGGCCTCTACTTAGGGCCCTAGGTCGGTACTAAGGTCGACCCTAGCCCAAAAATAGTTTTTTCTATGTTGTAGAGAAAATTGAGTAGAACATTTTTCTATTTTTGGGGGTCAATTTTGTGCTTTCGGAAAGATTTTTTTACACCGTTTCTTCGGACAGGCATTCAATATTGCCCTATCGGCAATTTTCAATACAACTCAATGTGGACGCAATTTCATAAACTCAAGAGCTAAGGCAATATTTACTTAAATACGTTCGAGTCTCTTCGTAAAATCAACTCTGTTTGCCGCATCTATTCTGATACGTACGGGTCCCTTCATATGTTTTAAGTTTAAGTTCTTCGAAAAGGGGTGTCTTATGCGTTTACCACGACGTTTGTAACCAGTCGAATTTCGACCCGGGAGTAGGAGGGGAGCACAGATGACGAATCAGCAATAAAAAACATAGAAGGGACCCGTACGTATCAGAATAGATGCGGCAAACAGAGCTGATGTTACGAAAAGACTGGAACGTATTTAAGTAAATATTGCGTTCACATTAGACTGCATTGGAAATTGCCCGTAGGGCAATTTTGAAAAACCCGTCCGAAGTA
>CM055406.1:104665407-104675816 GCA_029228625.1 Pseudolycoriella hygida
TGGAAATTGCCCGTAGGGCAATGTTGAAAAACCCGTACGAAGTAACGGTGTAAAAAAATTCTCCGAACGCACAAAATTGACCTCCAAATAGAGAAAAATGTTCTCCTCAATTTTGTCTACAACATAGCAAAAAACTATTTTTTGGCTAGGGCCGATTTGGGGCCTGAAGCAGAGGCCCCAGATACATACTTCCATAGACAAAAATGTTTTCCTCAAGAAACGGTGTAAAAAAACCTTTCCGATAGCACAAAATTGACCCCCAAATATAGAAAAACGTTCTACTCAATTTTCTCTACAATATAGAAAAAACCATTTTTTGGGCTAGGGTCGACCTTAGTACCGACCTAGGGCCCTAAGTAGAGGCCTCGGACACACAATTCCATAGCCAAAAATGTTCTCCTCAATTTCCTCTGCAACATAGCAAAAAAAATTGTTTTTTGGTTAGGGCCGACCTTAGGACCGACATGGCCCACTTGAGCCCCAAGAACAGCCAAACGTTTCTTTTATAAACTGTCGGTCATGCCTAGATCTTTCAAACAAAAAAAAATGAAAATCGGAAAAAATTTACTCGAACTATGTACAAAAAACACATAGAGCCCTAGCAGAGACTCGTTTTTAGTGCCCCAGTTAAGTCCAAGGACTCAAATTCAAAAAAGTTTCTTCCATAAATTGTCGGCTATGCTCAGGTCTTTCAAACAAAAAAAAAAATTCATGAAAATCGGAAAAGATTTATTCGAGTTATGTAGAAAAGACCAAAAACCACTTAAACGGCCCTAGCTCGGCGGCCCTTAGGCCGACAGTGCTCAGATTCAATCCAATAAAAGATTTTTCGATTACCTTTTTTTGAAAATCGGTTGAGATTTACTCGAGTTATCGTGTTGACAGACGGACGGACGGACGGACATTTTCTTTATTGCTGATTCGTCATCTAAGGATCATGATCGGTGCTCCCCCCTACTCCCGGGTCGAAATTCGACTGGTTACAAACGTCGTGGTAAACTTCGTTCTTCGTACTGGTCTAAAAATTAGTGAAAATGGATCGAGTGGTGAGGGGGAAGGATGTAGGGTCCTTAGTGTAGGCCTAACTCACGTTACTACACGACACGATAGTTGGTGGTTTTTCATGCATATTCCTCTATAATGCGGATTTCTGTGCAATATTGTAAAGAAAAAATAGCCAAACTTTTTTGTCCATGAGAGTATGGGTTTGTGGCCTCTCCTTAGGCTGGTCCAAAGAATTTCTTTTGCTATGTTGTGGAGTAAATTGAGGGGAACTTTTTTGCCTGCATGAAGTATGAATTTTTTTCGAACATTTTTTTCCAAAATTTTTTGTCACAGTTGCTTCGGATTGGTTTTTCAATATTACCCTTTCGGCAAATTTCTAATCCAATTTAATGTACTAGAGATGAGCGGGTCGACCATTTTTCGAAGCCCGACCCGGACCGATAAAATTTTTCGAAACCCGAATTGTTTCAAAACCCGACCCGGACCGAACCAGACACTCAATAATCTTCGATACTTGTGCCGTGTTCTGCAGATCGAATAAATTAATTTTAATTTGTTTAAGAGTAAATTGCTCAGACACTCAAGTTTTTCGAAACTCACAACCCACATTACTTCGAAACAAAAATTATTTCAACGCCCGACGTCTGCATTCTTCAAGGACCTTAGACTAAAACAAAATTCGTGTAATGTAAGATGATAAAATTTAGACGAATTTTGTAAAATATAAAAAGCCAATAAAGGATCGGGACCAGAATAAAATGATACAACAACCCGACCCGGACGGAACTCGACCCGATAAAATTTTCCGAAACCCGAACTGTTTCCAAACCCGGCCCGGACCGAACCCGGCCCGGACCAAACTCGGCCCGGACCGAACCCGACCCGATTAAATTTTCGAAACCCGTGAACCAGCAAAAAAAATTCGGGTTCGGGTCGGGTTCGGGTCGGGTTTTTTGAAGTTTCGGGCAACCCGCTCATCTCTAATGTAGACTTAATTTCATATATTTAAGAATGATGGCAACATTTACTTAGATACGTTGGAATCTATTCTGATTCTGAATTGAAGAGAAGGAAATTTCGAATTAGTTCCATTAAATCAAATAACTAAAAAAATCAGTGACCATGGCCGCCACTTAGTAATATCGCCTTGTGAATTTATCTATTTCTTGACTGAACAGGCCGTGTGCTGTTAGAAAGATAAAAATTCTTCTTTTGATTTTCGAATTTTCTTAGGAAATGGACCAAGAAGAGAATGTGAATCGTAATTTAAGTGATATCAGCAGTTCAGAAGATTCCTCTACTGCTGAGGCTTTGCCCAAGAATGATGAATGTAAGCAACAAAGTTAGTTGTAATTAATTTTCTAGCGCTGTGCGTTATCATGAACACTTTGTAATTTAGGCAATAGCCCGTTTATTTGCGACATTTGCGAAAAATCATTTACGATGAAGTCTGAAATAAGGTCACATATGAGAGTTCACTCCGGTCAGTAGGCTACAATACAGTCGAAAAATTCCAAATGAATAGAAACTTTACTTTTAGGCGAAAGGCTGAATTCATATAAAGAATGCGAGAAATCATATCCCGTACGGAAAAATTTCGATTTCCATGACACGACCCACACAGGTGAGTGGTAGGAGAGATAGCAATGAATTCAACAAAGAAAGAAATTCTTAGTTTTAGGAAAAAGGTCGTATTCCTGTCCGAAATGCCATAAGTCGTTTCAACGTAAAAGTAATTGGAACAACCACCACCAGACGATTCACACAGGTGAGTTGTACAGTCTCTCTTACATAAAACTCAACATTTTCGTCTATTCAACACGAATTCCATATGTTAAACAAGCCGAAAATGTGGAATTTTATGCGATAGGAAAACTAGCCCTGAATTAAAATAAGAATGAAAATCTCCATTAGGAGAGATGCCGTATTCTTGTGCGGAATGCAGTAAGTCGTTTGCATACAAAACTTCTTTCAAAATCCACATGAGGATACACACAGGTGAGTATCGTAGGTAAACTAGCCCGGTGTTAAAATAAGAAAGAAAATCTTCGTATTAGGAGAGATGCCGTATTCTTGTGGTAAGTGTAAAAAGTCGTTCAGTCAGAGCTGTAATTTGAAAAGGCATATGAGAACCCACACAAGTGAGTAATGGCAGAAGTTACCTTTAAGAAAAGAATGAAAATCTAAATTTTAGAAGAGAAGTCGTTCAAAGACAAATTTTCTTTAAAAAACCACATGACAACCCACACTGGTGAGTATTACCAGGTCCGTAGCTAAAGGAGCAGTTAAACCACAGTACTTTAGAATGAACGAGCAGCATGTTTTTCTTAAAAATACGAAAAAGTCAGTGCGGAAAGTTAGGAATTTTCAATTTTCCTCACTCGCATACTTTCTTCTCTTCTGAGTACTGTCTGCCTGAGTAAGTACTCTCCAAGGGCAGTTAATGTGAGAAATAAAATTTATCCGTCAAATGCAGGCGGAGTGATTTGATTCTGTTCAAAAAAACACCGTCAAAAATTTCTATCTGCAATGTTAAGCCAAAACAACGGATCGCATTTGTGTCCTTGCTAATAAATAACTTTCGACAGCTTTGAGCTTCTCTTGTATTCCAATAAACTACGCAGCCCGCAAAAAAATGAAAATGGCGTTTTCTTGCAATTATTTGGCATAGGCTTTGTCTCGGATCGGCAAATTTCACGCGATAGTATTCTTTTGCTACTAAAAACGAGTCTCTGCTAGGGCTCTATATGTTTTTTGTACATAACTCGAGTAAATCTCTTCCGATTTTCAAAAACTTTTTTTTGTTTGAAAGATCTCGGCACGGCCGACAATTTATAGAAGAACTTTTGCCTGTGCTTAGGGCTCAAGTGGGCGTCATGTCGGCCCTAACCAAAAAAAAAAATTTTTCCTATGTTGCTGAGCAAATTGAGGGAAACATTTTTGTCTATGGAAGTATCCCTGCGGATTATACTGCTCAGAAATTATCTATTCTTGTTGAATGCATGTGTACAGAAAATGCTCACATTTCCTACAATTGTCTTTGTTGCTGTATTTATAACGTGTACAAAGTACACGCATTAAGTACGCAGACGAGAGTACACACCTTTCTGTGAACTTACTGCGTATGTGCTGTGCACGTACTCACACAATTCGATACGCATACTGTGTACATCGAAAAACCGTATTCAGAAGTGTCAAGTTTTGACTAAAGGGTATGTCGCTACTAAGGTACGAAGTTCTTCGAAAATGGGTCTTATGCGTTTACCACGACGTTTGTAACCAGTCGAATTTCGACCCGGGAGTAGGGGGGAGCATCGATCATGGATGACGAATCAGCAATAAAAAAAATGTGACTTTTTGTTTGAAAGACCTGAGCATAGCCGACAATTTATGGAAGAAACTTTTTTGAATTTGGGTCATTGGGCTTAGCTGGGGCACTAAAATTGAGTCTCTGCTAGGGCTCTATGTGTTTTTTGTCCATAACTCGAGCAAATCTTTTCCGATTTTCATAATTTTTTTTTGTTTGAAAGACCTGAGCATAGCCGAGAATTTATGGGAGAAATTTTTTTGAATTTGAGTCCTTGGACTTAGCTAGGGCACTAAAATCGAGTCTCTGCTAGGCCTCTATGTGGTTTTTCTACATAACTCAGGCAAATCTTTTCCGATTTTCATAAATTTTTTTTTGTTTGAAAGACCGGAGCATAGCCGAGAATTTATGGGAGAAATTTTTTTGAATTTGAGTCCTTGGACTTAGCTGGGGCAATAAAAACGAGTCTCTGCTAGTGCTCTATGTGTTTTTTGTAAATAACTCGAGTAAATTTGTTCCGATTTTCAAAATTTTTTTTTTGTTTGAAAGATCTAGGCATGGCCGACAGTTCTTAAAAGAAACTTTTGCCTGTGCTTACGCCTCAAGTGGGCCATGTCGATCCTAAGGTCGGCCCTAACCAAAAAGCAAATTTTTTTTGCTATGTTGCAGAGCAAATTGAGGGAAAAATTTTTGGAATTGTGTCCGAGGCCTTCTACTTAGGGCCCTAGGTCGGTACTAAGGTCGACCCTAGCCCAAAAAATGGTTTTTTCTATGTTGTAGAGAAAATTGGGTATAACATTTTTCTATATTTGGGTGTCAATTTTGTGCTTTCTGAAAGGTTTTTTTACAGCGTTTCTTCGCACGGGTTTTTCGATTTTACCCTATCGGCATTTTCCAATACAATTCAATGTGGACGCAATTTCATACACTAAAGAGTTAAGGCAATATTTACTTAAATACGTTCGAGTCTCTTCGTAACATCAACTCTGTTTGCCGCATCTATTCTGATACGAATGGGTCCCTTCATATGTTTCTTTGTCAGAAGTACAGTTGACCAGTGCAAGCAGGCGGTCCCTTTCTCTAATAGCAAGGACAAGTTCTTGATTGACGTACGATTTCAATATGCGCTCATTGAACTTGATTCTCAGAGTAGAGGTACATTCCTGCGTAATGTTTTGCAGGGCAATGTTGAGTTCATTACCACTAACGATGTTGTTTGCATTACAGAGTTGTTCAACCGATGATATTGCTCTGTTGAGATCAAATTTCGATTTACTCGGCGGAGTAGGCTTTCGTAATAATTAACAACGAGTGAAATAATTTATTGACAGTTTACACAATGATAAAAAGTATAGTACAAAGAATTGCAGCAAAAAAAAAAAAAAAAATTGGATCACACTAAATCCAGCGTGCCATCGTCATCAGTAGACTTGAATAATATTCCCATTATTGATGAAGCATGGCCCCTCTGAATTGCGATGCTGATTCGTTGTTTTAGGAAGAACGTGGATCGAGGGTCGTGGTTTTTCATGGAAATCATGTGACCAACGCTGTTAATGAATCGAATCGCTTCGGAGCACCATGGCCCCATGGTTTCGACTGCGAACGGGATGAACTCGTAGTTTTGGCGGATCAATGATTCATATTTGGTCGTTTTGCGATTCGCTGCGTTTTCAGCTCCCTTACCGGCGTGGCTTGTTCATGACCTAAGATTTTTGATTGAGAAAGTATCGGTGCATGTCGCGTCCCAAATTAAATGCTTTCCTTTCGACCATGGGATTATTGTTACTCCAGGGGAACTATATTAACCCCCAAAATTATTTTCCCCCAATTTAGGCAAGTGCACAAAATTTATTTTCCCCCAATTTCACTTTTGAAATATTAAGAAAATTGACATTTTGTACTGGGGGCAAAATATATTTAGGTGCTGCGCCTTTTTATATTATCCCCCAATTATTTTCCATACATTTGTTCTGGGGGGATAACAATTCTCGACACCCTATTTGGGTCATAATATTTTTAGGTTCTGCACCTTTTTATAATATCCCCCACCGAAAAATGTGTGGAGAAATTTTGGGGGGTAATATTTTTATACTCTTCACCTTTTTATATTATCCACTCAGTGCAAATATGTATCAGTCCTTCACAGCAATGACATTTCGTAAAAGTAGAAATTCGCTGGTTTTCATTGCCACCTTTATTTTCGTGACATTTAGCGCAAATTCTTTAGTTCACCTAGGTATGGCAAAAAAACTAGGGAATTTAACCTTTTACGAAATGTCACAAAAATCTCGGTGGCAAACAAAACTAGAGAATTTGCGCTTTAACGAAATGTCACGAAAACCTAGGCGGAAACGAAACAGAAGAATTTGCGCTTTAACGAAATGTTACAACATGTTAACAAAACTAGGGAATTTCTTTTCTTACCCGGCAACAGCATTCGAATAAACAAATGTGAATGGAATGTGTGAACAAGAACAATTATTAAGTTCTAACGTACAAATCATGATGAAATAACCAAACCTGTCGTAAAAGACCTCCTGGTATATCATAATTGTAAAAGAATTAGAATTTTATATATGATTGTAAAAAAATAAGATATAATAACCATACACTAAATAAATAAATGTGACAACAAGAAAAATATTATCCCCCAAATATTTGTCATACATTTGTTCTAGGGGGATAATATAAAATGTTACAACACAAGAAATATTATGACCCAAATTGGGTGATAATATATTTCATGACGTGTCGAGAATTATTATCGCCCCAGAACAAATGTATGGAAAATAATTGGGGGATAATATAAAAAGCTCAGGCTCAGCACCTAAGTATATTTTGCCCCCAGTACAAAATGTTAATTTTCCAAATATTTCAAAAATGAAATTGGGGGAAAATAAAGTGCATATGCCTAAATTGGGGGAAAATAATTTTGGGGGTTAATATAGTTCCCCGTTACTCCATCCAGCCTTTTTCCGTCTTCTCTGGAAAGGCCGCATGGTTCTAGCTTTGCGTTCACGTCAGTACTTGCAAGACCTCTCTTAATGACATCATTCAATTCAGCATGTCGTGACAACCGTCCTGCACTTTTTTTACATTTCAGTCCGTGTCTACCTTTGCAATCTACAGTAATACCACAAACGCATGTGTGCGGTTTGCATATGTCGCATCCCAATCTTAGTCCAACAGCAACGCGGAAGACGTTATTGTTTAGTAATGTTCCGATTTCTCTGGAAGGCAATGAATGTAACCATGCGCCAGTTTCTGGGCGTTGTATGGCTAGGAATCTCGCTTTTTCTATGTCGTTTACGAATTCCATTTGTTGAACGACTCTTTCCACATTGATCTTATCCCAGCATTTCTGAGATGAAGGGTTACTTGCTGTTCCATTTCCTAGGACGTTCCACTCCAACAAACTTTCGTTATAATCGGCAATATCCATCATTTCGAGTTGAGGCAATTGAAGCATAAAAGCTATGATACCATGGGAACCACTGATAGACGATAAAAAAGGTGGAAGAAATATATCCTTGACCCGATGAACTCCGAGGCCTCCGCAACGTATAGGTAGGGTTGACAAGATCCGTTGCTGAGTGTCCAAATGGCAATTCGTGAGGGTTTCGAGGGTAGATTTGATACAGCTATCCATAGCTTCAAGTAGGTCCTGATGTTTCCATAGCGGAGCTGTGCGCAGGATGTAGGTCATCTTAGGCAGAGCTAAACAATTCTTTAGTATGAAGAAGCCGATGTGGTGGCTATCAAGTGTCGACAATCTTTCAAAAAGGAATTTCAACTCCTCAAGTTCCTTTGTCCAGACCATTTCGATGGCGTTTTCAGTAATGGGTGATCCTAAAAGTGTCAGGTATTCAACGACTGCAGTCCCTGGAGCGACTTCATCGAATTGTTTGATCACGCTGTTGTCTGGCTTCGAACAGAAAAATAGTTCACATTTGCTGGTATTGATGTTTAGACCAAATTTTTTGCATTCTGTGATGATTGCCTGGAAATCCTTTAAGACTTCTTCGGCTTCGCCGGCTATCGTTCCATCGTCCAAATAGAATATCTCGAATTCTGATTCAAGCGCGTTGATCACTGATTCGATTGCGAAACAAAACAATAGTGGCGCACATGGGTCTCCTTGCTGGGCTCCGTTTTCCTATGCGATGATGTCTTCACCAGAGAAAAGGTACGTTGACGATGAATAGCATTGCAGTATAAAGGGGTAGATTCCCGGTGTGTTCGTTTTGACTTCTCGAAGAAATTTCCCTCTGTCTACTTCATTGAAAGCGTTTCTGAAATCTATTTTCAAGACGACTTTTTTAGTTTGTCTGTTCCGCTTAATAAAAGTGCGAGTGGCATGGGCTGTGGCTTCACATCCATTTTTTGTACCGAATCCGACTTGTCTTGGTTGGAATTGTGAACCCATTTCCGATCGAATCGAGGCACACGCCAGTTTTGCTGTAATCCTCCGGAATGCATTCCCAATAGCAATCGGTCGAATTCCACCTTCTTCTTTATTGAGCTCCGTAGAAAATCTTTGAGTATTGGCTTAGCATTTTGCCAGTAAGACACGGACACATGTTAGAAAGGTTGGTGATGCTGCGTAGAGTCCGGCTTCCCCGACGACGGGGGACGTTAGTTCCTTCAAATGCTCGGGCAATATTCCATCTATCCCTGAGGAAGATCCATTATGAAAATGTGTTATGATGCTGTAAACCTCTCTCTCTGATACTTGCAGCGGAGGGATCGAAGGATCTGCTGGCTCTGGATTAAATCCAGTGTTCGGCGGTGGAGGATGTTTTGCTTTTAAAGCTTCTAAAGTTTGTAAGTCTTGCTTCGCTGAAGTATTTCGTGACGAGAGCAGTTTAACAGCGCCTCTATAATTATTATTAAATAGGGCGTCATCTCAATTTCTTGAGCCTGACTTGCACGTAGGCCGCTTGTGGGCCCATTGTGCAACCCACATTTTTTTTTTTTTACTACAAGCTGCTACACTCCGTATTTTCCTTGGAATCTTCCTGTACTACGGATGTAGTTTAGGATATCCTTAGGGTGTAACATTTTAATATAACCGGGCTTCAGTATAAAGTTACCCAGACATTTATGTCTAGACGAAATATATGCTGGGCATTGGCATAGATAATGGTCGGCTGAGTGCATGAGCGCTCCACATAGATCACACTGTGAGTTTTGTCGTTTACCGATTGTCGTGAGGTGCTTGTTAAAATCAAAATGTCCAGTCATTACTCCTGTATAAACTTTCAGTCTGATTCTACTCAAGTTTAATAAAAATTTGGAATGGTTTTTCCTCAACTGAAGGTTGTTCTTAGACTGTCTACAACCTTCTTGTTTGTTCCAGTAGTTGTCAGATTCCGAACGTTTGTACATATTCAATTCACGTTTAATAACTGATAATGGGATGCCAACAAGTGGCTCTGGCATAGTGTTAACCTCGGTTAGGGCGCCTTTCCTAGCCAGTGCATCAGCTTTTTCGTTGCCATTAATACCACTATGCCCTGGCACCCAAACTAGTTTAATTCTGTTTGAGTACGATAGTCGCTCTAGTGATTCCCAGCATTTTAAGGTGAGGGCAGATCTGATAATTGGGGATTTTAAGGCTTTAATGGCTGCTTGGCTGTCACTGTATATTGAAATAGTTATTTGGCTGAAGTAGCCATTTTTCTTGATTATAGCGGTCTCGTCATAGTAACAGAATGAAGAATTTTTGAGTTAATGAGATTACTTTGTCATTGTAATGACGCTCAGGTTGAACTCAACTAGGATCGCCGAGTTCTTGAACATTTTAGAAGCATCAATGTTTCGGCATCTAGTGCCGATCATCAGCCAAGTCATGCAACTTGATATATTGAAGGGGGTTGATTACCGACATTTTGATGTTTCATTATGAACAATACTCGGTACAACCGGGGTCTAGCGATTTCTAACTGAAATGAACACATGTAGTGCCATCTCGTCATTACTCCCAAGGTAATTCGTCTCAAACTTTCTTCAAAGCTCTGTGTCATATCTGATTGGTGGAGAACCACCATTTTGTTATGATGAGGTAACCATTTTATTTACAATGTTAGGTTTT
>CM055406.1:104686704-104698893 GCA_029228625.1 Pseudolycoriella hygida
AGGGTTTTGGGGAGATATGGTCCAATCCTGGTATATGGTTACTTCCATAATTGGGCAGGATGACCCAGATCTCCAGAACTATGAGAGTCAGAAAGTTGGTTCCAAAGACGAAGTTGTAGAAACTTAAATTTAAGCGAACACGGGTTTCAGGGTTTTGGGGAGATATGGTCCAATCCTGGTATATGGTTACTTCCGTAATTGGGCAGGATGACCCAGATCTCCAGAACTATGAGAGGTAGAAAGTTGCTTCCAAGGACAAAGTTGTAGACAATAAAATTTTAGATAACACGTGTTTCTGGGCTTTAGGGAAAAACGACTTAGTTCTTGTATATAAGCTTTTCTAGATTTGAATGGTCTGAGACGTACTTTGGTAGGGCCTTTGACATTACCTTGGGTAATTTCTATGGATCTTTGAAATTCTTTACAGTTATCAAAGAACAGAAAACGTTTGATTGTTTGCTTATTTGTATATTTAGGTACGTTCGAGTCACTTTGCCACATCTATTCTGTTTGCCACATCTATTCTGATACGTACGGGTCTTTGGTTATGTTTTTTAATAACTTTCGTTTTCATTGGATATCAAGCTTTAAAATGGCTCATTTCTAGCCAGAATTGCAAAATCTTCGTTCGTAAATTCCCGGTGCCGCCATTCTAGCGAACTGTACAGTTTTTTTTGAATGCCCCAAATAGTGTCCATAGTTACTATGAATTGTCCTGATGGCGCTAAACTTTTTTAATTGATATTGATCAATAAAAGGCAAGCATAGTGAAATTACAGGTACAATTTATTATTTTGATGGTTATTGTGGAAGCATAATGTGAAATTATTAACGTTTGGGTCGGCAAAGTTGGTACGCGCCCTGACTTTCCCACTGCGCTCTGTCGCAAGACAGTGACAGTAAGAGTTACGGCTAGAACAAAAATGGGTCAAACTTGACTCTTTTTGCGTTACAGGGGGGAGGTGGGTCTGAAAAATGCCAATTTTAGCGTTATGTAATTTATGAACGGCCCCTAATATAAATTTCTATTTCACAAATTGACAAACATACGGAGCAAAATAATTTTCTGCTAAAGAGTGATTAGGCTTGTTGGAAAATATTTATTAGTAGTTGCTGTTGTAAATGTATCGTTTGAATGCGCCGCAAGCGAAATTCTGAACGGAGTTTGGATTACGAAAGTGTGTTAATAAAAAAGTTATGTCCATAGTTTCCAGAACCTCAGGGTTGGCTCAGAGGTTCCCAGGGAGGGCTTAGCCCCTTCTGCCCCCCCTAGATACGGGCCTGTTCTGTAGTGCAAAATTTCGGTTAGCAAATCGGTGATTTTCAATCGGCACGCCGCCGCCGTCGACCATTTTTCCTTGGCTGTCATGTCTGCTGAGGAAGACAACACAATCTCAGTGTAAAAAACTGTGGTCTTTTTTGGAAAATCGAATTTGAGATGATGCTTCCGAATTTTTCACGTCTGAATTGCAAGTCGTATGATCTTGTTATTTGTATTGACATCATGTTGACTTATCGACGAACTTGCGACTCGTGCGGCAGAAAAATTCCTTCAAATTGGCACTCGACGCACTTTGTAGATGTTCACTACATATTTACACGTCTTGAATCTTCAGTGCAGTGTTTGCATTGACATGTTCGAGACGAGGTTCACAATGTGGAAGCGCAAAATCCAGAGGTGACGTCAAAATCGGGAGTAGGAAATTTAAATCTAGGAGGAGGGGTTCAAAGTTCAAACACCGCGCGGTGATAACCAGTAGTGTGACTTGGGGGGAGGGGGGGGGGCAAGGGGGACGGCCGGTCCCTTGATTATCCGACTGAAAATGAACAATTTCTCAAGAAAAAACGGTCTTAGGCTAAACATAGATAAATGTAGTGTAATGTATTTTATAGTGTAGGGAAATTAAAAAAATTTATATGGAAGAGCTTGCAAAAATTAGGACAAAAGCAAACTAAACGGGATTCGGTAGGCCTTAGGTACCTGAATGACGTCCAAAAAGTCCCCCTGGATATTTTGCGAGTGACTCGAGAAAATCGGAAAAATCCGAAAAAAGTCAGGTCAAGTGTAACGTTTTTTTCGTTTTTCAACGAAATTTTAATTTTTTCACTTTTTTCACAAAAATGTATTTTTCCCTTATTCCACACATCCCAATGTTTTCAACGATGTATCAAAATAAAATTTTGGTAGTTTTTTTTTTATCCGAAATATGAATTTTCAAAGTCAAAATTTCATGTAAAATTTGACCTCTACGAAAACTTGTTTTGACTTTAAACCGCCATTCCCAAAATAGGTATCTCTAAATTTTTGATGTTAGTGACTTAAAAACATCTTTGGACTATGCTGAACACTTCCTAAGAAGTATGTTATAACTTTCCACCTCATAGAAAAATTTTCCTGGAATGTCGAAAATTTCCTTGCACGGTGAAAAATGTCAACGAGACCAAAATTTATATGCAAAATATTCGATGTTTTTATTAAACAAATTCGTTTTAAATTAATTATTAATTCAGCAAAATGGTTTTTCGTTGTCTGATTGATGTCAGGGTGATCAAAAAGTTGACTGAATTTGGCTATGGTGGCGCCACCATCGCTTTTTCAATGAAAATTTGATTTTTTTCGTAAAGGATCAAGGAGATTGTGTCGGTGTGAAGAACAAAGTTGTTTGTTGTTGTCTAGTGGATGAGGTGATGCCCATAAATGTGGTCCCTATTGTCTGTGGTGGCATCGCCAGTACTGCGAATATTTCTTCATGGAAGATGACTGTTAGCTTCCCAGATTAAACCAGGTAAAAGTGTCCGTTTCTGGAGCTTAAACTCTATCCCTTCTCTCTTCTATGGTTTTCGAGCCATCTGTAATTCTTACAGGGTTGATCTTACTGGCTAGCAATCTAACTAGTCTAGCTTACTTGCAAGAATCGCCTTAATGCATCCTATGAAATCCGACTTCGAAGTTATCCAATCTCAAGGCAAGGTGAGAATTGGGGTCGCTATTAAACTTCTAATTTTTCCATGTCTAGCTTGCAAGTGTGGATTCGAAAATCTATTCTAAGCTGGAAGGGATGAGCTAGTTGGTTCGTTGGTTTTGGCTTCTATATTGAGGTCAGTAAAGCTATCCGAAAGAAATCTGTAGCTAAGTGTGGACTTTCTCAGCAACTGTAGGTAACTGTAGATTCAATGAAGCACCTAGGCCATACTCGTTGTGCTACACAGTGAGGGTAGTAGTGACTCTAACAATCCGCTATTTGTAGTTAAGGATAGGATATCGCTCAGTGATCTTTGGTTAAGTTCCTCTGGTGAGAGAGAGAGAGGTTTTTTTATAAGTGTGAGGAAATCTTCATAGACACCCGGTCCTCCTGGACCAAGGTGGGGTGGGATTCCATGCTTCAATGACCTACCAACTGAAACCTCCTTCCTTACTCTCCATGCTCTCTTTTCCCCGGAACCGCCTCACAGCATTACTTCGGGAGGGCTGTGCTTTCGCACTTACTCTCTCAGATCAACTGGCAGTCTTCTTTGATCGTCTCTTCATGCACTTTGCAGCTTCCCCAATATTTTTGCAACTACATTATCCACGACTTTCCACACCTACTCATCGCGGCACATCTCCCATATTATGTTTTCGGCATTTACCTTTGACCTAGTCACCGTCATCAGCTCACCTCGCTCTTGCTCGAAGTGGAGGCAGACAAATAACACCTGCTCCGCAGTCTCTTCCTCCCTCTCGTATGTCGGGCAGAAAGGTGATTCTGCGAATCCGAACCTGTGCAAGTACTTCCTAAAGCATCCGTGGCCCGACAGAAACTGTGTAAGTTGGAAGTTAACCTCTCCATGTTTCCTCTGTACCCACAGGAGTCCCACTCTTGCTACCACTGTCCCAGTGATTCGGTTCTTAATAACGTCCTAAATTTTCTGGTAGTCCTTCTCTTCCTTCTATGACACTCGCTGTCTTCCGTCAGCGTTATGCGTATGAAGCATCGTCCCCGCTATGACACATACCGTTTCTAGGGACATCGTTCGGTATGCGCTTGCGGCTCTTATGCTTGCCAGCCTTTGGGCCTCCTCCTGTGGACCCATAGACTCATACTAAACATAACGACATGGGTACAGCATGGGTACAAGCTGCAAAGTGCATGAAGAGACGATCAAAGAAGACTGCCAGTTGATCTGAGAGAGTAAGTGCGAAAGCACAGCCCCTCCCCGAAGTAATGCTGTGAGGCGGTTCCGGGGAAAAGAGATCATGGAAAGAAGCATGGAATCCAACCCTACCTTGGTCCAGGAGGACCGGGTGTCTATGAAGATTTCCTCACACTTATAAAAAAACCTCACTCTCTCTCACCAGAGGAACTTAGCCATAGATCACTGAGCGATATCCTATCCTTAACTACAAATAGCGGATTGTTAGAGTCATGACTACCCTCAATGTGTAGCACAACGAGTATGGCCTAGGTGCTTCATTGAATCTACAGTTACCTATAGTCGCCGAGAAAGTCCACACTTAGCTACGTATTCCTTTCGGATAGCTTTTAAGCTGAAAATAGAAAAATATGAATTGTTGCTGTACTGACCTCAATATAGAAGCCAAAACCAACGAACCAGCTAGCTCACCCCTTCTAGCTTAGAATAGATTTTCGAATCCACACTTGCAACCTAGACATTAGGGGTGCTCGATTTTCCGGAATGCAAACGAAACCGGTCTAGGAAAAATTCTTCTAGGCTATAAGCTTCGGAAACAACAATTAAATTTTTTTTTTTATTATCTTCATAGAGCGCAAATTCATTTTCCGAAAAATTCCCAGTTGACCGTCTTCGTTCCATTTTTTGCATTGTACAAGGTTTCTCATGAGATGGGATCGTCTGTTTTTTGTCTTTTTTAACTGTTTAGGGTTCATACTATTAGAATTAGAAGGAATTACTGAAAAAATTTTCATGGTCTAGTTATGGCATACGATCAAAGTTCCCAATTGCGACCTTTTCATAGAAAAAATTCAACTTTGATAGTACGAAACCATGAATTAAAGAGTGTCAATATTTCTTTTATATAGCTCATTTTGTAGCCTCTTTAGTGTAGATTTAGAAATACTAAAAACGTTTTATAAAAAATTCTCCAACAGTGGAGTTATAAGCAACAAAATCTCGCACTGCATTTTTCATTAAAAACAAAAACTCATCTTTTATACAGAAGTATATTTTATTACCGTAGTTTTATGTACAAAATTGATTTTTTTGTACGAATTTTGGCATCTTCTTTCGAGATTCCAATACAGTACGTATGTGGCCATCTCTTCGTAATGGGTCTGCCACACGAAGTGATGAATCGGTCACCAACTTCACACATCTTTCAACTGCTTGAGTGTGGCATGGAAGTGTAAATACATCACTTTCAAATGTTCCTGCTTTGCGACCATCTTTCACCAACAACAAAAGTTGCTCGTCAGAAAATGTTTTAAAGAGAGGTGGCTCAGTGACTTCAATGCGCTTCCAGTCAATGATGTCGTAGTAATCTGTCGCATTGAACTGAATGGAAGGTATTGTGAATTTACGTACTCCGATTACTCGAGCTGTTTCCGTCCTTCGTCTCGAATCTGTTATTCGTTTATATGCCATTTCCCTAACGTGAAGGCGTGAGTCAGAAATCATATTAAGTAAAATGTTCTCGGGATGTCCGAAGAATCCATTTCGCTGGATAGAAGCTTCGACAACAACTTTATACTTTTCATCTAAAAAGCGGGTAGATTTTATGAACTCGAATAAATTTTTCGATCCGTCGCAGCATTTGTTAAAAATTTTTATACTGAACCAGCTCGGAGCATATGACTTCATAATGAAATGTACTAGCGTCTTTAAATTCTTTGATGGAGTCCTCGTTCCTACGTACAATCGCAATACTGAATTCGCTAACGTTAACCAACGGGAATGGCACAGATTACCACAACGTCTTTCAGACAGACTTTGACTAAAAATGCCAGTAGAAATCGCTTCGCATATTTCGTATAAATATTTTTGGTCAGTGCTTAAATCCTTGATTTGCATATCGTTCGTCAGGTTCGGAAGCTTTGTTGTTACACGCTCGAATTTTACAATAGGTAAATTGACACAATCTCCCAATTTCGAACCAATTTCGCCAGAAAACTGGTGTGGGCCTAAAGTTTTACCGTCGATAAACACAAACAAGGCTCTTAAGGGCAGCTCTACAAAATGAAGTTGGCAAATTAGCCACTGCAACGGTTTTTTCAAACGTACTTCTAACAACCGAATAACACCACCTTTGGGTCCAGTGTTTGTTTTTGTTCCATCACATCCAACGGCACACAAGCTTTGGTTTATGAAGGGAAAAATTCCGTTCGAAATATTTGGAGCTTTGGAGTTTGTCAGCGAAAGGTGGCCGATGTATTTAGCACCAGGCTCTTTAATAAGTGAAATATGCTCTTCTTTTCGGAAACTCTGTCGTTGTATTAAATCCGCACCTGTAACAGTAACATGACATAAACTTATATTGATATATAAAATAAGAAATTTTTTCATAGTCCACACCTGCCTTCATAAACATAGTTGTGTCTTTTCGTCCGTCAAAGAAGAGAGCCATTATATTATCGAACTTTTCAGCGCTCAATTCTTGCCGTAACGTTGCCTTGGCTCTTTGAACTTTACATCGATTCATTACCAAGTCATCATCGACACCGACCGTAACCAAACCTACCATTTGAAGGGTCGCAGAAGCTATTGCAGCTGCTGCTTGGCTAGATACACCATATCTATCAGCCACTTCAGCCACCGGTCTTGCATTTAACGTGTTGTACTGGGATGTAATGGGACGGGTGGTCCAGTGGTGGTCATCATTCTTATCACAGTCCTCTGTACTGCTACGATAAGAGTCTGTGTCATCATACATTTGACAATCTTGAGAAGATGCACTGACGGCAGTAGCACTAACACTAGCTGAAGAAGTTGGCTTGATGTGCTGAATTTTCAATTTTCGGTTTGTTCGTTGGTTCATCAAAAAGTGGCGAAGATTCACGGTTAGATTACAAGTGCAAGTGCATGAATCTTTACACTTGCACAAAGCAATGTCAAACAACTTTGATACATTTTTCTTAAACAGCACTGCTTTCATCTTAAAATTTGCAGTCTTTTTACGTTCTTCAGTAAATTTGGAAAAACTGAGGTATTCTTTGCGAAGCTTCTGGCAATATTTTATTACAGTAGTTTTAGTTGTTGTGGGAATACCAGCATAATTCCAAATCTCAATGACCTCTTTCACGATTTTAGGCATCAAACTTTTATTCTCGGGGAATAAATACAGGTAGTACCGTAAAATGTCCCTTTTCGTGGGCAAGACATTGTCTTTCAGTCGTTTTCTGCGACCAATTAGAGCGCAATTACTTTTTTCTTTAACCGACATTTGTCTATAACCGACCGACATTTGTATTGAAGATGAAAAGAGTTACCGTTAGTCATTGTCTTTGTTACAAAATACAGTAACAGGCAGAGTTGAGAATATTTTTATATGAACGTAATGATAAAAGATGAGTTTTTGTTTTTAATGAAAAATGCAGTACGAGATTTTGTTGCTTATAACTCCACTGTTGGAGAATTTTTTATAAAACGTTTTTAGTATTTCTAAATCTACACTAAAGAGGCTACAAAATGAGCTATATAAAAGAAATATTGACACTCTTTAATTCATGGTTTCGTACTATCAAAGTTGAATTTTTTCTATGAAAAGGTCGCAATTGGGAACTTTGATCGTATGCCATAACTAGACCATGAAATTTTTTTCAGTAATTCCTTCTAATTCTAATAGTATGAACACTAAACAGTTATAAAAGACCAAAAACAGACGATCCCATCTCATGAGAAACCTTGTACAATGCAAAAAATTGAACGAAGACGGTCAACTGGGAATTTTTCGGAAAATGAATTTGCGCTCTATGAAGATAATAAAAAAAAAAAAATTTAATTGTTGTTTCCGAAGCTTATAGCCTAGAAGAATTTTTCCTAGACCGGTTTCGTTTGCATTCCGGAAAATCGAGCACCCCTACTAGACATGGAAAAATTAGAAGTTTAATAGCGACCCTAATTTTCACCTTGCCTTGAGATTGGATAACTTCGAAGTCGGATTTCATAGGATGCATTGAGGCGATTCTCGCAAGTAAGCCTGACTAGTTAGCTGGCTAGCCAGTAAAATCAACCCTGTAATATTTACAGATGGCTCGAAAACCATAGAAGAGAGAACGGATAGAGTTTAAGCTCCAGAAACGGATACTTTTACCTGGTTTAATCTGGGAAGCTAACAGTCGTCTTCCATGAAGAAATATTCGCAGTACTGGTGATGCCACCACAGACAATAGGGACCACATTTATGGGCATCGCCTCATCCACTAGACAACAACAAACAACTTTGTTCTTCACACCGACACAATCTCCTTGATCCTTTACGAAAAAAATCAAATTTTCATTGAAAAAGCGATGGTGGCGCCACCATAGCCAAATTCAGTCAACTTTTTGATCACCCTGACATCAATCAGACAACGAGAAACCATTTTGCTGAATTAATAATTAATTTAAAACGCATATAAATTTTGGTCTCGTTGACATTTTTCACCGTGCAAGGAAATTTTCGACATTCCAGGAAATTTTTTCTATGAGGTGGAAAGTTATAACATACTTCTTAGGAAGTGTTCAGCATAGTCCAAAGATGTTTTTAAGTCACTAACATCAAAAATTTAGAGATACCTATTTTGGGAATGGCGGTTTAAAGTCAAAACAAGTTTTCGCAGAGGTCAAATTTTACATGAAATTTTGACTTTGAAAATTCATATTTCGGATAAAAAAAAAACTACCAAAATTTTATTTTGATACATCGTTGAAAACATTGGGATTTGTGGAATAAGGGAAAAATACATTTTTGCGAAAAAAGTGAAAAAATTAAAATTTCGTTGAAATACGAAAAAAACGTTACACTTGACCTCACTTTTTTCGGATTTTTCCGATTTTCTTGAGTCACTCGCAAAATATCCAGGGGGAGTTTTCGGACGTCATTCAGATACCTAAGGCCTACCGAATCCCGCTTAGTTTGCTTTTGTCCTAATTTTTGCAAGGTCAAAAGTTAATTTCCCTACGCTATTACTTCGAAACTGTGCACTATTATGTTTAGGTACGTGCTCGAAGGAAAAACATTGAAAAGGGGTCAAGTGGAGCGTGAGTAGTGAGCAGTATGCCATCCACACCATGACACTTATGTGGGACAAAATTGAATCAATACAGAATGTAATGTATGCCTTGAGGCCACGGTTAGACTTGATGGTAACTTTCAGCTGCCCTGTTTTATTGAAAGACGCAGGATAAATGCTTGCTTGATGTTTGTTTTCTTTCGACTTACTTTCTGGTCGTTTAGATACTCCCATGATTTCATCGCAAATTGTACCTGTAGAATGTAATGGACCCATACGGACAGGAAGACAAAATGAATTTTTACGAATTAACTGGCATAGGACCGACTTCGGCCAGTATGATCCCATCAACAATATGTGTATTTATGGGACCCGTACGAAGTTACAATTTTATTGTAACATGGGGTAGATCGAGGTGGGAGTTGGGGGATGCATCTATTATCGTCTAGAGATGACGAATCAGCAATAAAAAAAATGTCCGTCGGTCCGTCTGTCTGTCGGTCCGTCTGTCTGTCCGTCCGTCTCCACTTTTATTCCAAACGCCTAAACTTTTTTCCCCTGAAAGGCACATGCCTCCCATGATTCAAGTTCAACGATGAGCAAAACCGGCCAAGTAGTTCCGGAGACATGGTCGAAGAAGTGGAGGTCTGACATAAAATTTTCGATCGTCGGTGAAACTTTTTTGCAAATATCTCAGCAAGTATAGCATGGAAATTCCTCGTTTTGGTGAAAGCATCTGATGTCACAAAACTGGAAAAAATTTTTTGCGAGAATGAGGTCAGAATTTTGGGGAAATATGGCCCAATCCTAGCATATGGTCACTTCCATAATTGGGCAGGATGATCTAGATCTCCAGAACTATGAGAGTTAGAAAGTTGCTATAAAAGTTGAATAAAATTTTAGAGAACAAGTTTTTCAGGGTTTTAGAGACAAATGACTTAGTCCTTGGATATAGGCTTTTCTAGATTTGAATGGTCTGAGACGTACTTCGGTAGGGCCTTTGACATTACCTTGGGTAATTTCTATGGACTCAGACAGACTCAGACTCAAACGTGGGAGACACAACTACCTTTCGCAAGAACGGACGAGAGTCGATTATTGACATTACATTCTGCAGTCCAACACTAGTGCCCAGTCTGAATTGGAGAGTGGATGAAGGGTACACATATAGCGACCATCAGGCACTGAGGTATACCGTAAAGAAGGGCGCGGTGTCGGTAAGACAGACGACTCATGAAAAAGAGAGAAGATGGAAGACGGGAAATTTTGACGAGGAAGTTTTTAAGGAATACCTCCAAGCAGAAGACGAACACGAAGAGAAATCGGTAGGTGAATTGACGAAAACCATGGTGCTTGCATGTGGCGCGGCGATGCCAAGAAGGATAGAGCCGAAGAAAGGACGAAAACAAGCATATTGGTGGAACGAAAAAATAAGACTCTTGCGCGCGGACTGTTTTAAGACAAGAAGGAGGATGCAGAGGGTCAAAAAGGACGGTGCGGTACGGGCGGCGAGGCATGACGAACATCGAAAGGCAAAATTAGAATTAAAGCGGGCAATCCGGGATAGCAGGAAACTTTGTCTTAAGAAGCTGTGCCAGGACGCTGATGCGAACCCGTGGGGCAAATTGTACAAGATTGCGATGGCGCTGATTAGAGGCTAATCGGTGCCAAAAGAAAGTTGTCCTGAGAAGCTAGGCGCCATAGTGAGAGGGCTATTCCCACAGCATGAACAGGTCCCATGGCCGCAAACTCCTTATGACCAGGAGACTGAAGATAGACAAGAACGATCGTTCACTATAGAAGAGATACAGATGGCTGCCAAAAAGACCAAAAATAACAAGGCGCCAGGATCGGATGGGATTCCCAATATAGCTATAAAGACGACAGCATCTACGAAGCCGAACATGTTTAGACTGACGATGCAGAAGTGCCTTGACGATGGACATTTTCCTGATAGCTGGAAAAAACAAAAGCTGGTCCTAATACCAAAACCAAGGAAGCCGCCAGGTAAGTCATCATCATACAGACCTGTGTGCTTGCTAGATGGAATGGGAAAACTGTTTGAGGCTATAATCCTGAACAGACTAAAGAAATACACAGAGGGCGAACGCGGACTGTCAGACGACCAATTCGGATTTCGAAAAGGGAGATCGACGATTGACGCCATAAAGAAAGTGATGGAGATTGCCGACAAGGCGGGAACGAAAAAAAAGACCGGGAACCGCTTCTGCGCTATAACAACGATAGACGTTAAAAATGCTTTTAAGAACGCAAGCTGGAGGGAGATAGCTAAGGCGTTACATGCCATGAGAGTTCCCGATTACATCTGCATGATAATTAAAAGCTACTTCGAACGACGAGTGCTAACGTACGATACCACGGAAGGACAAAAGATGGTAGACATCACGGCTGGAGTACCTCAGGGATCCATACTGGGACCAACGCTGTGGAATGCAATGTATGACGCGGCGTTACGATTGACACTGCCAAGATGTGCAACGACGATTGCTTTTGCCGACGACCTGATCCTCACGGTGTCCGGAACGTCAAAGGTGGAGGTGGAAGTGGTCACGATAGAGGTATTCGAAACAGTCGAAAGCTGGATGACAAAGGCAAAGCTCAAGCTGGCTCACCAAAAAACAGAGATCATGCTAGTTAGTAATTGCAGAAAGACGGGACAGATTGTTCTGAACATCGAAGGCAATGAAGTCACATCCACTCGACAATTGAAATACCTCGGAGTCATGCTGGATGTCCGCAGAAAATTCAATAGCCATGTGGATTACGCGTGCGAAAAGGCAATGAAAGCCAACGCAGCACTGGCTAGGATGATGCCGAATAGGTTTGCACCGCGCAGCAGTATAAGGAGGCTTCAAGCAAGCGTTACCCTATCGATGTTGCGATACGCGGCACCAGCGTGGATAAAGGAGCTGGACACGAAGAGGAACCGGAGGAGATTGAACAAAGCTCATAGATTGGCAAGCATAAGGGTAGCTAGCGCATACCGAACGATCTCCCT
>CM055406.1:104707453-104769089 GCA_029228625.1 Pseudolycoriella hygida
GAAGCGGACTCTGTCGACTGCATCAATGTGCCACGTTCCTTTACGAGCCTGTTGATGAGCATACAGCCATGTATATAAAGTTTTAGTGCGGTGATTTAAGTCGAAAGAGACATACTTTCTTGGAGGTGACATTTCAAACAGCTGGACTGAGACTTTGTTTTACGCCTTACACCGAAATGAATGGTTTTGATCGCTAAAACTCTCTCGTCGCTACTACTATTGTCCGGGTTTCGTGTTGAAACTTTTATTAATATGCCCCCTCCCCTTCCCCCCTCCCCTCCCAGGACAGAGAGAGCAGAGGGCACACCCCCCGGGGGACCGACCGCGGGACATTGAAAAATAATATGGTTGAAACATAGAGAAAGTTGCGTTAAATATTTCGAATAGTACGTTAAATATTTCGAATAGTAGCGACGAGAGAGTTTTAGCGATCAAAACCATTCATTTCGGTGTAAGGCGTAAAACAAAGTCTCAGTCCAGCTGTTTGAAATGTCACCTCCAAGAAAGTCTGTCTCTTTCGACTTAAATCACCACACTAAAACTTTATATACATGGCTGTATGCTCATCAACAGGCTCGTAAAGGAACGTGGCACATTGATGCAGTCGACAGAGTCCGCTTCCGGAGCCGAATAAAAGTAACTGGTGCAATTTTAACCCCGGTATTACAGCGCCGGATAAAAATGGTGTTAGAAACTCAAACTCAAAATGAGGAGGAGGAGGAGGAGGAGGAGGAGGATGGGGTCACCCTGTCAAATTTTAAAACAGTGTGATAATTGAAAATTCAAAACTTAGATCTTTTCTCGCAAATTTTCGTGCCTACATAAAATCATATAATTTCAATAGATGAGTATAAAACATTCGTTGCCATTGACGTGATCTCAGTTACAGTTCGGAATGGCATCGGTAAAAAAGCATCTAGCTGTTTTGAATCTTATTCAGTCATCAACGCCTAAATTTCGCCAGCAAATAATTTTGAATTGCGAATCAGATTTTATAAACACAATCTACGAATGTATTTACAACACTCTGAAAGGAAATATTCCAGTGAAAAGGAGTGAAATAAAAAAATTGAAAAAGTTCAAAAAAATATTAAGGAAAATTTGCCGATGCGATGGTGGGTTAAAAGAGAAAAGGAAAATAATTGAACAATCTGGAGGTAATTTTTTACCGGATTTACTCCGTCCGATTGTCAAAGCAGAAGAAAAACAATTTCTTTAATGAAATTTACGAAAAGGTGGTGACTGCGAGAGAGAAAAACTTTTCTCAATAATTTTTGAATAATAGATAAAGAAAACTAACAAAACAACCTACACGAATTCATTCTTTGTTCAACTATTGGTGAGTGTGGGTCTAGTAATAAATTATCCTAAGATGTTTAATACTTGCACGATTTGTGATCAAAATTTCGCGAATAATTTCAACCTGAGACGTCACATGGAAATAAAACACGCAGACCAGGAAAATGCTGAAAAAGAGAATGAACGAAGAGTCTAACGAAAGTTCGGATGATGATGATGATGATGACGATGATGATGATGATGATGATGACGACGAAAACTTCACATACGACGAGGTCCGGGCAATTCTTCGTTACGGTTTTAGAAGAAAAAGAGAAAATAAGTGAAAAAGAACAGATCCAATAGTTTCATAGTCAGTCGGGGTCGAGCAAGAAGCTAGCAGAGACGTAAAAATCACATAAAATGAAATCACCACTGAGTCAGAACATGACTGAAAAATCTAAAATTTTGAAAAGGAAAAGGAACCACCGCAGATGTCCAGCCCCGTGTCCATGTGCTCGCTTTATTTTCGCAATTTTCAAAGGTGTAACAACACCGAAAAAGAATGTACCCGGTGCGGGGAAGCATGAGGAATCAAATTCTACTCTCAGAAACCAAAGAACGCCCGTCTCTACAAAAAGTGTGACTACAGCGCAGAATTTACCCGATGATATGGAAAATAAGGAACCAGACTCTACTCTCAAAAAGGCTGAAAAGAAAAAACCTCGTGTTATTCGTCTACCGAAAACCAGTTACATTAAACCGTTCCTCACAACTTTATTAACCGAACTAGCAAACAGTGGTGAAGTTTGTATGGATGCAACAGAAATAGGAAAAGCGGTAGACATGGTCTTGGCCGTGAAAAAGGACCTGGAGAGTGGTAAAGCCTGGAACGAAAAAATTGAGGTTGCAGAAAACTTACATTTGAAGCTGTACAAATCAGGGCTAGTCTTATATCATAAATAATAGTCTTACTTTAATCATTCTCTGTAATTCTGATAACTTTTACCAAAAATAAATGTGTCAAAAAAAAATAAAGTGTTTTAATAAAGAGTTATAAATAAAAACTACGAATTGATTTTCATAAAATTATCGATGTAAAGGACAATAATTGACCGGCTATTCAAAATTCTACTTTAACAATAATTTTTCATGTAACAAATACGATGACTGAGAAAATATCATTTTTATAAAACGATATCTAAATTCCTAAAGAATTCAGCGGTAAGGGGTGTAAAATTTTTAACAAAAATCCCTTCAGTAAATCTATTAGCTAGGGTCAAGTATTTTAAAATAGCACACGTGGGTCTTTTATTTAATTGTGAGGTAATAATTTAAAAGAATCCAATACAATTGGCTTTTGTCATATTGATATAAAATCATACGGGATTTCCCCCTCGAGTATTTTTGATGTGTAAAATTTGATATTAAGGTACAGATGCACGTGAATTTTGTCAAATAGTTATGAAAATCAATGGTCATGACTAATTATATCTAAATACTTTTCTGTAAATTTCACTCAACAGTTTTGTATAACCGCATTTTATCAGCGTAGGGTTTGGTCATCTCTATAATGTTTTGAGCATCGCTAAAACCGCGGGCAGCTGCGCAAATTCAAAATAAAATATCAATCTGATTCAGGCCATTAATTCTGGCCCATAAATGTCATCCTCAAAATATTTATTACAGGGCATTAGACAGTACACGCCAAAAAGTTACATCTGGATGGCAATAATCTGAATTAGAGCTATTGTCATAATCATCCTGTAGATAATAAAATATTTTAGCCAGACCATTAATCTGAATTTGGACTATTGTTATAAAAAGTTGCAGCTGAATGACAATAATCTGAATTAGAGCTATTGTCATCATCATTCCGTAGGTAATAAAATATTTAGCCAGGCCATTAATCTGAATTTGGACTATTGTTATCACCATCCGAAAGATAATAAATTATTCACCACTGCCCATTAATGCCAAATTCCCCCTATTGTCCCATACTGAAGAAAAGTACTCAAAACCCATTACTTTCACCCCTCCATTGTTGTCACCCCTCCTCTAGGTAATAAATCAATTAGTCACACCCCATTAATTTTAAACAATACTTGCCAGAAGTGCTGATATCTCTTCTATAGTAATTAACAAATATTTCGAGACCGACAAATCAATGAATTACCCCAATCAAATCTATCCTTTAACATCCGAACCCTATGTTATGCCAAGAATCTACGGTTGTTACAAGATCCATTAGACAGAAATACCAATTCGACCTATCATTAGTTCAACTAACTGTATGGGCCAACAGTTATCAAAATGGATTTTAAAAAAGCTAGAAATAATTGCAAGACATTTAAACGCTCACCGAATAAAAAACAGTCAAGATTTATTTAACAGAATCAATGGATTACGCTTAAATAAGGGTCACGTCCTTATCACTTTTGATTATGAAAACATGTTTACTAATATTAATTTTGGAAGAACTAAGGCCATCATTCGCGATTTCTACCACCTCATAGAAAACGAAACCTCAATGCCAGTGAGAGTCTTCATCGATGCTATTTCTTTTCTTGTAGAAACAAGCTCCTATTTTTCGTACGAAAATGAAATATAGACAAATTAAAGGTTTAGGAATGGGAAACTCTTTATCACAGATCCTAGCAGAGATTACAACCAACTACTACATTTTGGAAGCCACCTCCAAATTCAAGAACGGAGAAATTAGTTTCCTGTATAAGTACGTTGACGACATTATATCCGCCGTTGGCGCCAACTTCGTAAAATCTTTAGAAAATGAAATTAACTCACAGCAACCTGGACTACGAATAAAGATCGAAAGTGAAAACAATGCCAACGAAGTCCACTACCTGAACATGGTAATCGGTAGATATGCTTATGACAATATCATACATACACGATGGTGGCAAAAAGAATGTAGCGCCAAGCACATCCTTGACTATCATTCATTTCATCCTCAAAACATAAAAAGAAACGTAGTTCAAGAATTCATCAATTCTGCTCTAAGGATCTCATCTGCACAACACTGGAGACAAGTAATCAAAAACGTACGTTCAACCTTACGAAGAAGCAATTATCCGAACAAGTTTATAGATGAAAGAATAGACACTTCTGAAAGACAGCTTGGCACAATCTCCATATCTTCTTCAATAGGTTTTACAGATCTTGATCCACTGAAGTTAATACCTTCTTATGATGAACAACAGTTTATACATGAAGCCAATTATAGAAGAACTAAGCGCAAAAATATTAACAAACGTTACATCGCACATCCGTATTATCCTCCCTCAACAAACTTCTCTTCAAAAATCATGAAGAAATTGAATTTTCCAGAACTAAAGATAGCCCCTCGAATTGTTAAAAATAACATGAACACAATCATCACCAATGTAAAAGAAAAAAGGAACCTGAACAGCACAATAAATTCAAGTTTTATCGTCCGCTGCACAAATTGTGATTTCACAAATAAAGTGAGCACCGAGAATTTACACATTGAACGAACAATTATGCACCACTTGAACAACAAATACTCTGAAATTAACAAACACTTCACCCTGGAAGGACACTCAATAGATTATAAATACATACGGAAAAGCACAGTACAATTTCGAAATAAAACTGATCTTCGACTTATCATGAATCTAACGAAAAATATTCAATGGACCTGATTCATCTCGCATCCATTTCACTTTTCAACCATCAATCGAATAAACGACAAATTATGCAAAGTTTTCCATCCAGAAAACAAAACATTCAAAAATAAATAAATAAATAAAATGGTTAATTTTGTGAATAACAAGCAGTACACCCATAATTATTTCTGCAGGATAAATCAAACTTTACTTTTATGACGAATACGGATAAATCTAACTTCATCTTTACGATGAATACGTTTCACTCACCATATCAGGAGACATGACCTAATTATTACCCTTCTCTTTGTAGAATGCTTAATGTCACAAAGCTTTCAACATCGTTGCATTTGGCGAGTCACCAGTGTCCTGTCCTTAAAAAACGCCGGCAACTGATTTACAACTGATTTATAACTAAACTCTTGAGTCTTGAGTGTTGTGTCCAACGGACGAAACAGTGTCCTTTAGGTACTTGAGGGACAAGAAATCATCTTTCCCTCTAACCACTTTTATAGCCTGAGAGATGATATCTTAAAATGTTCCTCAAGGATTTTCTTTTAACCTGGATCCTCACACATGTAGCTAACTATAATCTTACCTCGCCAACGTACAACGCCCGGAACTCTCCCCTGTGCACAATAAAGTCCCTATGAGTGTACACAAATAGATCAAAAAACATATTACAATTCCTCCAAAAAACTTTTAACCCATGTCAACGTCCTTCGTCTTACAACTTTTTCTAACCATCCTTAAACACATTAAACTCTTCTCTGTTTTTAATTTCCTGGATCGGTATATTTTCCATTCTCCGCCGCTAATATACTCTCCACCGCCATACCCATCCCAAAATAAAATTCAACAATAAAACTAAAGATAAGCCAAAGGTCCATCATTTTTCAGATAAAACAAGTGATTGAATCGACCTCAGGGAAGGGTAAAAAACGACCTTCCGATTGCCTCAACGATGAAAATGACGACCTGGATGATTTGTTGTCAGAATTATCTTTCCCAAAAATGCCATCCTTTGTTTCCGAGGAAATAAAATCATACATTACCCTCATAAAGAAATTCTGCTACTACGAAGGCCGAGTAACGCTGCTTAAAAGGGCGAGGAGTTCAAAAATTCCAATAAATGGCAACGCAATGAGCACATTAAACTTCGATGAAATTGCAAAGGAACACGTAGCTGTAGGACCGTTCATTGAAACAAAATTTAAACTTAGCTCAAATTGGATGGACCAACTAACAAAAGAAATAGACTATCTCGATGAGAAACGGATCTTATTTAAATCAAGTCTGGACAAATCTAGAATGATGTTGGAAACCACGTTGACACCACCAACATTTAAACTGATAACCGATTTGTTAGACAGTACTCTCAGAGACATTCGATCAAATGTTGGAAAATGGAATGACAACATATTTCGAAACTACTCTTCATCATTCGAACTCGACAAGTTAATAGGATTCCGGTGGAGATCATTTCTTCGTGACGTAGCTAAAAAATCCAAAGAAATAACGATCTCAGAAACTTTTCAAGGAATAATTAATTCCCAATTGGCAGAACAAATCCAGAGAACTCACTCCAATCCAAATACCTTAACTTCTACACTGTCAACTCCAACATCAACACCCTCAACATCAACGTCAAAAGATTTTCAATTTTCCTCGCCAATTTCAAAGCCAAATTCAAGCTCTACAACATCTACATCTACATCAAGCTCTACAATATCTACATCAAGTTTTTCCGAACCTCTAGCTACATCTTCACCGATTCCGAATTTGACACAAGTTTTTCACATAAAGAAATCCAAAATGAAATTGATCATGAAAACGGGAAACCAGCAGCATCACATATCGTCGTCGTCAAATCCAAAAACATCCAACAACATTAGATGAAAATTCAATCAATAGACACCACCGGAACAGAACGTGGACCGAGTTTGAAAAAAAAAGGGGAGACGTGGGGTGTGAAGTGAGAGGAGATATGATAAGTTTTTAGTTGTTACGAAGTGATGCGTGTAGTGCGTGATTCTAATTCTTAAAATTAATTTTTAATTGTTATCCTTGTTGATGGTTCCATTTACAATATCTAAACATCGTCGGGTACATAGAAGAAAATAGGAGCCGTGGTAAACAAGAGCGATGGAATGATTGAAACTTAAGCTTAAATGGGGTGTAACAGAAAAATGGAAATGAAAATTAATTAAAAACTGATATTAAAAAAACCTATGTACCGATAATTATTTTCCAACTTCCTAATCTTAGCCAGACCCATTTTTCGGAGCATCAGGAACGTCCTATGAGGATGTCTAGCACCGGACATGACGACGATGTCGGGAATAGTGGAGTCCCAGTATACCTGACGGACGTGGTAGCAGGAGAGAGCGAGGTAAGCTCGTGAAACCCAGTGAAAATTCACGTATCTGATTTAAGTGGGATCTGTCGATCGTAGGATGTTTTCTAGAAATCATTAGCAAAAAGATCTCTAGAGTTTTCGTAACTTTTGAAATTTAATGTGTGCTTAAAAACTTTCCTATACTTACAAAAAATGTTCTAATATTTCCAAACGATCTTTGATGTTTTAACAACCTTCAAGTTTTTCTCAACACAGTTTCTTTCCACGTAACGTGGCAATTTTTATTACTAAGAGTTCCTACCGTTATTTCAATAGAGACTCTTACAACTGTCTTGTGAAAGGAGTTAACGGAAACAACTGACGAAGGTCTGTCCTATACAGACCTCTTGGGCCATCGTTAACTCCTGAGGCCGAAACAGCATCTCCGTTTGATAGTTCACTCTATCATAAATCACTATACGTGAAAATTAGTGAGGGAAAGGGAATATTGTTACGCTTTAATATACTTCAAATTTTAAAGTCAATTACCAACAAAATAACTTTTAAATATCCAAATGTTGGGACTACCAAAAACAAATATAAAATGGGTGCAGACATATCTTTAGCAGTGATCAAGAATTTCTATTTATCTGCATCCCCAAATTAACTCACAAGCAACGAAGGAAACGTACATCGAAATTCATGCCTCCTATATTACCACAATTTTTGGACATTGGTCAGATTTCATTGGATGTACTTTCCATCTTTTCATGGCAAATTTATAAATTTCTCTCGTTTAAGTGTTTTTGTAGCCCATGTGCTGACAATCCAAAATGTTCTTCAAATATGGGTTGTCACATGGGCAGCAAAGAAAACTTACCCTATCAATGCGTAAGCTTGACTGACATGAGAAGTATTTGCCACACCGGAAGATGAAACCCAAAGTTCTGTAGGCTTTCCGTGTCATGTAGGTTACGTGATCATTAAGGGACAATTTTTCGTCCATAATTACTCCCAGATCTTTTTTGGTGGAGACTCTTTCTAGGATTTCATTCTCAATCTTATAAGGGAAAATTATTTTATTACGGCTATGCGTTATAGACATTACTGCACATTTATCCGCATTCAACACCATTTTATTCATTCTGCTCCAGTCAACAATTTTTGAATGATCTGATTGAAGCAGTTCACAGTCGTAGCTACTACTAATAGACCGGTACAGTTTTAAGTCATCAGCGAACCCAGAACAGGAGTTGAGTGATTCGAGAAGATCAGTTATGAAGATAATGAACAGAAGTGGTCCATGAATGGATCCCTGTGGAACTCCCGATGTAGGTACAGTTTTATTCGACTTAGTGCCACCAATAATAACAAATTGGGCTCGATTGCTTAAATATGTAAAGAACCATGCTACCATTTTTCCCGCTACACCAAAAGATTTTAATTTCGTTAATAAAATGTTGTGTTCAACTTTATCAAATGCCTTAGCGAAGTCCGTGTAAATTGAGTCAACTTGGCCACCACCAACAATTTCATCAGACACAGTAGATATATATTCTAATAAATTTTTTTGGGTCGATCTTCTAGCAAAAAAACCATGCTGTGAATGATGAATCTTGGACTTAACGTCATCGAAGAGCTTAGTAAAAACTAATCTTTCAAAAATTTTTGATACTCCACATAAAATGCTGATCGGTCTGTAATTGGTGACATCTTCCTTATTGCCTTCTTTAAATATTGGCGACACAAAACTAAGCTTCCATCTAGACGGGAATTTACACTCCGATAGAGATAAATTGAAGAGAATAGATAGCGGAAGACTAAGCGACATCGAGAGTTGCATAAAGAACAACATGGGGATGTTGTCAGGAGATGAGATATTATTTTTGTTGAAACCCTTAAGAGCCTTCTCCACTTGAGCGGGAGTGAAATCAAGAATGGTGTCATCATGAGAAGCAGCCTGATACACAAAAGGGTCAAAGACTATAGTAACAGCTGGAGCAACGGGAGGATTGTAGACTGAATTGAAATATTTTGCAAATAAATTGCAGACCGATACTCTGTCCGTGGCCTCATCATTGCCATATTTCATAACGTTTGGCAAAGAATTTGTTTTTCTCAATGACTTAGTAAATGCAAAGAAGCACTTGGTGTTTGTTTTCAGTTTTTCTTCACAGTCTTTAACGTAGTCATCAAAACATTTTTTAATGGATTCCTTAACTCGTTTACGGAGAATTTGGAAGTCGGTCTTTAATTTCGTTAAATCAATAGGGCATTTCACGTGCTTCATCTTTCCCCTCACTGACTCTTTTTTGACTATCAACGAGATTAATTTATGGGAATAGTAGATCGGATAGTCCCTAGACGATGCTACTGTTTTAGGGATTTTGTTAATGAAAGGGTCAAGTATGCGGTAGAATTTCTCAACTGCTCCGTCAATATTAAGGCCAGATAGTTCATTGGACCAATTAATTTTACCTAGTTCCTCATTGAGGTAAACATAGTCGGCTTTAAAGAAGTTAATCTTACATGGCCTATTATCAACTAAATATTTCAGTCGCGATAGATCAGCACTTATTTCGAGAGCAGGGTGAAATTTGTCTTCTTTGACTAAAGGGGAACCTTTTAATGCTTATCCGGTCCGGTTGGACAGTAGAAATAATAAGGTCTAACGTCCTACCTTAAAAATTGCGAACAATATTAAGCTGGTCAAGATTGCATAGCGAAAGGGTGTCTAATAGACTACTTGGTGTACGACCATTGACGTTTAATGACACAAACATTTTACTTAGGGGGTCGTACGACCAAGTGATACTATCACCTAGATTATAGTCTCCGAATAAGATAAATGAATCATTGGCATTAGAGGTCATCACGTTTTCTACAATTTTATTGAAGTGTTTTTTGTAGGTTTCAAATGTACTGCCTAATTCGATGTACTTAACATTCAAGTAAGTCTTGCTACCGTCTGTATGTTCAACCGAGACCCATATGTCGTTGTCAAGTTCAAAATCAATTACTTGTTTGGATAAAAGTTCTTTTTATTAAAAGGTCTTGTTTGGTTTGGATAAAAGGTCTTTTTATTTAAAGGTCTTTTATTATAACATGGGGTAGATCGAGGTGGGAGGGGGGGGGGATGCATCTATTATCGTCTAGAGATGACGAATCAGCAATAAAAAAATGTCCGTCTGTCTGTCCGTCTGTCCGTCTCCACTCTTTTTTCCAAACGGCTCAACCGAACAGCCTAAACTTTTTTTCCTGAAAGGTACATGACTCCCATGATTCAAGTTCGAAGATGAGTAAAATCAATGAAGTGGTTCCGGAGATATGGTCAAGGAAGTAACCAAAAACATGGTTTTTCGAAGGTCGTGAAGCTTTTTCGCACATTTGATGTCATATAACTGGGAAAAAAATTTTGTGGTAATCGGTACAGGGCTCTGGGCACTGGGACCAATGGAATGGACGAAATTGAGGTTCTTGGCCATATACGAAAACAGTTTTTCGTCTATATTTCCTTAACTATGCAATATGGAGATTCACTGTCAAAGGAAAAGTTGTAGAGAATTAAATTTAGGCGAACACGTGTTTCAGGGTTTTGGGGAAATATGGCCCAATCCTGGTATATGGCCACTTCCATAATTGATCAGGATGACCCAGATCTCCAAAACTATGAGAGGTAGAAAGTTGCTTCCAAGGACAAAGTAGACAATAAAATTTTAGATAAAACGTGTTTCTGGGCTTTAGGGAAAAACGACTTAGTCCTTGGATATAAGCTTTTCTAGATTTGAATGGTCTGAGACGTACTTCGGTAGGGCCTTTGACATTACATTGGGTAATTTCTATGGATCTTTGAAATTCTTACAGTTATGAAAGAACAGAAAACGTTGGATTGTTTGCTTATTTGTATATTTAGGTACGTTCGAGTCACTTTGCCACATCTATTCTGCTTGTCACATCTATTCTGTTTGTCACATCTATTCTGTTTGTCACATCTATTCTGATACGTACGGGTCTTTGGTTATGTGTATTAATTATATTCTACGGAAAATCTGAATGCGAATTACTTCACTCATTGAACTCTTTTCAGTCGATCCAGATCAATGATATACTTTAAGACTGGCAGTCTTTGACAAAAAATTAACACAAATTGAAGCAAAAGTGAAATACGAAATGTTCAGTAGTGTGGGTAGATTACGTAAAATTTATGTGTATTACACGTATTTTCAACGTGAATTGTGTATGTGCTGATATGTCAATGAAATTAAATTCAACAATTAAGTTAAGAAACCACCCCAGGCTAAACGAGAAGCAAAAATTATTAAATTGCTCGGTCAACTATAATATCAAACATAGAAGGGACCCGTACGTATCAGATTAGATGCGGCAAACAGAGTTGATGTTACGAAAAGACTGGAACGTATTTAAGTAAATGTTGCGTTCACATTAGACTGTATTGGAAATTGCCCGTTGGGCAATATTGAAAAATCCGTCCGAAGTAACGGTGTAAAAAAATTCTCCGAACGCACAAAATTGACCTCCAAATAGAGAAAATGTTCTCCTCAATTTTGTCTACAACATAGCAAAAAACTATTTTTTGGGCTAGGGCCGAACTTAGTACTGACCTAGGGCCTTGAATAGAGGCCTCGGATACATACTTCCATAGACAAAAATGTTTCCGTCAATTTGCTCTGCAACATACCAAAAAACATATTTTATGTTAGGGCCGACCTTAGGACCGACATGAGGCCCACTCGAGCCCTAAGCACAGGCAAAAATTCTTCTATAAATTGTCGGCCGTGCCGAGATCTTTCAAACAAAAAAAAGTTTTTGAAAATCGGAAGAGATTTACTCGAGTTATGTACAAAAAACACGTAGGGCCCTAACAAAGACTCTTTTTAGTGCCCTAGCTAAGTCCAAAGACTCAAATCGAAAAATGTTTCTTCCATAAATTGTCGGTCATGCCCAGATCTTTCAAACAAAAAAAATTTTGAAAATCGGTAAAGATTTACTCGAGTTATGTACAAAAAACACATAGAGCCCTAGCAGAGAATCATTTTTAGTGCCTCAGCTAAGTCCAAGGACTCAAATTAAAAAAAGTTCCTTCCATAAATTGTCGGCCATGCCCAGATCTTTCAAAAAAAATTTTATGAAAATCAGAAAAGATTTACTCGAGTTATGTGCAAAAGACCAAAAACCACTTTAACGGCCCTAGCTCGCCGGCCCGACAGTACCAGAAAAAAAAAAGTTTTTGAAAATCGGTCAAGATTTACTCAAGTTATCGTGTTGACGGACAGACAGATAGACCGACAGACCGACAGACGGACATTGTTTTTTTCGCTGATTTGTCATCTGGAGGCAACAAAAAAATTTCCCCCCTTACTCCCGGGTTCGAATTCGCAATGTAACAAACGTGGTAGTAAACGCATCAGACCTACGTACTTCGTAAGGGTCTAAAAATCCTTGATTTTCTTTGCAAAACATTTTTTGAAATTCGTATCTATAAAAAGTAGTGTTATTATTATGAAAGGACTTTCTCATCAAGGCTGCATGCGGGGAAACATCACAATGTGCAATAATATGGCGGATTTTCATACAAGAATTCGGTGACAGGACATTTTTTCCTGACGATTATCCCCCTGGGCGTTATTTTCCCCTGGTGTTATTATTTTCCCTCTGATAAAAGGATTATTCCCCGGCGGGCGATATTACACTCTAGGCGGGGGATATTTTTCCCCTGCGGGCGTTAATCGTCCGGGCAATTTCCTCATAAGGTGAACGAATAGCGCTCGCCGAGGGAAAATATCCCCCTCATTGCGTTTTTATCTTCTGGCGGGTAAAAATAATGCCCAGCGGGGGATATTTTCTCTTGGATAATTTCCGAACGGCATAAGACCGACGGGAATAAGACCCGGAATAAATATCACCCGATGCCTAATTTTCCTTCGGTTGGGAATATTTTCCACCGGAAGGCGATATTACACTCTAGCCGGGGGATATACTCATTTATGCAAAACGATTAACGCTCGCCGGAGGAAAATATCGCCCACCTACAGTGTAATATCGACCTTCGCGTCGGGGAACAATCGTTTTGTCCGTTGTAACGTGGATTTCTCCAACACTTTTCAACTCCTATCTGGTTCATTGATATGTTTAGGTTAGTCTCAACATGAGAAGAGGTACTACTTTGTTGTTTCATAGGATTTTGGGATGAAGACCGATTTCTTTTCTTTCTTTTTTAATAATTTCTCTTTTGCCAAAATTTTTAGTGGAGAAGGAAATATATTTGTAGATAGATAAACTTACAAAAGTATTGATATCCGCACAAAAAATTCACTTCGGAAGAGGAGCTATGACGCAAGTCTCGAGTAAAGATTCAAATTCTTTGAAAAAGTAATAGAATCGAATTTTTGGTGCAAAATTGGACCAGCATTTTGGAAGACACGGTCGAAAAATCGGTCAAAAACTTATTTTTTGGAGGTCGATGAAACTTTTTTTTGTTTATATCTGTGCAAAATAAGTGTGGAAATATCACTTCAAGGTTTAGAATGAAAGTAAGCGCCTCAGCAAACCACGCGAAATTTAGTGAAAATCTGTAGAATAGTTCGGGCTGTAGGGCCCATAGTGTGGGCCTAACTCACGCTACGCCATCCCATACGATAGTTGGTGGTTTTTCATCAATATTTCTTACATAGTTAGGTTTTTGTGGTTTGTTGTTGACAAAAAGAGAATGTGCTATTTTTGTCTATGGATGTATGGATCCGGACCCGGTCCTTAGCGCCCTAGGTTGGCTTAAAAATCGGGCCTTATCCCAAAAAATTTTTTTTTTTTTGCTATTTTGTGGAGAAAATAGCAGTAATTTTTTGCAAATGAAGTCTTTCCTTTCGGCCCTAGCTCAAAAAGTTATTTTTCACTATTATATGTTGTTGAGAAGACTGAGGTGAACATTTTTACCCATGTAAATACTGGTTCGAGGCTGCGCTTTAAAAAGGTGTTTTGTACTGTTGTTTCGAACGGTTATTTCCAGTGACCAAACTTTTTAAAAAAAATTATGTTGAGTTCAAAAAATTGCCTCACAAATGCCAGACCCACCAGCGGAATAATTTTTCAACACTCAGTTTTTAGACGCAAAACTTTAAATTTACCCTAAACGATGTGTTAAGAAATAAAAGTCAAATTTTCGCAGCGTAAAACTGCAAGTACAGAAAAATTGTTTCGTCGTTGGGTCTGGCATGTGTGACGCAATTTTTGAACTCAACATAACTTTGTTTAAAAATGTTTGTTGCGAATCCAAGCTTAATGCGTCACCCCCCTCCGATTTCAGAACTTTTGTAATTGGAAGAAAATAGTTTCACCTAAGATAATTAATGCGTCACACTTTTCTGATTTCACAGCTTTTGTAAGCAGACATAAAGACTTGCGTCACACCTCCTCTGTAAGAGGTTTTTTTGCGGATATCAGCACTTTTGCAAGTTTGTAAGCAACTTTCTAGCTGCCATAGTTCTAGAGGTAAGAATCATCCCTCTGGAATCTGGAAGTAACGTTATCCCGGGATTGTTTGATTTTTTGTATTGCTGACCAACAAGAAATGATCTAAATTTCGTTGTATTGCTTGGAGCTGGTCACAAGTAAAACGTCTTTATTTATTTTTTTGTTATGTTTATTTCCACTTGCATTCGGTCGTTAACCAACGACCATCTTCAGGCTGAAATTTTATAACAAATTGGTAAAAACGATTTACGTTACAGATATGTCTACCTAATGTCGACTTACTGTTTACTAAATTTAAAATAAACTTATCACAGAATTTCTGAAAAAAGACTAAAAAACTATCTATTTCTGTTGTGTTGTTATCACTTTGTGTTATCATTCCATGTAATTTATCATTTTTAATCGTGTCAAGTGTCTTCGTTAAATAGTGAGGCTATGTTCACTTTCGGTTCATTTTTATGCTTTAGGTTTACACTTCGAGGTCTGATGCTTTTTCGGATGAGGTTGTAAAATTCTGGGGAGACATGTTCAGCATCTGACTTGTAGTTTACCGCTTGATGTTCGTTCATTATAATTTGGTTTACTTCATGTATTTTTAATGTCCTCCTCGAACGCACTTTCTTCATTATCTTTTTACCGTCAAAATTGAACTGATGTTTTGTAACATTCGTGTGATGTACCAATGCAGTTGCTCTGGGTTTGTTCTTTATGTTTTTTAAGTCCTTCTGGTGTCCGAATTTGCAGCGATTGTCAACAGACCAAATTGTTTCTCCGTAGTACACCCTCCACATGGAATACCATATACCGCGCATGAACATTGTCCTGGACGAAGTTTTTCTTTCATGTCCGAGAACAATTTAGAGATCTTGTCTGGTGGTCTTGGTGCTAACTTCAAGTTTGGTGCAAATTTCTTCAGTTGTTTTGATAGCTGTTCGGTAAGGCCTGGAACGTATGTTAGTCCAGCGTACCTTTTTTGTTCTGTTTGTACCGTCTGTTGGACGTTTGACATTGCATTAGCCGCTGGATTCGTCACTAAGATAGTTGAATTTGCTGTTGGTGTTGTCGTGTTCATGTCACATGTGTAGTTTAAAAAGGGGTAGCTCATTTCATTGGTTGATGAATTATGTTGCCTGGCGTTCCGGCTTCGTGAGTTTCACACTTGGTTCATTAGGGTTTCGATGGTTCCCGTCGGAAAATTGTTTCTTCCTAAAATCGTCCTTATTTTGTCCTTGATTTCAACGTGAAACTTTTTATGTGTCACTGTTAAAGCTCTTCGTATGAAAGCTTTTGCCACGTTCGTAACCATGTTGGCCGGGTGCCTTGAGAAATAATTCAAGATTCGGTTTGAGGCAATCGGTTTGTGGTACCACTTTGTGGTCAGTTTTTCACCTTCATTGAAGAGTGTCAAGTCCAAAAATTCTATCGATTTTTCTTCTGGGTCTTCTGCTACCATCGTGAATTGGACATCCGCGTCATACGAATTTGGCCTGTTGAGTATTATTCCAGGCATGGCCTCCGGTACAGAAGTGATGTGATCATCGACGAATGTGGACCAAAAATCGGGTGACAAACCTAGATCTGTGATCATTTTGTCGACGGTGTCCTCTATGACTCTTTCCACTAAAATTGGGGCTAAGGAAGAGCCCATAAACATTCCTTTATTCTGTCTATAGAACTTTCCGGCAAACACAAAATAGTTTGCTTCTTCGAGGCATATTTTCAGCATTTTCAGGAATTCTTTTTTCGGGATTGACGCGTGCTTTGCAACCAGATCAAAGTCACGATCGATTATCTCCATTGCTGTCTTTGTGGGTATGTTACCGAAACAGTTTACCACATCATAAGAGACTAAGACATTTCCTCTTGTCAGACTTTTTGACCTCATCAGTTTTATGAAGTGTTGGGCATTTTTCACTCCATATTTAGCCTGAAATGATTTTCGAAGTATTGTGGCCAAAAACCGGGATTAGGCCATATTTTCCCAAAACCATGACCAAAACCAGGTGTTCGCTAAAATTTAATTCTCTACAACTTCGCCTTTGGAACAAACTTTCGAACTCTCATAGTTCTGGAGATTTGGGTTATCCTGCCTAATTGTGGATGTGGCCATATACCAGGATTGGACCATATTTCCCCAAAACCCTGAAACAAATGTTCGCTTAAATTTAATTCTCTACAACTTCGACTTTGGAACCAACTTTCTAACTCTTATAATTCTAGAGATACGGAATACATTTCATGAAACTTTCAAAACCTTACAACGTCAAAAAAAAAAATTGCCACAAAGACAGAAAGAAAGAAAGGTTTACCAAATTGACTAGTTAAAAATATTCGATTTGAGTCCATTTCCATACAAAATAGCGAAATTGTTTAATTCATATCTCCGGAACGACTGAACCGATTTTAATGAGTGAAAAGACACTTCGGCCTAAAATTTTCCGTAGAATCCAGGAAAAATATTTTCCGGGTGATACGTCGCTCGGAGGGAAGTCAAAAAGTTCCTGTATATATATATATATGTTCCTTAGTCTACGATAAAATTTCTTGTGAATTTTTGGGCGTGTAAGACTTGCGTGGGGCCATGATACTGTGGATGATTTTAAGATAAAACATATGAAGGGACCCGTATGTATCAGAATAAATGCGGCAAACTGAGTTGATGTTACGAAAAGAATCGAACGTATTTAAGTAAATATTGCCTTAACTCTTAAGTGTATGAAATTACGTCCACCTTAAATTGTACTGGAAATTGCCGAGAGGGCAATATTGAAAAGCCCTATACGCGGAAACGGTGTAAAAAAGGCCTTCCGAAAGTACAAAATTGACCCCCAAACAAACAAAAATGTTCATCTCAATTTGTTCTGCAACATAGCAAAAAAACCATTTTTTTGTCTTGGGCCAACCTTAGGACCGACCTAGGGTCCTTAATAGAGGACTCGGACAAATACTTACATAGACAAAAATATTTCTCCCTATTTTCTCTACAACATAGTGAAAAACCATTTTTTGTCTAGGGCAGATCTTAGGACCGACCTAGAGCCATAAGGAAATGCCTCGGACACATAATTCCATAGACAAAAATGTTTCCCTCAATTTGCTCTGCAACATAGCAAAAAAATTTTTTTTGGTTAGGGCCAAAAATAATTACTAGCTCTAGCGCTAACGCGATTTACTAGTGGTAGCTCCGTTAGTTTTTGGTTGATACTAGCGCTAGCGGCGCTAGTAAAATTGACTAGCGCGCACAGCTCTGGGAAAAGCAAATAGATTCCAATACTTAGGACAAAGAACAGGACAAAAACAGAAGCGATATTTGAACGAAAACCGTAAGGTAAATAGGGAAGGTCGTTATGGTCAATATGTTGTTACTACCTGCATCTGCAAGCTGTAAATAATTGCTGAAAAATGCGGCATATTTGGAGTTTCACGACGAGCAGGTAGGCGGTTATCTCTCATTAATAACACATCGTTCAGATCGGTGCCTTCCAAGATGAATTACCGGGCCAATAGCCAAGTTTCAGATTATATACTTTCTATTTTCATACCCTTCGCTTAAGGAAAACTTAAAAGCTAAATAATACATTAATCGTTGGTGTGAAACTTTGTTTCGCTGATTTGTTGCTTTGGTAAATGCAAACCTCCCCCTCGAAGATAATATATATTATGCTACTGTATAGATATCCCAAACATTACAGACACAAACAAGTGAGCGAAGCGAACAAGAGTGTAATGTGAGAGTATCTCTACAGTTGCATATAATAAACCACATCAATAGCATTTTGTAAACGAAGCCTCGGTAGCCGTGGGGGCTGGAGCGTAGGATATCAAATTTTTTCACATTCAGTGCCCAATGTTCAAATCTTGGTGGCTGCAATTTTTTTTTTATTTCAATTATACATTTTATACTTGTAATTCAATTTTTTTCGATTTTTGTAACATACGCACATCATACAGTGAATGAACTAATCTAAAATTTTGATTTTTTTTCGATAATGAAAAAACGAAATACGTGGCATTCACACGCATACTACGATCGTACGTTTTGTCTTTCATAACAACGAAATTCATTGTATGTATGTAATTCGAAACACAGGCATACTATGTCGTATGCTTTAGGTATATGTACATTTTAAATTGAATCACGTTAGCTGTAACGATACAAATAACATTTCGTTATTTTATGAAGATGCGGTGGTCGAGTGGTTAGCATAGTTTGCTATCAACTCGAGGGTCGCAATTTCGCGTCTCGTCGGGGGCATGGTTTTTTTTCTTTAAAAATTTCTAGAGTAACACATTTCGTCCTGAGATAATAATAATATAAAGTAACATAACCAACGTACGTACGAAGTACAAATGTCCTATACGTTTACTGCAAACAATTTTATTGTAACATGGGGTAGATCGAGGTGGGAGGGGGGGGGATGCATCTATTATCGTCTAGATCAGCAATAAAAAAAATGTCCGTCTGTCTGGCTGTCCGTCCGTCTACAGGATGACCCGGATCTCCAGAACTATGAGAGTTAGAAAGTTGGTTCCAAAGGCGAAGTTGTAGAGAATAAAGTTTTAGAGAACCTGTGTTACAGGGTTTTGGGTAAAAATGCCATAATCCTGGGATCCACTTCTGGAATTAGGAGGGATGACCCATATCTCTAAAACTATAACAGGTAGAAACTTGGTTCCAAAGGCAAAGTTGTAGAGAATAAAATAATAGAGAACACGTGTTTCAGGGCTTCAGGGGAAAATGGCTCAGTTCTTGAATATAAGCTTTTCTAGATTTGAATGGTCTGAGACGTACTTCGGTGGTGCCTTTCACATTACCTTGAACTATAGAAAGAAAGAATAGGAAACGTTGGATTGTTTGCTTATTTGTATATTTAGATACGTTCGAGTCTCTTTACCACATCTATTCTGTTTGCCACATATATTCTGATACGTACGGGTCTTTGGTTATGTTTCAGCTCATTAATAAATTATTTTTTGCTAAAATTATAATGTTTTGAATTTTTAAAATCGCCTTCGGTTTTAAAAAATAGGTAAAAGTGGGCTGAGTTTGAGTTTGCTCGTAGCGCATACTCTAGACACGCTGGATATTTCCATACAATGAGACCAGTTCAATTTGAAGAAATAAGTTCAGTGATTGTATGTGCAAAGAAACCTTACGGACTTTCAATATTAGTTTGCAGTGATGTTGCAATGAATATCGTGTTTCTATGTTTTTCACTGCAACGTTATCCAAGCAATAAAAACATCAAAGACAATCTCGCACGGTGCTGCTGAATGAGAAAAAAGTTTTTTTGAAAAGGCACCCAAAAATTTGTTGTGGTTTTCGAAGAAGGGACTCCAATAGAGTTCAAAACAGGTTTCACTTGATTCCGATCGAATCCTTCCCCATGTACCTATACCAGATTTTCGATTTTTTTCCTTACGTAGGGCTGATTTTTTTAAAAAAATAAAATTTTCGATTTCTTCTGTTTTTTTTTTTACTGAAAAGTTTTTAATATTTGAGAAACCTAGGAATTTTTTTTTTTTGAAATTTTTCGGAAAGGATTTAGAGATCGCGCAATCGCAAAATGTGTTTTTTTGGTCATTTTGGAGCGTTTTCGGCCACTAACTCTGACAAGATCAATCAAAACGGCTTTATGATATTTTTAATGGAAAGCCACATTAATTTCCTTTCCAACGACGCCCTACATGAGACATTTGATAAAGAATTGGATTTTCGGCGTCGATTACAGTTTGCTGATTTTTGCTACTTTTCAGTCACATGGTGAGTTTTGAGCTTTCCACTCTTCACGCGTTAACTGGAAACTTCAAGATACTATTTTTTCTGGAAAGCATAGTCCGTAACCTTTTCAACGACACCCCACATGAGACATTTGGTGATGAATTGGATTTTTGGCAACTATTTGTGTTTGAGCACTTTTCACGTGCAGCAACAAAGAAATCTTTAAAATTTCAATTTATTTCTTCAAATTAAAATCGCTCGTTTGAAAGAAGCTATTTCTTTTAGAATGTATTAATTGTAAAAATCGACAAAATGCAAAATATCTAGATTTCATCTTGCTTCTAAATTCCTAACCTATAATTGTGGAAGCCTCTTGGATAGGTCAGGTCTCTTGACTGAGAATGCAATTTCACTAATTTTTCCAACGTTTACGTTTCAACGTACTGCATTCAAAGATTTTGCAACTAGATTTGCACTTAAGCTGAATGTCTTCTTCAAATGAAAAACTATGTGCATTTGCATGTGCATGTTTCATAACCTGCTGCTAACGTCGTCTTCGCGTCAAAATGATGACCATCGTTTGCCGCGCCCTCGTAACATTTTCACACTCGTGAAATTCATTAGTTTTTCAAGTGTAATTATCATATGCAGTATTTAGTAGAGATACGGAACGGGTAAGCTCAGTGGTAACGTACTGGCTTTCCACCAAGAATATCCGGGTTCAATCCTGGTGGGGACAAATTCTGTATAGGATTTTTCTTCAATGTATAGCATGGAATAACGTTACTAGGCACACCCAGGCTTCATAATTTGGGTAGTTGTGAATTCGGTGCCGCAACGAATCGTACGTAAAAGAATGACAAATATGACGTGATGATGAATTCTGTGTACAAATATCTGAGTCTAACTTTAGACGGAGATATAACCCGCAAAAAGCCTCTTGCAAAGGAGGTGTGACACAAGTCTTTATGTCTGCTTACAAAAGTTGTGAAATCAGAAAAGTGTGACGCATTAAGTATCTAAGGAAAAACTATTTTTCATGCTTGCTATCAGGGACGAAAAGAAAAAGTAATCCCCCCTTGAACTTACTTTTTTCAACTTTCATCCCTGATAGCAAGCATGAAAAACTTAATACGTCACTCGGAAATGAATTACATGCCTACAACCTCGTACGCATTAAGCTTCGATTCGCAAAAAAATGTAAACAAAATTACGTTGAGCACAAAATCCAACTTTGATGAGCTCTCCTTCCAACAGTTTCGATTTTTTTCATAAACAATGTTCAGACAAACTTTGGCATTTTTTGTGAAGAAACCTATAACGAATCTGGCGATCCTATCGTCGCAATAATCGCTTCAAAAACCCTTACATGAAGAAATTTCTCTACTCTCTATTTCTCTCTAAATAAAAAAAATGTTCTACAAAATTTTCCAGGGACCAAAACGATTACTAGAAACTATGCCGAAATCAGATAAAAAAACTTTTTTTTTCGATCCGATCCACCCTAACGTACACTCATTTGATTTTAAAAGACCCTGAATATCAGTCAAGCAAATTAAGTAATGCAGCTGTCTATGTTCTATCAACAAAATTAAGGAAAAATCCAGGAGTCCCTTAGGAATTAGGAACGCTATTATTTTCGTTATTTGCGTTGTGTTATGAACAAACTTTTGAAATAACGTTACTTATCGTAACAGAAACAATGTCGTTATTCTAATAACGTTATTCGTATACCTAATTTGTTTGCCATGTTCTAATAACGTTGTTGATGTTATAACGTTTTTATATTTACGTTCTCGTCAGTTTCGAAAGCGAATTGAAAAGTTATATTTGTTCTACCGGTATAAATATCAACCGTAACAAAATTCGGGTAATGAAATTATTTTGGTTTTAAGATAACGTTATTTGAACAACGAAATTATTTTAGTATTTGAATAACGTTATTCCAGTAACGAAATCTAATCCACGCGCTCAGTGCGATGTCGGCTTATGTCAAATCATCATCAAACTTTATAGACCTTTTATAACTTTCGGTGCGAGGCCTTTACGCCCGGTGATCATCGACCACCCTCCTCCTATTCCTCCTATTCTGTGCCAAGATCAAGAAGATGGTTTGTTCGCCCAGAGAAAGCCCCTAACTTCTAAAACTGGTTTAATTGAGTCTGTAAGCCTTCTCTTTGGCCTCTCTTAACTGCATAAGCTGACAAAGCACACCATTTTTCGTCGCTTATGATATTTTGGAATTCGTCATGAAATTTGGTATACTTTGACATAATTCGACGACACAATAAAGGCATGTAATGCCACCAGAAAATGTTATGTCGTTAAATTCCTTATTTAAGAGTGACTATTCCCACAATGTGCGAAAAGCCGCAGTATGTCATTCGTACGTTAACAGAGTATAACAGCGAGAGTCTCTACCAAAATAAGAACTTTGAATTGTTACTCAACGACCTCAACCTCTCTGTAAGGTATCGTACACTTCAGTCCGCAGGAGTCTTTCATAAAACACAACAGTATTTCGAGCTCGGAGAAAAAAAAACTCTAAAGAAAAAATCAGGAAAGCCAGGTCACCAGACAACACAAGACCACACGAAATGTACTCTTGATGCTATCAAAAATTGTGTCATCATACAATAAATGTGTATGGAAAAGCACATGAACCGTTACATTTTTCCATATTTCCACATTTTTTCTCACTTCACTACAAATGATGTACAGGCATGGCAAAATGAATAAGAGCCTTGCACTTATGCGCCAGTTTTTAACACCGAACAAAACTCATTCATTTGAATTTAGATGAAATGTTTAGACCCGTACGAAGCACGAAGGTCTGATGCGTTTACTACCACGTTTGTTACATTGCGAATTCGAACCCGGGAGTAAGGGGGAAACTTTTTTTGTTGCCTCCAGATGACAAATCAGCGAAAAAAACAATGTCCGTCTGTCGGTCTGTCGGTCTGTGTGTCTGTCCGTCAACACGATAACTTGAGTAAATCTTGACCGATTTTCAAAAACTTTTTTTTTCTGTAAGGTAGTCGAAAAATATTTTATGGGATTGAATCTAGGGCCGAGCTAGGGCCGTTTAAGTGGTTTTTGGTATTTTGCACATAATTCGAGTAAATCTTTTCTGATTTTCATAAATTTTTTTGTTTGAAAGATCTGGGCATGGCCGCCATTTTATGGGAGAAACTTTTTGTAATTTGAGTCCTTGGACTTAGCTAGGGCACTAAAAACGAGTCTCTGCTAGGTCTCTATGTGTTTTTTGTACATAACTCGAGTAAATCTTTATCGATTTTCAATTTTTTTTTTTGTTTGAAAGATCTGGGCATGACCGACAATTTGTGGAAGAAACATTTTTCGATTTGAGTCTTTGGACTTAGCTAGGGCACTAAAAATGAGTGTTTGTTAGGGCCCTAAGTGTTTTTTGTACATAACTCGAGTAAATATCTTCCGATTTTCAAAAACTTTTTTTGTTTGAAAGATCTCGGCACGGCGACAATTTAGAGAAGAATTTTTGCCTGTGCTTAGGGCTCAAGGTCGGCCCTAACATAAAAAAATGTTTTTTGCTATGTTGCAGAGCAAGTTGAGGGAAACATTTTTGTCTATGGAAGTATGTATCCGAGGCCTCTACTTAGGGCCCTAGGTCGGCTCTAGCCCAAAAAATAGTTTTTTGCTATGTTGTAGACAAAATTGAGGAGAACGTTTTTCTCTATTTGGAGGTCAATTTTGTGCGTTCGGAGAATTTTGTTACACCGTTACTCCGGACGGGTTTTTCAAAATTGCCCTACGGGCAATTTCCAATACAGTCTAATGTGAACTAGAGATGAGCGGGTTGAGGTTTTTTCGAAACCCGCCCGCCCACAACCCAACCCAAATTCGATTTGTGAAACCCGCCCAAACTCAGCCAGACAATTTCGAAACCCGCCCGCCCACGACCAAACCCAAATTCGATTTTTAAATCCCGCCCAAATTCGACCCAACCCAAATCCGATTTTTGAGACCCGCGCAAACTCAACCCAACCCAATATCAATTTTTGAACCCAAACGGCAAAATGCTTTCGGATTTATAAATTCTTAAATTAATATTACATAAAGGTTTAATGTAAGGTTTAAGGTAAGGTAACTAACTGTGACTTGTCCTAATGCGATAAACTTCAACTTGAAGGATGCAATTTTTACATTAATTTCTAAACATGAAGCAACAAATTCGACTTTTATTTTAAAGATTTGTCTTTTCTTTATCTAATTCAATAGAATTTACGTTGATGAACGTGCGATGACGTGCGATATTCATTTTTGACAGTCCGTTCATTTTTTTCGTTTATTGGTACGGTGTAGGTCAAATTCAGAATAACTTAGTTTTTACGCGCAATCATTTTAGACTTTTACTTAATATACGAAGCTCAAATAAATTGATAATAATAAATATTTTGAAGATGAATGTGGCTTGGAAATCTCGGGTTGGATCAGTTTTTCGATTTCGAAACCCGCCCAAACTCAACCCGACAGTTTTCAAACCCGCCCGCCCAAAACCCATTGGGTTGGGTTGGGTTCCGGGTTGGGCCGAAGAGTCGGGCAGCCCGCTCATCTCTAATGTGAACGCAATATTTACTTAAATACGTTCCAGTCTTTTCGTAACATCAACTCTGTTTGCCGCATCTATTCTGATACGTACGGCTCCCTTCTATGTTTTTGAAAGCAAATTGGATCTGAAAATAATATTTATTTATGTCGGAGACGGGAATCGAACCACTTCACATCTTCGTTCTCCGGGCGATGCTCTAACCACTTGAGCTAATCCGGCACATTTCATTTTCAGATACAATTTTAGACCGATCATTTTCAATTCTATGATATTTTCAGATCTAATTTGCTTTCAAAAACATTTCATCTAAATTCAAAATTGTCTACAAGAAATTGTCGTTAATTCGGCAGCAATACAACGATAACAACAAACTCATATTCATTTTGCCATGACCGTACACTACTTTTTGCACATTTAGTGTACTTTCAAACAATATGCCACATATCATTTGTTTTGTTGCATCACTAGCACATTATTTATTCATTTTTTGTGCAACACTTTCAAAACCCATTTTATGTACATTTAAGTACATCAAATGTCCACCAAACAATGTTACAGTGGCACCAGTGTCAGTACATTTTAAGCTAACTTTTTTCAACCGTAAAGCACATTTTGTTTACGTCTACGTTTCTCACAAAAAAAAAATTCTTATTGTTGGGAATCAATGTTGCATTGAATTCGAGTTTGATTATGGTTCGATCATGTAGGCGACTAAATTCATTGTAAACTATTTTTCATCATTCATAATAAATATATCGTTTTATACTGACGTGTTTTAGTCAGGAAGAATTAAGCATCGTCAGTTGGTATTTATTGGAATCCCCTGCCAACTCCAATAGGTTATGGGCTACACACACAATCAATAGTCAGAAATATTATACCTGGAATTGGATCGAAAATAGGCAGACAGAATCGATTGATCAGACAGAATCATTTGGTTAGCGAATCATTTGGTCAGACAGAATCATTCGTTCAGATATAGCTATTTTCATTCGAGTTGGATACAGTTAGATATCCAGTATTGTGTGATTCAGAGAAACTCATTTCGCTGTTGGATACAGTTAGATATCCGAAACAATAAGAATTCAGAGAAATTGCGAACAGTTCATAGAAATTCACATTTGTTGTTTGGTTCAGAAAATAGTCAGACAGAATCATTGGTCAGATAGAATCGTTTGGTCAAGCAAGAACCACCGGTCAGATAGAATCAATTGGTCAGACAGAATTATTTTCTATCAAGTCGAATAACAACTTTTGTGGTCAGTTAGAATCACAAAACAATTTGTTGGTCAGTAGAATCACAAAACATTTTGGTGGTCAGTTAGAATCACGAAACAACTTTGGTAGCCAGTAAAAATCACGAAGCAATTTGCGTGGTCAGTCAGAGCTAAGTTACTGGAAAATTTACAAGCAGAATCAATTGAATGTACCTGAAAGGATGGATATGAATTTTTGTTTTTATCAATGTTACCATTGAGGGGTCGGACAAGAATTCAATGTTAACATTGAGGGGTCGTGTTGGGAATCAATGTTGCATTGAATTCGAGTTTGATTTCGGTTCGATCATGTAGGCGACTAAATTCATTGTAAACTATTTTTCATCATTCATAATAAATATATCGTTTTATACTGACGTGTTTTAGTCAGGAAGAATTAAGCATCGTCAGTTGGTATTTATTGGAATCCCCTGCCAACTCCAATACTTATCTGGAGAATAACTAATCTGGGGTGATGCATAATCTGTTGCAGAGACTTATGCATATACGGCTCTCTGCAGAGTGGACGACATGCATTTTCTCCGAGGGAATTATTCCTCATAATGAGAATTATCACCCAAGAAATTATCGCCCAGACAAATGGGAATTATCAACCGGGGAACTATGGCCCAGGAATTTTTACCCAACAATTCCCTCTTGGATGATACATTCCGAGTAATAATTCCTGGGCGATAATTCAATGTGTGATAATTAATATTTACTTCGGTCTGGGGTATGATTCCCTGCAGGCAAATACCCGTCACAATCTGAAGTGTGGCATAATCTGTATAGAGGCGCCCAAAAGACCCCACAACCCCACTTTTAACAAGAAAATCGACTATAATAGGCCGATTATAACCCCATTATTAGTGCAATAATTGGCTTATTATAGGCTCGAATGTGATAAAATGTTTTATGTACCTCTCTACTGTAAAGTCCAATTTACAGTGGAGCAAGCGAACTATCAGCCGCTCGGTACATAAAACTATTTGTGACTATTGGAATTAAAAGTCGGTCTGTTCCAAATGAAAAAAAAATCTAGTTATCTCTTTCTCTCACGACTTACGCCACATGGGAAAAAAGTGACGACTCTATTAATTTTTACATTTGGAATAGACCGACTTTTGATTTTTTGATTCCAATAGACTCATTTATGCTACACGAAATGTAAAATAATATCTCGGTTATCGGTGTCGTAAACTAGGTTCTCGACTTCGTCTCGAACAATTTACTCCACCTCGAACCGAGATACCATTTTACAGTTCTTGTAGCATAACTTGTACTATAACTGTATACACGAGAGTGTTTTGGTGCAGACTTGTAGTTTGATTTCAGTAACATTTTTGTTCTCAACACTCACTCGCACATGTAGTAAAGTAATTTGCTACTTAAATCAAACGTCAAGTCTGCACTAAACACTCTTGCATAAAAGTTTCTTTTAGCCACACTTTAGCTACTCTTCATTGTAGTTAATGCCTTCAGACAATCAACACTAAGGAGAGAAACATATGATCACTTGAATATAACTGAGACGAATGTTAAAATGTTTCGTTAAACTTAATTAATGTTGGGCATAACTTCTTACGTGCACTTGAGAAACTAGTGTAGACCATCTTCTCATATTGTTCTAATTTAATTGTTGATGTCCTCGGAAAGGGATTTTGCTCGTAAGCTAAACCGATACTCCTGTATTAATAGTAATAAAACTAATTTTATTGCATAAAATCCATTATGGTGTATGCAGAGAAAACTTAAAGTGAAATTTGATAAAGTTTTCGAAAAGTTAAAATAGAAAGTCAAGTGTGTTCCAACATTCCATAAATTTTGTACAAGAGAAAAGGTGAACAGATTGCTTAGAGGGAAGAGTCATTTAAAGAGGTATATGTACACATGTGCAGAGATATATCAGAAAACAAAATGCAGCAGCTGCTACAAGTGTCCTCTTTTATTCAATAATGTTTCAAGCATTTTGTGGTCGAGAATAAAATTACGCAATAATTGCTTCTGCATTACTGTTGACCTGGTATTGGTAATTAAGTATTCGGTAATTAACGTTCATGCAGCAGATGTGGTTGTCTCACACATCAAAAGTGCCTGGTTTGTTTGCTTCGGCTTATTCGCAATTATACAAACACCTGTTTCTGCTTTCATCATGTTGGACCGCTATCAAACAAACATGTTTCGAGTGGAAAATCGCTTGTCAATATCTACTTTACTCTGATTAACACCGGATTTGTCGAGGCACAAATTTTAAGGGAATTTAAATCTAGCGATCCAAGTAGCTTACGATATATATGTCCCATAATTCAAGTTCAAAGATGAGCAAAATTGGTCAAGTGGTTCCAGGGATATGGTCCAAGAGGTGACCAAAAACATGATTTTTCGAGGGTCGGTGAACCTTTTTCGCATATAGCGCGAAAATTTTTCAATTTGGTGTCAAATAAAAGTATTTGATCTCACAAAACCGGGAAAATTATTTTTTGTGGAAATCGGGCCAATGGTCCGGGACAAATAAAATGGATGGTTTTTCGTCTATATTTGCTCAACTATGCAATATGGAAATTTACTGTCAAAGGCAAAGTTGTAGAGAATAAAATTTTAGAGAAAACGTGTTTGGGGAAAATGTTGCTTCGAAAGGCATAATTGTAGAGAATGAAATTTTAAAGAACATGTGTTTCAGGGTCTTAGTGAAAAATTACCAAATCTCGGGATAAAGCAACTTCTAGAAGTGTGAGGGATGACGCATATCTTTAGAATTATGGTAGTTCGAAATCTGCTTCTAAAGGCAAAGTGGATGAGAATAACATTTTAGAGAAAATAGCTTAAGTATCTCTTGGAGAAACTACGTTTGTCCTCTTTGTGATACGGTGCAGGGGAGAACATTTCGGCCATCACATCAATGGTCTCAGAAGTACTTTGATAGGGCCTTCGATAATTTTTATGGATCTTTGAAATTCTTATAGTTATAAAAGAACGTAAAATATTGGCTCATTTCTATATTCAGATGCGTTCGAGTCTTTTTGCCACATCCATTCTGATTGCCGTATATATTCTGATACGAACGGGTCTTTGCTTAAATAATGCAAAACGCTCTTTACGACCGAATCGACAAAAAATTGTTGGGTTAATAAATTTAAATTCAAATTAAACCACCAAATTTTACAATTCATAATCGAAAGTAAAATGTGAAATCTGGAAAACAGGCTGATTTAATTCGTTACAGCACACGGGCGTAGTCATGTAACTTTGACAACAATGGAATTAGGTTCTTGTTAACTCATATAAATCAACTTTACAATCCGATCATTACAAAGTCGATCATTGAAAACTTTAAAAGCTGTTAGCTCTAGTTGTTATCTAATTTTTTGCTAAAGAGACCAAAACTCTACAACATTATCGACACCCCAAACCGAAGCTCCAGCCGTTTCAAAAAACTGCCCGGCTCATGTATGCAATCAATCGTTACAGTTTATTGAAAATTGCTAGTTAGTGGGAGGGTCCAAAAATCATTTTTAGAAAGTTGAGGGGATGAATTTTGCCAATGGCTATTTGTGAGTGAAAAAAATACATTTGATTTATTGGACAGAAGCTTGTACGAATTATGTTTCTGTATGCGCGCCTTACAATTTAAATAAATCTTTTTTATTTCCTGAAGACCAGGTTTTCTCGACGGTCTGAATGTTTTTATCAGATTCATCATGTGCAAATAGTCTCTTTAATATAACACACCGCGAGTTTTACCACCTAAGGGGCTGTCAATAAATGAAGTTCAGTCTGGGGGGTACCTTCTATTTTTTTATAGATTTATCAGCTTGGGACGATCGTTTTACCAATCTTGAAACACAGATCTGACGATCCTTTGTTCCTTTCCCGTTCATCATTTAAATCATCTTCCCTACTCAATTTAGTTAAGCCTCCCGGTCGCCTCCAAGAACTTGCTCAAAGTAGCTGGTTCTACGTTAGCAACTTCGGACGGTCTTACAACATACCCTCCCAGCAGCCTGCGCCTCAGTTGGAAGAAACTGGGACGTTCACATAATACGTGAAATCCCGTTTCCTCCTCTAAGCCGCACGCACACATAGAGGTCGCCGAGAGCCTAAGCTTTTTCATGTGCCCATTCAGCCCGCAATGTCCAGTGATCGCACACACCACTCTCCTGATGCGACTCCTGTCCATCCGTAGCAGACATTTGGCCCATTTCACATTAGGTTTCGGGAAAAAGCGCTTGGTGTGGATACCACCATAGTATCCTTCCCAGCGCTCCACATGCTTCCTCATCACCCAGCTCCCCAGCGCTTCTACACGTGCAGGTCGAGTAATCGGCAAAAACGGCTCAGGGCCGTGACCGAGAGCTTCGGCACCCGCCTTGGCTAGCTCATCAGCTTTTTCATTCCCCTCCACGTCAGAGTGCCCAGGTACCTAAACTAAAGTGATTTGATTCCTCAGACCCATTTCGTTCAGGTAATCTCTGCACTCTTTCACTAGCTTGGAGGTCACTCTAGGCGACATCAGCGCCTTGATCATTTCCTTACAGATAAGCACCCTCTTGTCGTGTGTTCCAACAGGCAGAGTCTCACGAGCTGCTGACAGCACCGCGAAGATTTCCGCTTGAAGCATACTAGCAAGAGCCCCCAGATAGAAGCAATTTCCCTCTCCAGAGCCCATTCCGTATACACCAGCACCTACTCCTTCACGAGATTTCGATCCATCTGTAAATCTAACCACGCAGTTCCCGGGAAGACTCGCTGGCCATCCACTAAGCCATTCTTGCCTACTGGGAACTTTCGCTTCAAAATTCCTGTCGAAACAGGTTACCACAGCCATGTCGTCTCTCGGCATTTCAAACACCGGGATCGATATTATCGTTGCAATCTTACCATGCCCAATGTGAAAATTTGGAGTCCACATGCCATTCTGCATCAGCCTATCAGCCGTGGCAAAAGCTTTCGCTTTAACCACAATATCGATAGGAGGCAGAGCCAGCAGCGTCTCCATCGCTAGGGTTGAGGTGGTTTTCATAGCGCCCGTGGTACAAATACACACTAGCCTTTGAATCTCACTTGACAGTTTCCTAGCGCATTCCACATCTAGCCTTGGCCACCACGCCACGCAACCGTGGCTAATCATCGGCCTTATCACAGCCTCATAAATCCACAGAATTGCTTTTGACGGTAGGCCCCAGTTTCTCCCGAAGGAGTTCCTGCAAAGCCAAAAAGCCGCTACCGCCTTCTGCGCCTTATCCTTGACATGAGCAATCCAATTTAGTTTGCTATCAAGCGTCACTCCTAAGTATTTCACCTGCGGAGCTAAATCCAGCACCTTATCGAAGAGCCTGATTTCACCGACCAAATTTGATCCTGAGCGCCTTCTGCTGAATAGCATAAGATCTGTTTTGGCCGGATTGATTTTCAGACCGTTCTCACGGCACCATCTCACGACCACTCTCAAAGCTGTTCTGACTCTGTCACCCAGCGTGCTCTCGAATTTTCCCCTAACTAAAATCGTCAGGTCATCCGAATAGCCCTGCGCATAGATTCCTTCGTCGTTCAGCTTTCTGATGAGAGAGTCTATCACTATACACCACAACAAAGACGATAGAATCCCGCCCTGAGGGCAGCCTTTCGCTACTCAGAGATTTTCTTTGTGACCACAAACCTCCGCCTCAACAGTCCTATCTCTGAGCATGCTACTTACCCACCTAACTATCACACCTCCCACTCCTCTCTCCTCGAGCGATCGGATAACATCAAAATTCGTATTGTCGAAGGCACCTTCAATGTCCATAAAACATCCCAGTGCCACCTCTCCAATCGAGAATGATGTTTCCACCTTTGCTACCAGCCTGTGCAAGGCGGAATCCGTGGATTTGCCTGACTGGTAAGCATGCTGATTCGAGTGTAGCGGGAAAACCGTCAGAACTTCATCCCTGATGTAGAAATCTATCAGTCTCTCAAGCGTTTTCATGACGAAAGACGTGAGGCTGATCGATCTGAAGTCCTTGGCAGTGAAATGCGATGGTTTTCCTGGCTTAGGAATAAACATAACCTTCACCTTTTCCCACTTGGTTGGAACGTAACCTAGGGCTAGGGAGCTACGTAGTATCTCACACAGCGGCTTCAGCAGAATCTCTCCACTTTCTTTCAGCAGAGCTGGAAAGATACCATCACTGCCAGCTGATTTATACGGCTTAAATTTGCCTATAGCCCACCTTAACCTTTCCATGGTGATGATTCTCCTGGCTAGCGATCAATCCTCTTCCGTCGGGGGAACGATGTTTGGCAAGCTAGTTTCGGATTTATCTTCTCCACAGCCAGGAAAGTGAACTTCCAGCAAGTGCTTGGCCGTCTCACAGCCACTCCCTGTAAAGCTCCCATCTGGTTTTCTTAAAGAGCTCGGAAGTAGCCTAGAGTCTTTGGCAAGGATCTTGTGGATTCTGTCATAATCTGGAACATGTTCCATTTCCGCACAAAATCCCTTCCATGCTTCTCTGGCCCTCCTCCAAACTGCTTTCCTGAAAGCCTTTTGGGCAGCCTTGTAAGTGACCCAGTCGGCCTCAGCTGCCGTTCTCATGACTTTGTTCCATGATCTCCTCGCAAAAAGTCTGAGCTTTTCGATTTCTCTACACCAGAGTTTACCGCCCTTCTTTCGAATAGCTTTCTGCTCCGGGCATGAGTTTTCATAGGCATTCGTCAGCAACTCTGTGATAACATTTACTGCATCATTGAGCTCTGCCGATGATCTCGGCATCACTCTTTCCAGCTTTGTCTCCACATGTTGTTTCAGAAAGTTCCTATACTGTTCCTAGTTCGTTCTTCTGGGGTTCCTGAATTTCACCACTTTCGTCTCCCAGCCCCTCAGCTTGAACTTGATAGTTCTATGGTCCGAAAAGCTGGGCGTCAGAGAAACTGGGTACCTTCTATTACTTGCATTCGAACTAATTTGTCTTTAATACTCTTATGTGACAATGTCAACTAGATTTATGAGACTTTAGGTGGTTTGCAGCGGATAAATTCTTTTATTCACGAACATCATACAATCCACTTCATTTTGTTTCAAGTCCTATCCCTCAAGCTCTCACTTTATTGCACCAACATATTTGATGTTTTTACAATCGAGCCAGCGTTTATAAAGTGTTACTCAAAACAAATATCTCAACTTTATTTATTTAAAACAAACAATTAACCGATGCATAGAAGTTATGTTTGTCAGTCAGAAAAAAATCCTGAATCATGGGTGAACCCTCAGAAAAGCGTAATGAATTTTCTGAAACTCAAAATATTTTAGAACAAATTGAAAGCAAAAAGTTGGAGCCATTTGAATGGAAGGGAAGATTACTTGCTTGGCAAAAATTCTTCAAATTAAAAATCACGGCAACAAATACTTTTGCTGATTACGTACAGTGCAAAGAATGCAAAGTTTTTTTTTTTTTTTTTTAAATTTGTTTATAGACCAATTAACAGGCGAGGCCCACTAATAAATCAGTCTTATACAATTTTATGAAATACAAAAATTAAGAAAATTAATTAGTGAAAAGAAATTTACATATGAAATGAAATAGCAAGTAATTGAGAATGTCCAAAGGATTAAGTCACCAGTCGAATTTGTTCACCACCAATTTTTTATACATGGTAGCTCTTGAATCAATAATCTTCAGTTCTGGGAAGTAGTTATCATGATTACGCTGGAGTCTGTATATAGGAGAGTTTCTTTGATAATTAGTGACCATACGCGGAATGTAGAAAGTCGACTGATGTCTCGTGACTCTGGCTGGTCCATGGAAGGAGATACGTTGAAGAAGTGAGGTGTCGATGAGTCCATGAATTATCCGGTGAAGTGTTATTTCATCAATTTCCAGACGTCTAGTTTCAAGAGAGTGTAACTTCAAATGTTTTAATCTCAAATGATATTGCGGTCTTGGATTAGAGATACTGAATTTGAAATAAAACATTCTGGAAAATTTTCTCTGCACCTTTTCGACTCGATCGATAGCATTCACGTAACATGGATTCCATATCGTTGAACAATATTCGAGCCTATTCCTGACAAGTGTGAGAAATAGTAGCCGCATGCTGGCTTGACTTGAAAAATATTTACCGCAGCGAAAGATGAAACCTAATGTCCTGTAGGCTTTACGGGTCATGTCACTTATGTGATCATTAAATGATAATTTGTCATCCATAATTATTCCCAAATCTTTTTTAGTGGAGACTCTTTCTAGGCATTCATTTTCGATTTTATAGGGAAAAATTATTTTGTTACGGCTGTGAGTGGTAGACATCACTGCGCATTTATCAACATTCAATAGCATTTTGTTTTTTTTACACCATTCAACTACCTTAGAAAGATCATTTTGAAGCAGTTCACAATCATAGATATTACTAATAGATCGATATAGTTTCAAGTCATCAGCAAAACCAGAGCAAGAAGAGAGTGATTCAAGAAGATCATTTATGAAGATAATAAACAGAAGTGGCCCCAAAATAGATCCTTGTGGAACTCCTGATGTAGGTACAATTTTATTTGACATAGAACCACCGATGACAACAAATTGGGCTCGATTTGTCAGATAAGTGGAGAACCAATTAACCATCGTTCCGGATATACCGAGTGACCGTAACTTCAATAACAAGATTCTGTGATCAACTTTATCGAAAGCCTTAGCGAAGTCAGTGTATATCGTGTCAATTTGACCACCCGCTACAATTTCATCTGCTACCGTAGAAACATATTCTAATAAGTTCGTTTGAGTTGATCTTTTTGCAAAGAAACCGTGCTGAGAGTGGTGGATGCTGCCTTTGATCTCATCAAAGATCCTAGTGAAGACTAGTCTCTCAAAGATCTTTGATGCGGCACATATAATGCTTATAGGCCTATAATTAGTTACATCATCCTTCTTTCCTTCTTTGAATATAGGCGAAACAAAACTAGTTTTCCATTTATAGGGAAATTTACACTCTAGCAGTGATTTATTGAAGAGAATGGATAGCGGTAAACTGAGAGACATAGAGAGTTGCATAAAGAACAGCATTGGAACATTGTCAGGAGACGATATTTTATTTTTATTAAAACCCGTCAGAGCTTTTTCTACTTGAGCGGGTGTGAATTCAAAGTTTGGAATGTCTTGGAAAGATGAGGTCTGGTGACCGAAGGGGTCATATACCACATCAATAATAGGGCCAATAGATGGATTGTATACTGAATTAAAATAACTCGCAAACAAGTTACAAATCGATAGTCTGTCAGTGGCTTCTACATTGCCGAATTTCATGATATTCGGTAATGAATTGGTTTTTTTTAAAGATTTTGTAAATGCAAAGAAACACTTAGTGTTTGTTTTTATCTTTTCTTCACAGTCTTTTACATACTCATCAAAACATTCCTTTATAGATAATTTAACTCGTGAACGGAGAGTTGAGAACTCAGTTTTCAGTTTTTCTAAAATATTTGGACACTTAGCGCACTTCATTTTTTTCCTCACAGATTCCTTTCTGATTATTGATGAGATAAGTTGATGGGAATAGAAGATTGGGTAATCCCTATTCGGAGTTACTGTTTTAGGAATCGCCCTAATGAAGGGTTCTAGTAAGTCATAGAATCTGTCAACTGCACTGTCAATGTGCAGACTAGATAGTTCATCTGACCAGTTAATTTTACTAAGTTCTTGATTAAGGTAAACATAATCTGCTTTAAAGAAATTGGTCTTAGCTGGCCTATTTTCAGGTAAAAACTTCAACTGAGATACGTTTACTTTTATTACGAGTGCAGGATGATGGCCGTCCTCTTTGACTAGCGGGGTAGATGATCTTGAAATGCTAACATGATTAGGTTGAATAGTAGACATGAGTAAATCCAAAGTCCTACCATTGCGATTTCGAATGACGTTAAGTTGATTGAGATGGCACAACGACATGGTATCTAATAGATTATTTGGTATAGGACCGTTTGTATTAAGAGCCTCATACTTATCATTTACAGGGTCGTAGGACCAACTGATACTATCTCCAAGATTGTAGTCACCACACAAGATAAATGAGTCATTACTGTTCGAAGATATCACACTTTCTACGATTTTGTTAAAATGCTTATTGTAAATTTCAGGTTTGGTATTTAATTCCATATACTTTATATTCAGATAAGTCTTACAGCCATTTACATGCTCAACCGAGACCCAGATGTCATTTTCTAACTCAAATTCGAAAACTTGTTTAGATATCATGTTCTTTTTCACTGCAATAATACACCCACCTCCATCATCTTTATTTAATGCAGCATTATTACGGTCCTTCCTGTACACAATATAACTATCATCAAAAAGTTCGGAAGAAAACACATCAGGCCTTAACCACGTCTCACATAAAAGGATGACATCATACCCGCTAAGCAATAGGTTTGATTTAAAGTCAAGAGTTTTCGTCTTGAGGCCTCTGACATTTTGGTAATATAATCGCAGATGTTTAATCATTTCAGTTAATTTGGCTTAACCTTATTTGAGTCAAGTAAGCAAGGAGCAAGCCCTCGAGCTTATCTATGTGTGTTTATCTTGGTTTTGAGTTTGGTTTTAAGTTTTTTGAAGCTTACCTGTACGTATATGTCTTGGTTTTAAGTTTGGTTTTAAGTATTAGGTAAGAATTTGTAGCAGGTTGAAAAGTATTTCGATTTTTATTTAAATGTAGAATCGATTTTAAGTTTAAAGTAAGTTGTGTGTTTATAAATTTTTAATTTTGTAAATAGAGTAGCTAGTTTATTGAAAAATTTGTAAAATATAATTAGATTATTAATTAGAAATTTGGATAATGAGAAAAAAAAAAAAAAAAAGAATTCCAGCTATATTGCCAACTTTGAGTACCGTTAGGCTATTTGTAATTTATAATGTTTCATTCATTTCCGCCGCTACCGAATCTATAAAGGATTACTTCTTAGATTTATGTTGGCTATTGGGTGAAATTAAAGTATCGTCGGGCTTCGAACGCTTCATCTGTTTAGAAGATGATTTTTTTACAGGCTGCTGCTTATTCGACGAAATTAACTCATTAAGTTCCTTAACACTGCGATACAAATGCTCAGATCCATTCTCCTCAAACCTAAGGTGACAACCACTTTTTTTTAACCACACCGAATGAATCAAATTATTTTTTATCGCCGTGCGACCTTCAGCCAGCAGTTTGCCAAAATAGGGAGTGACGTGGTTGTTAACGTAGATAACTTGCTTATCATCAGAAGTGGTTAAATTTAGAACATCTTTCAAACGCAACACAGTATCGACTCTACATTTTAAAATTCGGTGTTTAACCGCGAAATCATTAATTTTGACTATGAATATATTTGTGAGCGTATTGGCACGTTTCAATCTGTAGCATCCAAAAATATCTTCTTTTTCCACCTCACAGCCAATCAGGGAAAATATTTTTAAGGCTATAGAAGTTAAGTCCTCATTATCTACAGCTGGGACACCTATGATACTTAAATTTCTGGAGATGACGTTTTGTTTCACTAGCTCAGTATCATATTGGCTCAACTCTAAAGATGCTTCGATGGAGTCAATTCTAGATGCCATAGAGGTTATAGATGAAGTGTTTGACGTCACCTTCTTATCCATTTCACCAATCTTCTTATTGATTTGCTTTATTCCAAGAGATCTTTTTTCGTACATTGCGATGATTGAGAGCACCGAATTTCCTTCAGTAAGGACAACATTTCATCTTTGGCCATATCAATATTACGTTTAGCCAAACCATCATCAGTCTCGTCTGAACTATGCTTTAGCAGCTCATTTTCCAAATCAGAGTTAATGTCATCATCAACCACTTCATTTATTTTATCATCACTACTTGACTTTGAATGCATAATTTTGGAATACGGATTTTTATCCTTATTCTTACAACGCGCAGGTACCTTTCGAATCATGATATGACAACAGTTATAATTGGAAATATGACAGCGCGCGCTTTTTATTGCGTTCGACGTCGGTAACGAAGTTAACCCTTTGTTTAGATTCATAGCGGCGGAAAAAGATTAAATTTAAATAATGTAGCACATAATTCTTACAAAACTTCAATATTAAATTATAAAAAATTCTTAGTAGAAACAGAATACCTTACCCTTTGATATATAATTTCAAAGATAATCCTTTATTTTATGAAAAAGTACGGAGAACTTTAGTTGTTGTTCTAATAAACAGTGTTGCCATCCAGGAGTTTTGAGACTGTATTCTCGAAAAAATGGGACAACTACGCTGATTAAACACAAATGTCATGATGGTAAAGAGAATTCGGAAACAGTTTACAAAGAAATTTCCGCAGAAGATGCAATTGAATTGAAGGTTACTTTAACTCAGAAATTAGTTGAGTTGTGCTCTGAGGACGTCGTTCCTGTTCATTACTTCGGAGGAGATGGTTTCATTCGTTTCTTACAAAACATTGCATCTGCAGTTGAAACGTATGGATGTGTGGATTTCCGGAAAGTTTTTCCAAATACTCCGGCTTTAAATCAGTGTATAGAAAATGAGAAAAGCAAGCAAGAGCTTCGAGTCCGCGACAGGGCCGGACTGGCTACCAAAAGGCGCATCGGGCGATTTGACTGAGGGGCGCCAAAATTTTAGTAAAAGGCGCTAAGGTCGGGTGAACGTTAAAATCAAAAAGCGTATAAAAACATAACTTTTACTAAAATTTATTTTGTTAACTCAATTAGCAGCTGTAATCAATCGTTTTAGTAAAGTTAAAGTAAAATTAACCTAAATGCTATTCTATTAAACTACGAGTCAATTCTTTGGAAGACAGAGCGAAAGTCTGAACAATATCTTCAATATCTATTTGGTACGTGAGATCTCTTTCCACATACATCAAAAGTAAAGGCTCGAGCAAATTTTGCTTAATGGCAGAGCGAAGACGGGTCTTAATTATTTTTAATATAGAACATAACCAAAGACCCGTACGTATCAGAATAGATGTGACAAACAGAATAGATGTGGCAAAGTGACTCGAGCGTACCTAACTATACAAATAAGCAAACAATCCAACGTTTTCTGTTCTTTAATAACTGTAAGAATTTCAAAGATCCATAGAAATTACCCAATGTAATGTCAAAGGCCCTACCGAAGTACGTCTCAGACCATTGAAATCTAGAAAAGCTTATATCCAAGGACTAAGTCGTTTTTCCCTAAAGCCCAGAAAAACGTGTTCGCTTAAATTTAATTCTCTATAACTTCGCCTTTGGAACCAACTTTCTAACTCTTATAGATCTGGAGATCTGGGTCATTCTGCCCAATTATGGAAGTGGCCATATACCAGGATTGGGCCATATTTCCTCAAAACCCTGAAACACGTGTTCGCTCAAATGTAATTCTCAACAACTTTGCCTTTGGAACCAACTTTCTAACTCTCACAGTTCTGGAGATCTGGGTCATCTTGCCCAATTATGGAAGTGGCCATATACCAGGATTGGGCCATATTTCCCCAAAACCCTGAAACACGTACTTACTTACTTACTTTACCGGCACTACAACCCATTAAGGGTCTTGGCCTTCTCCAACATGCTTCTCCAACCGGGCCTATCTGCAGCTAATGTCTCCCAGCTGGTTACTCCCACAGTTCTTAAGTTGGCAAAAGCAGCGTCGCTCCACCTGGACTTGGGTCGCCCTGCACTCCTTTTGCCTTCAGGTTTGGACTTCAGAATTTTTTTTGGAATACGATGTTCATTCATTCGTTGTACGTGACCGAGCCAACGTAGTCTATTTATTTTTGTTGTTCTGACTATGTCGGGCTCTCCAAAAAGCTCTATGAGCTCGTGATTATATCGTCTGCGCCATCGGTTCAGTTTTCGGTCAAATACTGGTCCAGATATTGTACGCAGTACCTTTCGCTCGAACGTATGCAGAGATTGTTCATTTTTCTGTGTCAAGCACCACGACTCCGAACCGTACGTAACTACCGGTCTGATCACAATTTTATAAAGTGCGCATTTTGAATTTCGGCTTACTGACTTGGACTTAGAATTTTCAGCAGGCTGTAATAACTCCGGTTGCCCAAAGTTACTCGCCTTTTTATTTCGTCCGCAATGTCGTTGTTTATGTTCAGCTCTGATCCAAGGTATACGAACTTATTGACCATTTTGAATGTGTGTGTGTCGATCGTTACGTTATCTTCCCGAGATCGATTCGTAGGTGGGATGATCATGTATTCCGTTTTTCCGTCATTGACCTTCAACCCAAGGTCGGTACCTTTCCTCTCCAAGGCCATAAACTTATCTTTAACAACATCCATAGTTCGGCCAATAATGTCCAGGTCATCTGCAAAACCAAGCAACTGACTGGACTTGGAGAAAATGGTGCCGCTGGAGTCTATGTCCATGGTTTGAACAGCTGCTTCGAGTGTTAAATTGAAAAGCAGCGTTGCGAGAGGATCTCCTTGACGTAGGCCTTCCTCAATGTCGAAAGTCTCTGACATTTGATTGCGGATCCTTACTCGGCTGTTAGCTCCGTTTAGTGTTAGCTTCGTTAGCGAGATCAGTTTGTTGGGAATTCCGAACTCCTCCATGACTCTCCATAGCTTCCTTCTTCTAACACTGTCATAGGCTGCCTTGAAGTCAACGAACAAATGGTGTGTTTCAATGTTGTACTCCTTGCACTTCTCCAAGATCTGTCTGATATTAAACAGCTGGTCCGATGTTGAACGACCTACACGAAAACCACTTTGGTATTCACCTAGCGTAGATTCCGTGTATGGATGAAGGCGCTGATATAGAATATTTGCAAATATCTTGTAAGCAATATTCAGCAGAGCGATTCCTCGAAAATTGCCACACTCCAATTTGTCACCTTTTTTGTATATGGGACAAAGTATGCTGGTCTTCTACTCTTCCGGTAACTCCTCGTCATTCCAGATGCGTATGATGAGCTCGTGCATCTCCATACATAGCGCGTTGCCGCCGTTCTTGAAAAGTTCACCGGGTAGGTTGTCAGTCCCCGGGGCTTTGAAATTTTTGAGCTTTAAAATTTCAGCTTCAACTTCTTGCATCGTTGGTTCTTCTATGTATTGTTGCGCAGTCTGAAATGGCAATTCGTCGTTTTCGTCGTCTCGGTTGAGCGGTCTGTTCGGGTTAAGCAGTTCCTTAAAGTACTCAGCCCATCTCGCGATACACCTTTCCTCATCTGCTAAGACCAATCCATGCTTGTCCTTACACAGCAAAGGTTGTTGACTGTAACCGTTTCTGGATTCTTTCACTTTCCGGTAAAAGTTCCGAGTCTCCTTCCGATTGCCAAACTTCTCAATTTCGATCAAAACTTCCTTGTCACGCTGTCGCTTTTTCCGTCGGAAGAGTTTTCTCTCGAAATTTCTTTTAGAACGGTACTCTTCCTGGCCAGCTCGAGTGAATCTACTTAGAGTTTCAGGCGCGCTGCGTTTTTGTCGTCCATGGCCTTCTGGCATTCATCGTCAAACCAGATATTTCTTTTATTTCCCGTTCTCGTTCCCACTGTCTCTGCTGCGGCGCTCTCTACATTCCGTCTAATTTGATTCCACGCATCGTCTACGCTTCGTTGTTCGCTGACCATTCCGGCAATAATATTCGTCTCCAGCCTGTCGACATATTGACGTTTACTGTCTTCGTTCTGTAGTTTTTCCACGTCCCACCTTTCCAATGCCGGTTGTCGATTGTGTTGAACCGATATTCGAGACCTAACTGCCGCTCTCACCAGGTAGTGATCGGAATCTACATTCGGTCCTCTACAGCTTCTGACATTCAACATATTTGAACAGTGACGTGCATCTATCAAAATATGGTCAATCTGGTTTTTGTTTCGTTTATCCGGTGATACCCATGTCGCTTTGTGGATGTCTTTATGTTGGAAATAGGTACTGCTGACAACCATGTTTCTTGATGCTGCAAAATCAACCACCCGCGTTCCATTTTCGTTCGAGTTTTCGTGAAGGCTATGTTTACCGATTGTGGGACGATACTTCGCAGCCTATTTTAGCATTAAAATCTCCAAGCACAATTTTAATGTCTCGTTTCGGCGCTCCATCATATACATCCACCAGTTTCTCGTAGAATAGCTCCTTCACCTCGTTGTCGCTTTCCTCCGTAGGCGCATAAACGTTTATAAGAGTGTAATTGAAAAATTTTCCTCTTATCCGTAGAGAGCACAATCGCTCGTCCTGAAACACGTGTTCGCTTAAATTTAATTCTCTACAACTTTGCCTTTGACAGTAAATCTCCATATTGCATAGTTAAGGAAATATAGACGAACGAAAAACTGTTTTCGTACATGGCCAAGAATCTCAATTTCGTCCATTCCATTGGTCCCAGTGCCCAGACCCCTGTACCGACTCCCACAAAATTTTTTCCCAGTTTTGTGACATCAAATGCTTTCATTTGACACCAAAATGAGTAATGTCCGTGCTATACTTGCTGAGATATTTGCGAAAAAGCTTCACCGACCTTCGAAAAACCATGTTTTTGGTCACTTCATCGACCATATCTCGAGAACCACTTCATCGATTTTGCTCATCTTCGAACTTGAATCATGGGAGGCATGTACCTTTCAGGGAAAAAAAGTTTACGCTGATCGGTTGAGACGTTTGGAAAAAAAAGTGGAGACGGACGGACGGACAGACGGACAGCCGGACAGACGGACATTTTTTTTATTGCTGATTCGTCATATTTAGACGATAATACATGCATCCCCCCCACTCCCACCTCGATCTACCCCATGTTACAATAAAATTGTTTGTAGTAAACGTATAGGACCTCTTGTCCTTCGTACGAGTCCAAAAATGTACATTCACATGTGACCTGAGTGCACGGAAGTGTCATAATGTACTCGTACACGCGATACAAATTGGAGAACGAAGCTACGTGCAAATTGTATTTCCCTAAAAGTAAGAAACAGCAGTGAATACAATTGTCGCATGCCTTTTTTGAAGAAACACATTTCTTTAGTTCGGCATCTGAATCGGATTCGTCTTCATCACACTGATGTTCCGATTGCACATCCTCGATACTGGCCTGGTCTTGAAGCGAGTGGAAAGTACCAGCGAAAGCTTTAAGTTCTCTTACTAATAGAGGCTCATCTATCTGCAGCACTTTACTTACGAATGGAAAATCCAAAGTTGCACTTTCGATGTTTTCAAAATGTTTTGGGTGAAACTGGCTGATTTCCTTCATGACTAATTCATTCTGACCAGTAAATCGAGCACGTAAAGCGTTTGATGTTGTATCACAAATGACTAAAAATTGGTTGACTTTATAATTTCTCCAAACATCCTCTATCGGTTCGTCATTCATAAGCTCTCCAGGTAGACGTTTTTTTCGTCCAATTCGGCGATTCGGAATTTCCTCTTGAACGAACAAGTCATCGTCGTCGATATCCATGTTGGCGTTGACTGTCTTTGCAAATTCCACGGCCTTACTCTTTATTTCGTCAAATGAGTCACGAATCGCTGCTACTTTTGAAATAGCTGTCTGTGCCATTGTCAGCGCGGCTAGCATATCGATTCCTTTTGTTTGTAGATACGATGACAAATGCCCGAGACAATCAAAAATTTTCAGGAAAACGAAAACCGTCAAGACTATGTCCATTTTGAGCCAATTTTCCAACAGATGATGCCTCGAATCTGGCTTTGGGATCGTGATCTTTACTCGTCTTGATGTGATGTAAGAAAGTCAAAAGCACCAGAAATACGTCAGGCTTTGTCTTGCTAAAGGAACCAAATATTTTTGTTAATGCACTTTCTTTTGAGTACCAGCGGGTTTTACTCAAACTTTCTAGTCGGATCAGCTTTTGGTGCCCCTTTAGGCCTTTAGGTGATTGTAGCACCAAGTGTAAATGATGTCTTCATCCGTTTCCTTTAGTCTTGCTTGAAATCCAACATCATCGGATCTCATATTGGATGCTCCGTCAAAAGCACAGCCAACTTTTTTCGTCGTACCAACACCCAGTTTGTCAAGATAGTTCACTGTGCTGTCGAAATAGCCTTCCCCAGACGCGTCTTTCAAACGTAGGAGTCCGATTAGCCGTTCGTAAACTTTGAATGTATTACGATCAACGTATCTTACAACAATTGAAGCTTGCTCGTGACCAACTATGTCTTGGGTACTGTCTGCCAGCAGGGAATAAAGACCAGCTGCCTTGACTGCATCCACGATTATCTGCTTCATTTTTTGACCAATAATTTCGATTAATTTATTGAATGTTGTCTTGCTTAGGAACGTTAACTTTGATCCTCTTCCTTTCGTTGAACTCGAGCAGCTGCTTAACTTTTCAAAATGTTGCTTCAGGATTGGATCATGTTGGCTCGCTGTTAGCAAGACCTCCAACAGATTTCCGTGGTTAACCGAAGAATCGTTGAAGCTTTTGATGGACTCCGAAGAACCTCGATAAGCGAATCCTTGTCGACCCATACACAGGATCCAAATAACAACATGTTTGACGACTTCCCGATTCTTTTGAACATTACTGATACGTAACATTTGTTCATTGTTGAAAAGCTCATCGATTGTTCTAGCTCTGTCAAATCTCATTAAAGTAGTTGCAGCTGTTAAATGAGTATCAGACGATTCGTGTTCCTTGATCCTTGTCGATGTGTGCTTCTTGTCGAGAACAGCACCAAAGCGGAAAGCGTTACGGTGATCGGAAAATGCCATGCAGGTCGAACAAAAAAATTTGTTGGTTTTGTTGTCGTACGAAAGCCATGTCCTCAGAACACTATGACCTCCACAATTTCTTGTAAAAAAATGCGAAATGTCCAGATTTCGCGGTTGGATTGGATGTAACTGAAGGAATTCGAATAAAGAAGTCATCTCTGGGATTTCAAATAGTTCAACAGCAACATTTTCCGAATTCGTTGCCGGAGAAATTTGACATGGTTGAGTTGCCGTTGATATTAATTGTTCTGAAGGCCTTGTTTCGGCTGGAAAAATTAATAAACTTTGAAAGTACTACATGGGGTGAAAAGTCCGCGGCCTTGCAATGAAAGAACTAACTTTTACATATGAAATTAATTTTATTCTTCAACGTAGTGTCCCTGAAGGGAAATGCACTTAGTCCAACGGTCCTGCAACATTTGGATACCTTTGGTATAATAGGATTTCTCCAACCCTGCAAAATAGGCCTCTGTTTCGGATATCACCTCATCTTTAGAGTAAAATCTTTTTCCCTGTAGCCATCTTTTTAAGTTTGGGAACAAATAGTAGTCGCTGGGGGCCAGATCTGGAGAGTAAGGTGGGTGGTGGAGTAATTCATAGCCCAAAGAGTCCAGTTTCACAGTTGCTTTTATGGATGAATGCGCTGGTGCATTGTCATGATGAAACAGGACCTTTTTCTTCTGCATATGCGGTCGTTTTCTCTTTATCTCGTTGTCGAGCTGTTCCAATAATGTGACATAGTACTCGCCAGTTATTGTTTTTCCTTTCTCCAAATAGTCGATAAATATTATGCCATGCGCATCCCAAAAAATCGTGGCCATAACCTTGCCTGCAGAACGCTGTGCCTTTGGGCGCTTCGGTTGGCTTTGACCAAATTCTAACCACTCTGCAGACTGTCTATTGGACTCTGGTGTATAGTAATGAATCCACGTTTCATCAATCGTGACAAATCTACGCAAAAACTCCGTTGGATTACGCTCGAACAAAGCTAAATTACGCTCTGAATCGTCAAGACGGTGCTGCTTTTGATCAATTGTTAGAAAACGCGGCACCCATCGCGCAGAAAGCTTTTTCATGTCCAAATACTCGTGTAAAATGTGTCGCACCCGTTCTGTTGATATTTTGAGGATGTCAGCTATTTCACTAACTTTAACTTTCCGATCAGCCAAAACAATACGATGGATTCTTTTGATGTTTTCTTCAGTAACTGCTTCACTTGGACGTCCTGAACGTGGGGCATCATCGGTGCTTGTATTACCTCGTTTAAATTCAGCATGCCACTTCTTGACCGTTGTATACGACGGAGAAGATGTGACGTAACACTTATCCAGCCATTCTTTGCTTTGCACCGTATTTTTTCCCATTAAGAAACAATGTTTAATCAACACACGGAATTCATTATTTTCCATTTTTTACGAACAACAAAAACCTGCGTCACTCTATTGACAGTAATTCGAAAACTATGACACCAAATGTCAGGAAATTTTGGCTGTAGACAAGTAAAGGGTGGTACTACTGAATGTTAACAAAAATTCTGAAGTAATGACGCCATCTCTATGTGAGGCCGCGGACTTTTCACCCCATGTAGTAGAACAAAATTGTAAGGAACTGCGTGATTTCATCAACCCAGCACTTACCACTGTCACATTGTACAACGCAATTTCTTTCTGAACATTCGACGGATGAATCATAATTGCTTTCGGAGCGTTGAGTCACTTTGAACGATTCGAACAAAGTTTTTTGTTTTAATGAAGATGTCGGATAAATCTGTGTCTTCCGATTCACTATCTCATCCGATGCGTCACTCGACTGTTCTCTTAGCTGTGTTTCGACTGACAAGAAAAAATCATTTTAGGCACTCTGGAGCTACGACAAGAGGCAAAAACGAACCTGCTGGCTTTACGGTCAGATGGTCCGACTGGTGCTGGTCATATTTTGTGCACGTCTCACCAGCACTTTGAAAGTCTTCACCTAATTTAGTGGCCAAAAATATGGGAAAATAATTTATTTTCAATATCGACCAACCGTAGATTGTAGCAAAATTGGACATGACACTTACCGCAATCAGTTACGAAGAAACTATTTTCTGAACTTCCAACTGTTGAATCATTTTTCTCGAAGTGTGTTGAAACTTTGAATGAGTCCAACAACTTTTTTTGATTTGCTGACGACCCAACAGCCTTTAATAACTTCTCTTTTCTTACTTTCGCATTTGCTGCACCGCTCCTCTTCTTATTTTTTTCTTTTTCCATTCTCAACGGTAAAAAATCCTTCGTAAATTAGCTGGAAATCGATAAAGATCGATAACGATAACGACACAAGAGACATCTCTTGTAATATTTGAATATTCGTCAACATTCAAGAATTGGCGTCGGTTGCGAATTTATAACACATTTTTTTCAGAGGGGCGCCTGACCGTGTGAGAGGCGCCAAGACCGAGGGGCGCTTCGGGCATCGCCCGATCGCCCAGTATGGCCAGTCCGGGCCTGGTCCGCGAAGACTTTGGGAAAGCTTTGTCAAAAAACTGGTGTTCCATCTCGATGAATACATGGCAAACAAATATTAGTGAAAGTCAATCAATGATCATTGCAAGTGCCTCATACTTTAACGATGCGCTTACTAGTTTAGAAAAGAAAATGCTCTTTACGATACCCGTGGATCAGAATTATATTACTGATAAATTGATAAGTGAAATTTGAAAGAAGTTTCATATAATTGGTTGCGGAGAACCACTATTAAACAATATGAGTATTGTCACGCCAAGTCTCGACATTTTTGTCAAAATATTTCATTGGAACAGTAAACGTGAAAACTGCTTGGCCTTTACTATTGATTCAATTTTGAAAGCAGCACTCCGAAGTGCTACAAACGACATCAACTCTATCGTGTTTAACTGCAAAAAAATAGCTCACTACATCGTTGAAACGGAAAAATGCGCAAAACTCAAGTTTGAGGTTGTGCAAGAAATGGGAACTTGGAAGAGTAAAGTCCAAATGATAAATTCAATAATTTGCCAGTACAATGAAGTTATGGAAATGTTCAACGCTGACGAAAAACTCGAACTAAAATTCAACAAAGTTTTAGCTGAGGAACTAGTTAATGTCTTAAAAGTTTTCATCGAGGCAATAGAAGACCTTCAATCCGCCGAGTACACAACGATCAATAAAGTATTACCGTGGCACTCCATCCTTTTGGATCACCTAAGTTCTACTGACGAATACTCAATTATAATTTTCTTGTTCTTTTTAAACAATTTTGTTCACAAAATAAATGAAGTAAACTACTAGAAGAGTAGTTTATGTAAATAGTTGTGTTCTCAATGTTTTTCTGATGATTGTAGCTGTAACCCTTGGTTTCAAAGAAAATTTACGCTCTTGAAATTTTTCTGGTGGCTAAACATGAACTAAAATTGATTTGTATGTTAACGTTAGTTGCACGATCACACTAAAACGCAATTTGAACTCCATGAAATTAAAAGGATTGGTCTGTAATTTTCTGAACCAAAAAAAACCAACCCGTAACTTACCAATCCATCTAAACCGAACAAATTTAAACAATTCATACAAATAATTCATTCGAGTCTTGTTACCAAATGTACTTTTATAAACCTTAAAATTGATTGTCCGATCCAAACCTAACCAAATATATAGTAATGGTAAAATCAGCTTGAACCAATTCGCTTGCACTCGGATTTGAGAACTCAGCCGAAAGTCCGCGATATGTAGGGGTTAGACTCAAATTCAAAAAAATTTCTTTCATAAATTTTCGGCAATGCCCAAATCTTTCAAATAGAGATGAGCGGGTTGCCCGAAACTTCGAAAAACCCGACCCGAACCCGAACCAGAATTGTTTTTTTCGGGTTCATGGGTTTCGGGTTTCGAAAATTTTAATCGGGTCGGGTTCGTTCCGGTCCAGGTTTGGAAACAGTTCGGGTTTCGGGTTTCGAAAAATTTTATCGGGTCGGGTTGTTGTATCATTTTATTGAGATCCCGATCCTTTATTGACTTTTTATATTTTACAAAACTCGTCTAAATTTTATCATCTCCCATTACACGAATTTTGTTTTAGTCTAAGGTCCTTGAAGAATGCAGACGTCGGGCCTTGAAATAATTTTTGTTTCGAAGTGATTTGGGTTGTGAGTTTCGAAAAACTTGAGTGTCTGGGTCGGGTTTTGAAACAGTTCGGGTTTCGAAAAATTTTATCGGGTCGGTTTCGGCCCGAGTCGGGTTTCGGGTTTCGAAAATTTTAATCGGGTCGGTTTGGTCCGGGTCGGGTTTCGAAAAATGGTCATCTCTACTTTCAAACAAAAAAAAATTACGAAAATCGGAGAAGATTTACTGGAGTTATGTATAAAAGATCAAAAACCACTTAAACGGCCCTAGCTCGGCTGCCCTTGGACCGACAGTGCCCAGATTCAATCCCATAAAAGATTTTTCGATTACCTTTCAGCGGTTGAGTTTTACTCGAGTTATCGTTTTGACGGACGGACGGACATTTTTTTTATAGTTGATTCGCCATCTAAGGACCATGATCGATGCTCTCCCCCCACTCCCGGGTCGAAATTCGACTGGTTACAAACGTCATGGTAAACGCAATAGACTCCTTTTCGAAGAACTTGATTCTTCGTACGGGTCTAAAGAGAGAAAAAAATTTGTCCGTCGTTCCGCCTGTCAACACGACAACTCGAGTAAAGCTTGTGAGATTTTCAAAATTTTTTCCCTGAAAGGTAATCTAAAAGCTTTTATTGGAATGAATTTGGGCAAAATCGATGTTACCGTCGAAAAAGTTGCTAAGAAGGTGGTTTTTTGAAGCTCGCTGAAACTTTTCCGCTTCCATCTCCTTGAATTACGCACAGAAATGACTTTCCAAGGTTTAAACTGAAAGGTATGGACCTTAGGAGGCCACAAAAAAAGTTTAGTGACTAACGGTTGGGTGGTTTGGGCTTTAGAGTAGCTAACGCAATGATTGGCGGTTTTTCATAAAAATTCCTTTAATCATGATTTTGTTGTAGTTCTACTTTCAATTGTTTAACAAAAGTCGAAAAACTAAAAGTGCTGATTTCGTCGTTTACGACTCATCAGTACATCTTGTCTTAAGACCATGTGTATATCAGAGAATGAGAATTTTCTCAATTTTTACCTTGATTGCAAGTTTGTGTACGTACTTCTTTGCACAGAGGGTATGGTTAGCATCTTGGAGCCGAAATATTCAACGTGAATACTATATTCGATAGTCGTTGAATTGTGGTAATCTGCTTAGCAGAATAATCCAAATTGAGAAATAACCGAAACAAACTCACAATTCTTTTACTTCCAAATTGCTCAAGCGAAATGGCATGCATCCAATCGTAGGATCTGGATTGTATAAAAGGCGAATTGACATAGTCTGAGTGTCATTCTATGGCCATCGTTGCTGATATACACGTGGTCTTAAGACAAGGTGTACTGATGAGTCCTAGACGACGAAATCAGCACTTTTAGGTTTTCGATTTTTGTTAAACAATTGGAAGTAGGATTAAGAATTGTGAGTGGCTTTTAAATGTTGATTGAAGCAGGTGGACTTTAAATCTGCCGAAGGAACAGCAGCCATAGTAAAATATTACTTCTATGGGTGCAATTGTACCAAAACGAGAATTTTCTCAATTTTTACCTTTGGTGTAGTGTTGTAGGGAAAAAGGAGACGGATTTCTTTGTAGGTATGCGTCCGATGGCTCCCCTTAGGGCTCCAGGACAGTTCTAAGATCGACCATCGATAGTCTACTGACACGTTTTTTTTACTTTTTCTTCTGAAAATTTGTTAGAACATTTTTTTAAAATTTGTTTTGAAAAATTTTGATGTTTTGTGGGGGAGGGGAGGGGCGAGTTTTTCACACCGTTTCTTCGAACGAGTTTTTCAATACTGCTCATTCGGCAATTTCCAATCTAATATAATGTAAACGTAGTTTCATTACTAAGATTTTTTTTTAGATTTTTATCAGTTTGGGACGATCACTTTCGTGGTCTGAAACACAGATCTTGTGACCCTTTGTTCCTTTTTCCCGCTCATCATTTAAAAAAACATGAAAATCTTTGCGTACCGACCAGGAACCTGTCTAATATGATAGGCCCTAGCTCGACCACTTTCGAAGGGTGCACGACGTAGTCGCCTAGTGTCCTGAGTCTTAGCTGATGGAATTTAGGGCATTCACATATAACGTGAAAGCCCGTTTCCTCTTCCAAGCCACAGGAACAGTCTGGGTCACCTGAAATTCTCATCTTCGACAGGTGCTTGTTGAGTCCGCAATGTCCGGTCGTCGCACTAACTACTCTTCTTATGCGATCCCGGCCCATCGTCAGGAGCTCCTTAGTCCATTTCTCGTTCGGAGTGGGGAAGAAATGCTTGGTATGCACTCCTCCTTCGTACGCTGTCCAGCTTTTTCTATGCTCCGCCCTCACCTAGTCCTTCACCGCTTTCGCACAAAGCGAATTCGGGATGGGGATGTGAGGTTCGGGTCCGTATGAGGTTGCCGTTGAGCCGGTTTCTGCCAGCCTATCAGCCTTTTCATTACCGTTCACTCCGGAGTGCCCAGGCACCCAAACCAGTTTGACTCGATTGCTCAGCCCTATCTGGTTCAAGTAGCCTTTACATTCTTCTACCACTTTAGAAGTCACAATGGGTGATATCAGTGCACACGATCACGTTTTCACCATTCAGTCCTTCTGGCAGAATTTCTCGAGCTCCCAAAAGAGCTGCTGAAGTTTCCGCCTGGAAGATGCTGGATAGACTTCCCAGGTGAATCCAGGTGCCGATATCCGTCCTCGGGTTATATACCCCGGCTCCGGTCCCTTCACCTGTCTTCGACCCGTCTGTGAATCTGACCCATTCACTTTCAGGTAGCGTAAGTGGCCACCCGTTCGCCCACTCATCCCTGTTTGGGAATAGCACTTCAAAGTTTCTTTCGAAACTCAATTTCTGTGTCATAGAGTCCCGCGGCATGTCAAAATATGATCAGAGATCATATTTTTGATCTTCCCATGCCCGGTCTCGAAACCTGGAGACCACCAGCCATTTTGTGTCAACCTGTCTGCTGTTGCGAAAGCTTTCGCCTTCACTACTATATCGATAGGTGGCACTGCCAGTAGCACTTCCAGGGCCGACGTTGCCGTCGTCTCCATGGCACCCGTGGCACACACACACGCCAACCTCTGAAATTCTTTCAACCTTTCCCTCGCCGTCTGCACGTTGAGCCTTGGCCGCCATACTACGCAGCCATGACTTATCGCAGGCCTTACTACCGCTTAGTACATCCACAGCATTGCTTTTGAGGATAAGTCCCAGCTCTTCCCAATAGCACTTCTGCAAATCCAAAAGGCCGTCAGAGCTTTTTGAGCTTTGTCCTCTACATGGGCGATCCAGTTTAGCTTGCGGTCAAGCGTAACTCCCAGATATTTCACCTGGGGGCTAATTTCAACGTCCTTCCCCAAGATCCTCACTTTGCCAACAAGATCTGAGCCTGTGAGTCTTCGGCTGAACAGCACTACGTCCGTCTTATCTGGGTTTACTTGCAGACCCCTTTCCCGGCACCATCGCTCCACTATTCTCAGAGCCATTCTCAAGCAGTCTCCCAGAGTGCTCTCGAACTTGCCTTTGATCAAGATAAGATGGTCAGATCGTCCGAGTTTCCCTGGGTAAGGAATCCGCTTTCGTTTAGCTCCCTTAGAAGGGAATCAACCACCATGCACCGTAGCAGGGGTGAAAGAATGCCGCCTTGGGGACATCCCTTGGCAACCCAGAGATCAGTCTTGGCGCCGCAGACGTCGGCCTCAACGGTCCTATCTCTGAGCATCCTATCTATCCATCTGACTACAACTGGCGCTACTCCCCTCTCTACTAGCGTCCTGCCGATCACTTCGAATCCCGTGTTGTCGAAGGCCCCTTGTATGTCCATAAAACATCCAAGGGATATTTCTTCGACGCGAAAGGAATCTTCTATCTCAGCTACAAGACCATGTAGAGCGGAGTCTGTAGACTTGCCATGCCTATTTACGTGCACTGGAGATTCGGCAAGAATCTCTTCCCTTATGTGCAGATCAATCAGCCTTTCTAGTCTCTTCAGTATGAATGAAGTCAGGCTTATTGGTCTGTAGTCCTTCGCCTTATTATGTGACGGTTTACCTGGCTTCGTTATGAAAGAGACTTTCTCCATTTCCCATTTCTTTGGAGTGTGGCCTAGAGCCAGAGAACTGATCATCACCTCTCGCAGTGGTTCCAACAGAATCTCTCCGCTTTCTTTTAATAGCGCAGGAAAGATGCCGTCGTTTCCAGCTGACTTGAAAGGTTTGAACTTTCCTATGGCCCATTTTAGCTTATCCATTGTGATAATTTTTTTGGCGAGCACCCAGTCTTCATCCGATGGGGGAGTAAGATCTGGTTCCGGCCCGTCGTCTTTGTCTTCCCTACAACCTGGAAAATGTACCTCAAGCAAGTGCCTAGCCGTCTCTTGGCCACAACTCGTAAATTCACCATTGGGTTTTAGGAGGGAGCTTGGCAGTAGCTTTGGGTCTTTCGACAGGATTTTATGGATCATTGCATAATCTGGAATATGTTCCATTTCCTCACAGAAACTTCTCGAGGCCTCTCTTGTCTTTCATTTTACTTCTTTCCTGAAGGCCTTCTGAGCTGCCTTATAAGCTTCCCAGTCTGCCTCATTCGAGGTCCTTAAAGCTTTATTCCAGGCTTTCCTTGCGGCGAGCCTGAGTTTCTCTACTTTGGCACACCAAATTTTCCCATCTTTCTTCTTGATGGACTTGGTTTCTGAGCACGAGTCCTCATATGCAGATGTGAGTAGAGCCGTGATTTTATCCACAGCTTCACTCAGCTCTGTTGATGATCTCGGCAGAATTGTGCCTAGCTTGTCTTTGACGTGTTGTTTGAGAAAGTTTCTGTATTGCTCCCAGTTCGTTCGCCTGGGATTTCTAAATCTTACCACTTTTGGAATGTATCCTTTCAGACTGAACTGTATAGTTCTATGGTCCGAAAAGCTAGGCTCCAGTGAGACTTTCCACGATCCAATCTGATCTGCGATACACTCTGACGCGAGCGTAATATCCAGAACTCCTCTTCTGTTCCTCGTAACGAACGTTGGGATCGAGCCCTTATTCACAATACGAAGCTCAGAAATAGCTATGGATTGTAGCAGCAAGCTTCCTCTCGGGTTGATGTTTGTACTACCCCAGATTGTATGATGCGAATTTGCATCACAGCCTAGAATTATAGGTACATCATTTTCTATAGAGAAACTTACCGCCTTCTCGAGCAGTTCTGCGAATGGCGTTGCTGTTGTGTCCGGCATATAGCATGATATCAACAGCAGATCGCCTCCTTCTGCCTCTTAACAACGGTTGTGTCTTCATCTGAAAACTGTCGTAGTAGCATCGCTTGCAGATTTGGTGTCACGTAGATAGCTGCTCTAATTCTTCTGCCTGTACCGGCGTTGAAAATCCTATTTCTGTAAGGACCAAAACCCAGAATCTTGTTTTTATAAGTCCTTACTAAAGAATTAACGCAGTATTTAGATACGTGGGAGCCTTCTAGCAAGATCTGTTCAGTTTATCACATCATCATCGTACGGGGTTTTATAATAAAGTTACATGGTAATGCCTACACCCCTGTGTTACAAGCGACCATGACAAATTTTCACAGCTAAAAACTCGGCATTCACATTATCCACTTTAGCATTTACGATATAGACCGTCTGACTCAATTAAATTTTTAATATTTTTGCTTGTAAGCAAAATCTAATTAGATTTTACGCAAACTCAATTAGTAATACCGAAAATGGGATCTGTTGTTTTATTACATTTCGCGTCTAAGAACAACAATTTGAATAAAATATAAATTTTTGGTGTATAACTTTGGTAGCAACAGTCAGATAATTTTTATTTTACTGTGTGTTCGCCAGAAAAACATCCCGCCAGGTGTTGTTAATTAAATCTTTTTGTACTCGTTTTGTAACTTAATTAGTTTATTTTCCTGAAAATGGTACAAGATGTGATTTTTTTTTGTCAAAACGTAAAAATTGTCGTTTAGAGGAATTCGTAAAGAGGTGCATTTTAACCGAGGCGAAACAAAGTTAAATAAAACAATCGGTAATTTCCTTTTTTTATTTTGTGTTTACTTAACACGTCTAATAGCTTAATAAGCAAAGAAATAGGATGAAATCGTGACTCTCTTGCACTTTCGCAGTATTTCAAGAGGGCGTTATATCTTTTTCGAAAGAAGTCACTAACATTTTGACCCGAATATTTTCAGTCTTTAAGAAACGGCAACTTGTCTACATCGTGAATTAATTAACGCTAGTGTTTAAACTTGATACAAACCCTAACAGGCAATCTACACTGGGTACCACTACATAGCAATATCGAAGGAAACGAAAAAGCTGATCCCTTAGCCCGAGCTGGAGTAACGTCTTAACTGAAGGCCCTAGCCTATAACAGATATGTGTGTTTCAATGTTGTACTTCTTGCACTTCTCCAAGATCTGTATGATATTAAACAGCTGGTCCGCTGTTCAACGACCTACACGAAAGCCATCATGCCCGCAGCGGTAGCGGAGGGTGTGACGCAGTCCTAACACCCCAAAAAAAACGTCCACAAACCCAAAAAACTCCATACAAAAACCTTTGGGACAAGACACGATGTATAGGCGAACTTTTGAGTTTTTTCCCCTCCATCTTGGCGCCATCTTGGATTTTCGTTTATGCTTTTTCGTTTTTCGAATTTTAGCTCTGGAATGACACTACTTAGAGAGACGGTTTCTTCTACAAAGTTATAGAGTTTCATCAGGAGAATTTTTTGGTATCATAAGACAATGGCTGCCAACTGCCATAGCGCGGCCATTTTGGATTTTCGTTTATGCTTTTTCGGTTTTCGAAATTTAGCTCCGGAATGACACTACTTAGAGAGATGGTTTCTTCTAGAAAGTTATAGAGTTTCATCAGGAGAATTTTTTGGTATCATTAGAAAATGGCTGCCAGTTGTCAAAGTGACGCCATCTTGAATTTTTTGCTATCTTCTAAATTAGAATAGCTAGACAGTTGGTTTCTTCGGGAAAGTTATAGAGATTGGTGAGGAGAATTTTTTTTTGACGAATAGAAAGTAGGTTTGCCGAGGCGCGGAAGTTGGTCAAAATTGAGGCGAAAGTTTTCGCCAAAAAATTTTTTTCGTCGGAATCGATAGATGTTGACTTGGGCATCATTTTGATGAATAGAAAGTGGGGTCGCCGAGGTGCAGAAGTTGGTCAAAATCGGAGGTGTTCAAATGAAATGGTCAAGAAACCAAAACAAAACAAAAAACTTCCAAAACTATTGATATCACAACAAAAACCTCTTAAAAGGTAAAGTGTGACTGCTTCCAAAATTAATGATATCGCTTGAGATGACGCTGTCGCTGATAATACGCAGAAGTTTGTTTGAATGGAACCTTGTGTTCAAAGTTTTAATTTCCTGGAAAAATTAGAGCGCTTTATTTGAAACAAAATTACATTGTGTTAAAAAAATTTCGTCACAAATGCCGGGCCCAACGACGAAATAATTTTTCTGTACATACCTTCAGCTTTTGCGCTGCAAAAATTTGACTTTTCAATCATTTCATCAATCAAATCAAAAATTGTAATAATTTACTATAAGGAACAGTGCGAAAATTTATGCTACCTAGCGTCTGTCTTCTGTGCACTTGTTTTGAATCTAGTACGTTGTATTCTATCCGGTATGAATGTATCGCTCAGGATATACTTAAAAACCACGGAGCGGCGTAAATGCCCCTTATTTTACTTGAAAACCAATCATAATCGAGGCATTTTTCACCTTGAAAGATAATTCAAAAATCACTCAAACTTGTTGAACATAAAAAGGTATTTGGATGTTTCCTGAAATTTACCCCCCCCCCCCCTCCAAAATTGGGTGTCAACGTAACTGTTTTGTCTTTTTATTATTTGGCGGTGGTTGACATGGTGTCAAAGTCACCGTGATAAATCAGGTGATGTGAATCATAACAAACTTTTTTGCTATCACACAACAGTAACGCATGCACCTGTTGAAGTTTTCGAAAATGTTGGCCTTCAAATGCAAACAACTCTGTCATTTCAAACGAACGTTTGAATGAAAAATGTTTGTTTTTCCCGGTTATCACAGTATTTTGGCGATTCAGGTGTTAGTTCGGTTGACGTGGATGAGAGAATTTCTCTGAATTTTTTGAACTTTGTACCCACAGCTCAAGGCCCAACGCATTTTTATTCATTACTTTTAAACCGGGTTTTGTTCAATTAAAGGCAAACGCAAACATATGCAAGGGACCTTTACGCATCAGAATAGATGTCGCAAAGAGAACATTTTTGTTGCAAAAAGACTCGAACTAAATCTAAATCATGGGCGCGCGATAGCGATGCGCCCGTGACGAAAGTCCCCATACGAGTAAAAAATTCAGAAAATCTTTTTCGTAGACTTCGGAACCATTATATACAGCTAGATTTTGAGTTTTTTCCCTTGCGTCGTACTCCCTGAGACCTAGTTTTTGGATTCTACGTAAAATTTTGATTGAATCGACATTCTACTCATTAAAATCGGTTCAGTGGTTCCGGATATATCTTTTGAAAATTGCAATTTCCGGTACAAAAATCCTACGTTAGTTAGTTAGTTAAAAACCATATTTTTGGCTGCGGCTCGAAAACGGTAAGATAACTTTTCTTAAAAATTTGCAGGGACCTTCGGCTGGGCATTCTACGCCATATGAGGTTTTAAAAAAGGGGGGTACCGGCCTCGTTTGGGCGCCAGCTCCCATGCAAATCCTATATAAAAGCAGCTTATTTTGTATGTGTTTGTGTGTATGTGTATTCATATGGGTCAGAAATGAGCAAAATTTTTAAAATGTGACCTGAGGCGGCGGTGATGGTGAAATCGTGGCGGCGGTCAGTGGTGGCCGCCACCGCCAGCTAAGGCAGCCGCGCGAAGTGCCATACCGCCAAAAATTTTTTATGAATGAGGGTTGTAGATAAAGTGACTGTGATCATTTTCGTAGATGTAAGTGATGGCCGCCACCGCCAGCTACGGCAGCCGCGCGAGGTGCCGTAACACCAAAAAATTTTGTGAACGAAGGTTGTAGAGGAAGTGACTCTACTTCCAAAACTACTGATATAACAACAAAAACCCTTTTTAAAAGGGAAATGTGACGCAAGTCTTCGTCCCTTCTTCCAAAACGACTGATATCAATTGGGGTGACGCTTACAGCTTTGAAACGCAAAAAAATTTTTGGAATGTTTTCATTTTTGATTAAAAAATTGCGTCACAAATGCCGGACCTCCAAGTTAGGGAATTCAACCGGTTGATGCAACGGTCAAAGATTTTAAATTTACAGCACATAAAAATGAGACAAAAAAGCCTCATTATGTGTCATATAATAAAAATTCTTGAAAATCCGACTCGAAATGTCACGTTTCTTCGTATTTTTTACTATCGACGCTCACAGAGAGAATGAAAAAGCTGATAGACAGACTTTTTATAAACTCCCATGGTAATAGACCACAAAGTAGTCAACACATGCCTTGGAGTACAATCTTTCAAGTTTTTTGAAACCATTGCGCTACGAGAAAAACTCTCGACCGCGATTTCAACAACGGATTAAAGGCCGCTACTTCAATCGTTTAAGGAAAAACAATCTAACGAAACAAAACAAAACATGCTGATTTCGGCGTATCACGCCCTCACATACCAAACAAAGTATGTGATTTCATCAGTACACCTATGTCACGTTTCTTCGTATTTTTTACTATCGATGGCCAATGTACCTGGTTCCTGGATGAATAACTTTCAGTGAAATTTTGTGGCTCAGGATAAAAATATGTATCAAAATAAAATGTTTGTTGAAGTACTCTTTTACACTAAAAGAATATGAGAAAACATGAGAATTCTGAAGACATTTCATTTCTTCAAACAGTAGAGTAGAGCGATACCGAATTAATTTTCTTTGACATATTTCGATTTTTTGGTAAGATATAAGCTTGCGGACACTCGAAGTCAGAAATGGTGCGAATTTTCGTAATATTTGCAAAATTTATGGCAGTGGAGGCCGGTTTCCATCCGATTCGCGTCGATCACTTCACCGCCTTATACAAATCTTGCGGCAGCAGGCGCGGCAAGTTCAAATTTTTCAAACAAAACCAATAAAGATTTACATTTTCTCAAGTAACATTAACATTCAGATCAATGAAATTTCTTGCAGTTTCAAGTTATTTTGTATAAGGAAGGACTCAATGGAATAATTGAGGTAGTCTTTATGTCATTCGGTTGAGTAGTAAAGGGCTATGTGTCATTTGTAAAAAATGGGTGTTCAGTCTGTGAAATCGTCTCTACGTCCAATACTGATACCATCCGTGAAGCTAGACAACCATTTTCGTAATCCACTGCATGCTCCATGCTGAATATTTCTTGACAATATAATAGAACCCACGTTCCTTCAACACAACGTCGGTTATGTGAACAAACATCTTTCAAAGTAAGAAATGATTTTTTTTGATTTATTTGAAACAAATGTCGGCTGTATGATCCAGGCCCGGACTGGCAATATGGGCTGACCGGGCATCGCCCGGTGCGCCCCAGCAAGAGATGCGCCCCAGCAAGAGATGCGCCCCAGCAAGGGATTCGCCTGTTGTAATATCAAAGTAAAATGCGATATGTAAACATAAAATTGCGCATCGGTCGTAGACATAACAATAATGCTTACGTACATAATTGCCACACATTCCGTATTAAATATAAGTTCATTTGGTGAAATAAAATATTCAGTCACAAATTATCTGTCGGTGGTTTAACTCACGCTTTATTCTGTAACAGCGCCCCAGCTAGAGATTGCATTTACGGGTTTTCGCAAAAATGCCGTAAATGGCATCTGCAGGACACAGCATGTAAATTATTGCACCATTTTAATACGCCCATCTTCAGTTTAATATTAAATATCAGAAGATTCATCGTCGTGAAGTATCCTGTTCACGCTAATCTCACGATAGGATTAGTTTTATTGAAGAAACTTAATCATCCGTAAATTTACCGTAAATTTCAACTTATTTTGACCACAAACACTCATACCATTCGGACTAGTGTGACCGGAAATTTCGTGACAATAACTCTTCCGACATATATTACTAAAGTGAAGATATATTAATAATTTACATATTGTGACCTGCAGGTGCCATTTACGGCATTTTTACGGAAACCCGTAAATGCAATCTCTAGCCCCAGCGACTTCGGGGCACTCTTACATGAAAATAAAATAATACACGGTTTGAAAATTTATGCGCCTTTCACTTGCGACTTAGTAAACGTTTATGGAGGTAGCGCCCCGAGCTGAGATCAGCCAGACATTAAAGTTTTCTATTTTTCAACTGACACATTTCGGTTTCTGATGGCGACATTATCAACCAACAAACAAATTAAACGCAATTTAAAGGTGTTGTTACATTTATGTAGTGTATGAAAAATTTCTTGACCTGCCTGTCCTCAATTTGTCCTTTGCCGGTTGGTGTTAATCGACCGCCGGTTAGTTTAAATCGACCGCCGATTGATTTTAGCCGACCGCCGGTTGGTTTTAATCGACCGCCGGTTGGTGTGAATAGACCGCCGGTTGGTGTTAATTGACCGCCGATTGATTTCAATCGACCGCCGATTGATTTTAATCGACCGCCAGTTGGATAGAGCAGTCATCGAAAGAACTGCAGCCTCATTTGATTGAATAGTTCACTTTTTGTATCTTTTACTTACTGCCATAATACAGCTTGTGCTACATGTCTTTATATAGTTATTTTTATTTTCTTGTCTGCTTGGACATTGTATGTTCCTGGGTACATGAGCCAACGACGAATACTGTAATTCTTCGAGTCTCTACAAACAGTTTCCAAGCAGACAAGCACCACGTAACTATAACACGACAGGGTGTCGCCCTCGCATGTAAAAAAAATTCTTAGATTGGTGCCCCTCAGTCGGCTCGCCCGGTGCGCCGTTCGGTCGCCAGTCCGGGCCTGGTATGATCGTTCGGCGAAAAGTTACAGCGTCCGTCGAGTGAACTCGCGGGGATATGTTCGGCGACGATATACATGTCTACGGAGTGAGTGACGGTCACCCCACTAGACGTTTCAAATGCGAATAAAATGTACCGGTTTTTTGTTTACCGGTAAATGAAAAAACGTCGGTAAATGAATTCCCTACTCCCAGTGTTATAGTTTTTCTACGCTTCCAGCTTTCATACTCAAAAATTTGATTTCCCGTACAAAATAGGCCATACATCCCATAAAGTCAAATTTTTGCGTTGTGAAAGCTGAAAGAACAGAAAAACGAAGAAACAAAGAGACTTGCGTCAAGGTTTCCCTTTTAAAAAGGGTTTTTGTTGTGATAAATATTGTCTAATGAAATTAAATTGTATTGGAAATTGCCGAAAGGGCAATATTGAAAACGCATCCGAAGCAAGTTTGAAACTCATTTTACTTCACAACATAGCAAAGAATTTTATTTGTGTTCGGGTCGACCTTCGGACCAACCTACAAGGCCTACAAGGAACACTAAGGATCCGACAGGCTGGATCAATCATCCAAAGTTCACTATTTTTTTTCCTAATTTCTGAAAGTCCGTATCTTTCATTCAAAACCTTGAAGGGCGA